>CM031965.1:16729689-16814689 GCA_018749465.1 Paracanthobrama guichenoti
GCAGGCTCTGCTGATTTACTGAGGCAGACAAAGAGGGAGCCAGGGAACGTAGCGTGTGTGTATCTCTCTCTCTCTGTGTGTGTGTGTGTGTGTGTGTGTGTGTGTGTGTGTGTGTGTGTTTAGGGAGGGGGCAGACAGAAGGGTTTGGGGGGGGTTGAGCTATGATGGAGCGATGAAAAAGTGTGGATAAAATGGAGGAGGGGGGACAGGAAAGGATTCTGGGTAGGAAGAGAGGACATCAAGTTTTTAGACAGCCAGTCGAGGGGGAGACAGATAAGGGGGGAGGGTAGTTGTGTTGAAATGGGTGGGAAAAATGTGTGTGAATGAGAACAAGGGAGGGAGATAAAGGAGGGGGTCTCTCTCACACACACACACACACACACACACACACACACACACACACACACACACACACACACACACACACACACACACACACACACACACACACACAAAGAGTTGGGGAGATTTTCCCGTGATAAAATATGTGCTAGTTTGAGTGTGAGTGACAGCAGTGACAATAGACAAAATTCCACCACAACAACAAAACCAACTGAAGTTTGGGCATGTGGGAGTGGAAAAGGTGTGGAGCAGAATATGAGTATGATGAGATCAGCCAAAGCAAAAAATAAAATGAAATGGAATCAGTGTCAGACAACGTTTCAATTGTAAATAAATTGTGCAAACTAAGCAAGTAGAGCACTTTTTGGTGA
The DNA here is from genome assembly GCA_018749465.1 of Paracanthobrama guichenoti. Classification (NCBI taxonomy): domain Eukaryota; kingdom Metazoa; phylum Chordata; class Actinopteri; order Cypriniformes; family Gobionidae; genus Paracanthobrama; species Paracanthobrama guichenoti. The sequence goes on from CM031965.1 coordinate 16,730,403, forward strand.
CAATGCATAATCCAACTCTGCTTCAGTTTTTCTACCTCTGAAAGCCTGATTTATACTTTCGCCTGTCTCCAAAGCATGAGCCTCTGCTGATTGTGCGCTCACCTCCCCAAACGGACGAGGCGTTTTTTAAACTTGACGCATTAGCCGTTGTACTATTCTTTGAAACGACGGGGCGACTCTAAATAATAGTCCTCTAAACCATAAGGAATCAGTTGTGAAAAGAAGCAAGGTACACATGACGATGTATGTTTTACTACACTTCACCAAAACCACACTATAAAAGAATCGTGTAAATCTCAGTAAATCTTGAGATTATTACTTGTGACTGGTGTTGTCAATACTAGAATTTCCAACTTTGATACGATACCTTGAAAAATATCGATATTCAATACCATTTTCAATAACACAGGAAAACTGCCATATATACCTCCATATAAATAATATGTTATCATCTAAAAAAAAAAAAAAAAAGTAATAATTTGGGTAGTAATAAAACAACAACAACAAAAACAAATTGCAAACGATAGCACAAATAAATACAACAGAATAAAGAGACAAATTAAATAAACATGGCTTTAAGTTAAGTTTTTCAGGTGGGTCTAACAGTATTTTCAGGTAAGAAATACTACAGAAATTAAAGTAATCAAAAACTATCCAATTTTATTTTATTGTAAAAATGAAATGCAGATTAATCCTTACAATTAAAGTTACAAAAGTTATTCAGTCAAGAGCAGCTTTTTGTTTTTTGCTCTTTGATTAACAAGACAGACAGCAGTAGGTTTATTAGGCTGCTGTCACTTAAGATGCACGGGTGACTGGTCCAATATACTGTACATGCGTTTTCTCCATAGACTGTAAAATAATATGGATTTAGTGTCAGTGATGTCACCCGTAGGTTTCTGAAGAACATTTTTGAATCTCAAAAGTGGACAGAGCCGGCCATCACCATCTTGGCAGCACGTCACTCCTGGATAACAGAAAATGGGCAAAGAGGCGGGACATGGGTGGACTAACAGACAGCAGACAAACGGCTAGTAGTGACAGCAGCGGCAATCCACCGGTCACTCAAGTGGCCACGCCCTTAATTATGCAGCACTTTAAGGTTTAATATAATTGAAATGGATGAGTTATAAAAATAAATTAATTTTAAAAAATGACCCCCCTCACAGTTGTCATGAAGGGCAAAATTAGCTATACAGACCAATACCAATTTTTTAATTGGTTTAAAAAAAAAAAAAAAAGAAGAAAAAAAAAGTATGCTGTACAGTTGGGCATTTTAACATGGGGGGATATATGGAATTGACTCCCTAGCCTGTCTCTAGTGGCCCGTCGATGAATTGCAGTTTAAGTCACTTCTGTGTTGGCTTCAAGGACCGGAAGGTTCTCTCTCAACTATCTACGTTCCAAAACTGACTGTATTTATCTGAATACTCTGCATTTTGACATACTTTTGTTTGTATTTGACTGTTTTGGTGAAATAAGCCACGACAAACATAAGAAAAGTCAATTTGGTATTCACAAGCTATTTGAGAGGCAGCTTTATGTACCTGGCATACATCTATAGATCAGTGGTGCATGTGCTTTAGGTGTGAGCGCAAAAACTGCAGGAATGACTAAAATTATGCGCACTACACACACTATTCAAACGGAGGGAATTAGACGAGTACGGTGTGACAGGAGATTGACAGGAGGCAGGTGTGTGTCAATTCTCCATCGGAGAGAAGAGTGAGAATGCGCGATATTTCAGTATCAATATATCGAAATATCAATATTTTTGACAACATGACAAAACATATGGATGAGAACATGTATACTACTAAATTAAACAACAATCTCTTTAATATTTTCTAATTTCACTAAACATTTTAATTTAATTTTGTGAAAATTTTTATTAAACATGGACCTTTATTTTCATTAAAAGGGCCTATTTCTACTTTTGCAGGCTCATTTTATAAATGTAATTTAGACGTGCAAACATGGAAGTTCGGCCAGATTCACCTTAAAGTCGTGCATCTTCGGAAGCGGAGCACACCACCAATGTGCGATGATGTCATTTTTGCCTCGCACACCCAAGCAAACTTGCGGATTCGCCAAGTATAAATCGGCCTTAAAGCAGTGGTCATCAACCAGGGAGCTGTCAGTAAACGTTCAGGGGGGGGGGTTTACAATTATTCAAATCTAGTTAGATTAACACAATCTTAAATACAATGTGCAAAAAAAAAAAAAAAAAAAAAAAAAGCACACAATACCAAAAATATGTCCAACATTAAACTGACAGAGTTGTTTTTGTTTTTATTACAACAAAGGTACCAGAGGTACATAGCTTAGATAGGAGGGCCTTCGAATATTGCCTCAGACAAAGGAGATCCTTGGAGTCAAAAAGGTTGAGAACCATGTCACCCAAAAAAAACAAAAATGTATTTATTAATTTTAATTTAGTTCCAAACCTGCCTTTTTTCCCCTTCTGTGGGACAAAATAGAAAAAAATATAGCCGTCTTCCTGTTTTGTGTGTGTGTTGCAGAAGAAAGTCATGCAGGTTTGTAACTACACAAGTAAATTATAAGAATTTTCATTTTCAGATGAACTACTATTCCGTTTTAAAGTGTCAGGAAGTGCAACAAACAACAACAAAAAGTAATTTTAAACTGGACCCTCAGACGTACTGCTGGCCTTGGATTACTGAGGTATCTACATAATTTACAGCTTAGTTTGCAACCGAGTTAAGTGCCCATCCAAGCTGTGATGAAAAGGTCAGTTTGCAGTACAAGAAAGGTCTTACTATGGTCATATGTTCTTTGTCATTTCATTCCGATTGACACTAAAGGCTAAAATCATCAAATGTATAATTTAAGATTGTGGCTCTGCATTTGCTTCAGGCGCTGATGTAAGTAGGCTGGATAATTTGCTGTCACAATTGATTCCTTTTTAACCAGTCACATCAATACTCATTCCTCAACCACAGACTATTTCTAGGAAAGAGATTGTAATGATTGTAAATTTAAAATCTTATTAAACCAGACTTAAAATGACAATACATTCTATTAAAGTAAAATTAGCTATGACCAAAGAGGACCCAGCCCAGTGTCAGGACAGTAAATGTTACTAAATTAGATCCGGTGCTTGTAAAATTCAAAGGTGTAGATTACAGCAGTGACAGCTGGAGTTGAAGGCATAAAGTTTGTCCTCCTCTTCCCATTAAGTAACACCAAGAACACAAAACAAACACTTTTGTCCAATCTAGGTCAAGCATGTGAAAGTGAATGTCACTATGGTCACAGAAGGGTACACAGTGAACCAGAAAAGAGACACTAGATACCGCCTAATATTGCCTTCTCTTCGTACAGTCTATGATATAATCCAGGTGAGACCATTTAATCGAATGATGTGGATTACAAATAGTAAGTGGCTTACTATTGTGCTTTTGAGGTTTATGGCTAAAATAATCTCTCTCTTGTTTTATCCTTTCATACAATGTGGGGCAGATTACCAATGAAGTTAAGGGATTTTTAACATCACTTTTACACTAACCACTGCTTTGTCTTCATCAGCATAGATTGCTGCACAAAGCTGCATACAAGTTAGGGTTGGGTCAGTAAAGTTTATAAAAATAAATTAAAAAAACATAAATAAAAAAAAATCCCAGGTTGGGATGTCTATAGCTGTTCTTCTGAACTCTATTCATGGTTTCCAAATGTTGATAATAATAATAATAATAATAATAATAATAAGAAATGTTTCTTGTGCAGAAAAGACACTGAAGATTGGAGTAATTAATGCATTTAGCCTACACTAAAAAATGCTGGGTTAAAAACAACCCAAGTTGGGTTGAAAATGGACTAACCCAGCGATTGGATTGTTTTAACCCAGCATTTTTTAGAGTGTATTTTAAAAAGGCATTTTAAACTTGCAATAATGTACAAACCCGATTCCAAAAAAGTTGGGACACTGTACAAATCGTGAATATAATCAGAATACAATGATGTGGAAGTTTCAGATTTCAATATTTTATTCAGAATACAGCATAGATGACATATCAAATGTTTAAACTGAGAAAATGTATCATTTTAAGGGAAAAATAAGTTGATTTTAAATTTCATGGCATCAATACATCTCAAAAAAGTTGGGACAAGGCCATGTTTCCCACTGTGTGGCATCCCCTCTTCTTTTTATAACAGTCTGCAAACGTCTGGGGACTGAGGAGACAAGTTGCTCAAGTTTAGGAATAGGAATGTTGTCCCATTCTTGTCTAATACAGGCTTCTAGTTGCTCAACTGTCTTAGGTCTTCTTTGTCGCATCTTCCTCTTTATGATGCGCCAAATGTTTTCTATGGGTGAAAGATCTGGACTGCAGGCTGGCCATTTCAGTACCCGGATCCTTCTTCTACACAGCCATGATGTTGTAATTGATGCAGTATGTGGTCTGGCATTGTCATGTTGGAAAATGCAAGGTCTTCCCTGAAAGAGACGACATCTGGATGGGAGCATATGTTGTTCTAGAACTTGGATATACCTTTCAGAATTGATGGTGCCTTTCCAGATGTGTAAGCTGCCCATGCCACATGCACTCATGCAATCCCATACCATCAGAGATGCAGGCTTCTGAACTGAGCGCTGAGAACTTGGGTTGTCCTTGTCCTCTTTAGTCCGGATGACATGGCGTCCCAGTTTTCCAAAAAGAACTTCAAGTTTTGATTGGTCTGACCACAGAACAGCTTTCCACTTTGCCACAGTCCATTTTAAATGAGCCTTGGCCCAGAGAAAACGCCTGCGCTTCTGGATCATGTTTAGATATGGCTTCTTTTTTGACCTGTAGAGTTTTAGCCGGCAACGGCGAATGGCACGGTGGATTGTGTTCACTGACAATGTTTTCTGGAAGTATTCCTGAGCCCATGTTGTGATTTCCATTACAGTAGCATTCCTGTATGTGATGCAGTGCCGTCTAAGGGCCCGAAGATCACGGGCATCCAGTATGGTTTTCCGGCCTTGACCCTTATGCACAGAGATTGTTCCAGATTCTCTGAATCTTTGGATGATATTATGCACTGTAGATGATGATAACTTCAAACTCTTTGCAGTTTTTCTCTGAGAAACTCCTTTCTGATATTGCTCCACTATTTTTGGCCGCAGCATTGGGGGAGTTGGTGATCCTCTGCCCATCTTGACTTCATGAAATCCAAAATGAGCCAATATTTTGCATGACATTTCAAAATGTCTCACTTTCAACATTTGATATGTTATCTATATTCTATTGTGAATAAAATATAAGTTTATGAGATTTGTAAATTATTGCATTCCTTTTTTATTCACAATTTGTACATTGTCCCAACTTTTTTGGAATCGGGTTTGTACAATGTAAACATTTTTTACATTTTAATTACACTTCTATTTTTATTATTATTTATTTCTTACAACATTAAAGCAGCTGTGTGACAAAATATTAATATTTAAAAAACATCTGCTAAACATATCAAAGTTAGCATGGCGTAAACAACATACTGGAAGGAAGCCATTGTGGTGTCATGTGAGAAGAAAACCATAAAACATAGTACTAGTAGTATCTCTTTAAACCCTAATGACTGTCTTTAATGGTCATAAAGTTAAAAAAAACAAAAACACTTTGACTTTATGAAAAGGCAGGTCACATCAGGTCAGATGGAGTAACGGCAAGTAAACCCACTTGACAAATCCAAACATTTGTAGAAATGTATCCATCAACCACTTTCAAATAACTCAGCACTTTAAACTTTCTATTTTCCCTCAGACATACTTACCCATCATTGACTCAAAAACTTACCACTAAAACATTATGCTAATATTTAAAAGAATGATAAGGTAGACAACCAATACACAGCCACTATCTATCTATCAGTCTATCTATCTATCAGTCTATCTATCTACCAGTCATGACCGCAAAGCCCTGCAAAGAGTAGTGCGCTTATCCGAGCGTATCTCAGGGTCAGCTCTCCCGTCTCTGCAGGACGTCTACACCAAACGCTGCAAAGGTAGAGCTACCAAGATCATCAAGGACTCTAACCACCCTGCAAACCCTCATTTCACGCTGCTACCATCTGGTAGCGCTTCAAGCCTGATGGCCAAAACTGAGAGACTCAGGAGGAGCTTCTTCCCCAGGCCATCAGACTCCTGAACTCAGTCACTTAACATCACGTGACTTCACGCCAGGATAAACATCGATACACTGACATTGCACTGCACTTTCTGTTCTCGTTGTTACTGTGTAACAACCTGTTATAAACCTGTTTGCACATTATACTCTTTATACATTTGTTAACCACATATTTATAAGTCTACAGTTTACTCACTGCAAAGTCTACTTCAATTATTTGATTCCACTTTATCCTTATTTGTTACCTTTTTTTTTCTCTTGACTTGATTATTTATAATTCTACAGATAGACATATATATATATATATATATATATATATATATATATATATATATATATATATATATATATATATATATATATATAGTAATTTTTTTATATCCTATTTCTATTATAATTTCTTCCTTGTGTTTTTAACTGTGAATTTGCACTGTCCATGGAGCGGACCTGTTTACATTTCACTGCCGGTTGTATATTCTGTATATAACTGTGTATGTGACAAATAAAACTCTTGAATCTTGAATCTATCAGCCACTACACTAAGCAACAGTGGCCAATGTCTTGAGTTGAAAACACATAGCAACAGAGGACATGGCAGCCATACAGAAATACACAAAACGCGTGCTATTAGGTTGTAACTTGCAAAATCAACCACCACCAGTCGTTAAATTGACAATAAGCATTAGAAAAATCTGTTAAGAGCAGAATGTGACAATACAGAGAGACAGAGAGCAAACGCCTGTCTGAGCTGCACATTCAGTCTTCATTTACCGTCGCTCAGTTAGCAAGTCAAATACGGATAAAGAAAATAAAAGACACCACCAAGAGCAGAAACCTATGCGGAATCAGAAGTGCATAACAAGAAAAGGAAATATCTTTATTTGTACCGTTCAGGCGGTAATATTGTTCGTCTCATCCATTGCCAATATCTATTTCAGCACCACCGCGCTGTGTTAGCATCTAAGCTATGCCTAGGATGTCTGTATATCTTAAAGACACATATACAGCACCTAAAGATGCATTTTTATTTTACAATATACATCTGCAAACAGTAGTCACTTGAATATCAGAAGCTAATGATTATTTAACATAATAGTCAATGGTAACGTTACTCACCGGTGTGCTGCATCCTCTGTCGTTATTAAAACTGAAGCAGCTCGTCGAAATGTCTCGCTTTCTCCAATTTATCGGTCAAAGACTCAACAGCTCGTCGGATATAAGCGTTAATTTATCGTGCAGCGCTGCCGGTGTTTACTCCTTTTCTAATACTAGCGTTCGGTTCTCTTGTTTGAGCGGCGTCGTTAAATCCTGCAAATCTTCCTGGACACATCATCTGTTAAAAAAAAACATATTGTTGTTCCTTTCCGCGAGATTATTAGCACACCATTCCGCCGGTGAATGTAATGTCATCGTATTCACAGGTGTTTAGCGCGATACATATCTTTACTTTACATAATTTACAAAGCAACGTCCGTCGCTGCGACGCTCGTTCGTGGTAGTTCAATCGAGCACAATCGTTTCTCCGACAAGAGACACGCACACGCACGCGCTCGCGCTCGCTCGTACCGCGTGCTCCAACTATGCGCGCCGCCGCCTGTCTGACCACGCGGGATCGCGCATTGTCCCAGTAAGCGTCTTATAAACAATAAGATTTGGGCTTTCTGATATAATTACTTTATATTTTAATATGGTTGTTACTTATTGGGTTAAAGGGCATGCATGCGTTTAATTGTGTTTTGGCCTTTCTATCACTAGCCAGATCCAACAATATCACTTAACAATTCATATGGCCTTAATTATGAAAATACGTCAGGTTAATATAACGTATTAACGAAACACGTGATGTATGTATGGCCTAAATACGTCTTTGGCTGAAAATACAGTAAAAGATACAATAAAGACTCGAATTAAGGTTAATTGGGGCACTTTCTTTCTATAGTATTTCGGCCACTAATATTATCAGTGACCGAAATATATACATTAACAAAAGTAAATTAATACGTAAAATAGCCTGTTTATGCACTGATTGAACAAGGATATCGTCCACTATATTGTTACTAGTTGTTTTTAAATTGAAGATATCTCCTAAAATCAAGAGTTTATTTTTCACCATACAGACTACGTAATGCAGATTTACTAGTAACTTCTTTGGTATAGATGGATTAAAAGGTCAGCTACTAGTGTTATTTAAAAAGGCATAATCTAATAGTTAAATATTAAACAAAATAAGACTGGAATAGGTCAGTGAATAGTTGTAATCATTATTATTCTATGGCATAATTTGCAGTTTACTGCCAATAACAATTGAATAAACTATCGGGAAAATGACTGGCAGGAAAGGGATAACCTAATGCTCTAATACTCAAAGGGAAGAATGGTGGTAGTCAGTGGCTACCGTCAACTGTCTGGTTACCAATATTCTTCAAAATATCTTCTTTTAACCCAACAGAGGAAAGAAACTCATACAGGTTTGGAACGACATTAGGGTGAGTATATTATGACAGAATTGTATTTTATTATTGACAACATGACCTGCTAAATCACTATTGGATTACTTCCTATTCATTTGACAAAAAGATAATTATTAATAAAAGTAGGCCTATAAAAATGAAAAACAATTAATAAGTCATAAAAACAAATACGGTTACACTTTATTTTAATGTGTCCTTGGTACAGTGTAATTATACATTCAAGAACTGGTTACGTTACATTACTATAGGGTTAGAGTAGGATTAGGGTTTACGGTTAGTTGATTGTATGTATGCCTAATGTATAGTTATTACTAAAGTAAATACATGTAACGTGTAACAAGGAAACATTAAAATAAAATGTTACCAAAAATTGCACATTGACGCAAACTGCCATTTTAAGTTTCACTCCAAATTCTTCCTTCTCTGCTGCCCTCTAGTGTATAAGAGCAGTAATGCCGCTGTCCATGGTGCTTGTTTGCGTGTTTTCATTCGCTTACAACACGCGATCCTGAGTTTCGTTGCATGGTTTACCCTGTAAACACGAAACGAAACGAGAAAAGCATGCACGGAAAGAGACATCACACACGAAAAGCACAATGCCTTTCAAACAGCCTGCTATTACTCTGGTCAAGCACGAGGGGATAAACATCTGTTTATTATGAAATCAGATAAACGTGTAATCCTCCGCCCAAAAAATAAATAAATAAAAAAAGGCCGTCCTAAAATAACTGAATGCTGTTTGTGTTGATTCCTATCAAAGATGGTTTACCCAGTGCATTTCATCAGTGCATAATTTCACATAGAACACATCTGAACTTAACTCAGATCAAGTCTTATGACACTTATCTTATCACAAGTATGGATTAGATTAGAAATCCTCAATGGACATTCTTTAATGTGTATATAATTACCTGTCTTTGTAAATGCAAATGCTATCCTTCAGAACAACCGCTAGACACAGCTTTCATACAGTTTCAACTTCACACATTTTAAACTGTATATGTAGACCCTTTCTAAACACACTGTTTAAATATTTTTTAAAAATATCATTAAAAACAAAACAACAAAAAATAAATTCTTCTTTGGTCAATTACAACAATTCTTATTCCATTGGACCAGACAACTTCACTTCAAATGGCTGAGTCACTTTTGCACGTAATGCTCCGTGATTTTTTGGGTTTGATGTGTTCCTACAATTCAAAGTCCCAGTGAGTCCTTAAGTTTCTAACGGCGCACGCAGAGGAATGCAGCCATCCATCTCCAGTGACTCGGGCCAGCCTTCATATTTATTACTGCTTTTGCTGTTCTTCATTCGCTGAAAGACAGAGAAAAGGAGGTAAAATAGACTTGTACTGTTGTTCACTAAGACAAGCTATCAAAAACATCCATGGACAGCTCTGTTTGCAGTAAAATGTTCTCAATGTTCTTAAATGTGTTCAAAGTTGCACAAATTTAGATATTATAGATATTATATTGTATGTGGGCTAGAATGAAATTGCAAGGCATTTTATATATTACAACATTTAGCAAGACATTTTAATCCAAAGAGGCTTTCAGATGAGGAATTTAGAAGCAATTTATTATGCAAATGCAAAAACATGCAGTGCCAAGTTTAGAGACTAAGCTTGAGAGGAAGTAAAACATTCAAACTATCAGAAAATTATAGTAAAGAGACAAGAAAAGCTTTTTATATACAATTTATTTCTAGCAAGTGTCTTTAATTGTGTTTCAAGTTAAGTACTTGCAGAAGGAGCAGCATTTTGGTGTTCATGAAGGCTGCAATGGGTCCGCATGGAGGTTGAAAGGTAAAAGCATATTCAGAGAGAGAGCTTGTGATGTTATAAAGCTCAAACTAGATCTGCTGTACTGGTTGGTCATTTAAATGGGCCAATTTATGGAGACAATTTAAATGGGCCATCCTATGGAGACCTTTAAAACAATTTTAAAGGATTTATCCAAACATAGGGTAAGCAAAAGCATTTCCATCACGGTCTAAAGTACCGTGAAGATTAGTCCGGTGACGTAGGACTGCGCGCAACTTTCCAGAGCCCACTGTATTTCGTCCTCAGCAAATAAACTTGACCACCTTAAACCTCATCGTCGGTCCACAGTCATATTTTTTAAACTCCATTGCTGATTTGAATAGCAAATGACTCTTACTGCACGCACCACAACAGACTTTTAGGTTGAAATAAAATGCAGCGCAAGCTCAACCAATCAGCATGTTCAGCGCACAAGTCAAACCCCCGAAAGTTCCTGAACTTTGAAAAAGTACTACCTTGCAAGCAGGGCCGTTTTGAGGGGGAAATCTTTAACCAGAACTTTATTTAGACCGTGGTTCCTGTGGTCGAAACACACCGAGTACCACCCCAGTCACTGGGGAAAATTCTCATGGTGGAAACGCGGCTTTGGATGCAAACAAATAAATAAATACCTATACAGTGTTTTTGAGATATTTCCTTACACCCCTAACATAAATGCATTCATCATAGGTACTGTGACAAAAAAAAAAAAAAAAACACACAAAAAAAAAAACAAACACCTTTTTAAATCCTTCTACCTGAGCTGGAATTTAAAAAAAACATTATAATAATGCATATTTCTTTCCATAAATCCTACCTGTTCAAATGGACTCTTATTCTCAATTCCTTTGGCGCCAACAAACACCCAGCTGTCCCTAAAGCTCAGTTCCTTCGCTGCCGTGCTCCCCAGCTCCTCGAACAGCCGTCGGGCCTCATCATTTAACCTGTGAATGGGTCAAGCACTCTGATTTAAGCCTTTCAGTAATTAATAAATCAATCTAACAAAGAAACAATGAAAAAAAGATAGAGAATAGGTCACGGAAAAATAGTAATCTGAGTTTAAAAGAGGAGTGCAGAAATAAAGACTCTAACTTGGTGGCTGGGTCATCAAAAGAAGCAACAAATACTAGCGTTCCTTCATGGAGAGGCCGAAGAAACTTCAGCAGCTCTGAAACCTCTGTGGCAGAAAGTGAGAAAACACTCATGCTAGGAGCTGATAGACCTCATTCATCACAGTGACCTAACCAAATAATAGATCACCCTAAAGATCAACTTACCTCCTGCCCACATATCAAATGCTTTTATTTCCAAAACATCTCCATTAACCCCTGAAAAATGGAAATATTCTTATTAATTAATACTTGTTTAAGTGAATATGTAGTGTATGCAAGCATATTTCAGTATAAAAGAATTTGAGCTATTTACCATTTACTAAAGCAATATTGAGACCTCTGCCAACATTGTTTTTAGCACTGCTGACAAGCCTGTAAGACCAAGTACAAGTACAAGTCAAACAACATTTTTGAAGAGTGCTATTATAAGTATTATTAAAAACAGACACTTAATTCTATGGTAGGGAGGTAGTTAAAGGAGGATCAGAAAATGGAATATGAATATGAACAAAACACAGGCACGGAAAGAGAAACCAATGCCTACTTGCATCGCGTTCCCCAATAAGTTTATGAGTCTGGTAGTGATGGCCATGAGAAAAACATAGATGATATAATGAATACCAGTAAAGACAGAAGAAGAAATAGGGAGGGAGGTTGCATGCGGAGCTTAGTGTGCAATGGTGCCCATGCAAGCTCCATTAAAGAGACAGAGACAGTGATGCAGCAGCATTGAAAAGGTCAGGCAACTTGCATTTTATCCTCCAGACAGATTTTGGGGCCGATGACATTGGCAGCACCAGAAATCAGCCGGAATGCGAGATGTTTGGGCGGACATGGTGCTGACAGGCCACATTTGTACTTGCGTGGTCGTGGTTCTGCAGGAGAGGAGGTTATTGCATTGAATGATCTGATTGCTTAAATGTTTCTTCTGAAAATGGCAAAGTAAGTATATGTTTAATGCAAAGTCATTTTACCTGGAGTGGCTTCTTCTTGTCCACCTATGAATGATAATATATATATGATATAAGAGACCATGAATATTTTATATATACAGTCAAACCAAAAATTATTCAGACACCAGATATGATTTTTGTACTAGTGGATGGAGGACACTATAGTTCATTTATGGAAGTGAGGATTGCAAAATAGAGTAAACTGTGACATATTATACCCAAAAATTCTTCATACAGTGGACTACCAGTAAAATTGATAAAAATTTGGGACCAAAATTATTCAGACACTTTGACCTGTCCATGTTTTGCTTAATTGTTTTTTCTTTAATTGCTAATGCAACCTTTTACACCACAGACTGAACAAAATGAAGCCTTGCTCGGTCATTGACCAATTTAGGTGTTATCTAATTGTGTATTTAAATCTAACAGCTGACAGCTGATTGGTTGATTGTAATCCATTACATACCTTTCTATCAAAGTCATCTGACATTATCAAGATGAATTTGTTCTGACAGTTTAAATCAAGCATTCTGCGTTAGTTCAGGCAGGCCACGGATTCAAGCTCCGCTATCAGCTGATTGGAAAAATGCCTTACTTAAGCGTAGCTTCAGTTCAATCTGCTGCTTGGCTGCTTCAGCTGCATGCTGCTTTGCAACCTACCTCCTCCTCAGTTCTTCCTTAAAGGGTGTTTAACTTAATGTCATTCTGTTGTCATTGATTCTGTTCTAAATGGGGTTTCGCTGCCCTCCCAGTTTAAAAATGGGAGGTTGTCCCCAAAATCTGCTGCTGTTCCCTATCTTGGCTTTTCGTGGAGCTCATGAAAAGGATGGGGAATTTAGAACAGAGCCATATCGCCAAATGTAAATTTTATGCAAAAAAATAAAAAGTTGACTAAAAGTTTGTCTATGGTGTTTTTGACTTAAGTGGACCTGACTGAACTTGTGAGTTCTTGTCATATTTTATCACCATTTTCTAAACAAATAAACTGTGATAATGTGAGAAAATGTTGAAGGTGTCTGAATAAATTTGGGTTTGACTGTATTTATATTAGTACTGTCAATCGATTAATTTTTTTTTTTTTACTATATCTATTTTTTCTGTAATCGCGATTAAAAACATTGGAGTTTTTAATATTGTCATATTGCAATCATTTCACAGTTACTCTCTAAATTAATGTAGAAACAACTTAAAGACAGTATATTTTAAATATTTGTTGTAATGGCATCTTTTTATGAATGAAGGCCAGTATCACTGATACTAATACTGGTACTGATATCTATGAAATAGATTTTTGTTTTTAAACATTAATGATAGACAATCAACATTACAGTATAATTGAAAGACAAAACGGACATTTTGGCATAATTGTGTGTGTTATTGTTTGTTCAAGTGCGCAAGAGAACTCAATTCTGGTGCGTGTCTTTCTGTGTGCGTGTGTGTGTGTGTGTGTGTGTCACATAGACAGGACATTCACAGACAGCGCATTCTGTTCTGTTGTCGGGCTTAAATGGTTTAAAACTATTTGCATGAATAAGAGCGTGATCATATAATGAAACGCTAGCTAAAGGATGACAGAAAAACAGATTCTGCATTAATTACATTAAATATTTTTAAACCGTTAAACTGAAAAATTTATTTTGACAACACTATTATATTTATATACCAGAGTTAGCCTAACAAGTCATATAAGATAAAACAAATGCTCTATGATCTATGGAAGCTTGTTTTCGCCACAGAATAAAAAATAAAAATAACTGCAACTTTTTTTTTCTTGCAATAGCGTGATATAAATTCGCAATTACATGTCAGAAAGTTTTTTCCCTCAGAATTTGACTTTATAACTCGCAATTGTGAGTTTATATCTAACAATTCTGAGAAAATAAGTCAGAATTGTGAGTTATAACACCAGTATTGTAAAAAAGTCGCAATTATCTTTTAAATTATTTTATTCCGTGGTGGAAACAAGCTTACATAATTATCACATACATACACACAGTACTGTGCAAAAGTCTTAGTTGGTATTTTCACACGAAAAATGTTTTTAAGCCAGTTCTTTATATCTTTTACTGTAGTGTGTCAGTAGGAAATATCAGTTTACATTTCCAAACATTCATTTTGCTATTAATTGTAATAATCCAGTGAGAATAATTTTTTTTTTTTATGCACAAGAAGTCTGACAGCAGCCGGTATGATCTGATCTCACCATCATCGAGTCTGTCTGTGATTACATGAAGAAACAGAAAAAACTGAGACAGACTAAATCCAGATTAAATCCAGTTCTATTAACTAAATCAAATCGATATTTGGGGTGATCACCCTTTGCGTTTAAAACGGCTTTTGTCACCTGCATCTATTCCTACACCTATTCTTGTAGTTTTGCAGGAAGGTTTCCTCAAGTGTCTTGGAGACGTTGCCACAGTTCTTCTGGATTTAGTCCATCTCAGTTTTTATGTTTCTTCATGTAATCACAGACAGACTCATTGAAGATGAGATCAGATGTGGAGCATAGACACTATTGTATTGAGTCTTTATGCTTACAAAAATCTCACTGGATTATTAAAATTAATAGCAATTAATTTATAAATGTAAACATATTTCCTACTGACACACTACAGCAAAAGATATATATAACTGGCTTAAACACATTTTTTGTGTGTAAAAATACTAGCGAGCCAAAGACTTTTGCACAGTACTAATATATATATATATATATATATATATATATATATATATATATATATATATATATATATATATATATATATATATATATATATATATATATATATATATATATATATACACACACACACACACAAAAAAAAAATCGGAATTAAAAAATATTGCCATGACATCTCTCTAATGACGTGTTTACAGTCGCAAGGGTGGGACAACCTGTCACTCACATGAGATCACAGCAATAGCAAAGCACAACAATCAATGATCCAATCAATTCCTGATGGACAAAATCATGTCCTGCCCTACAGTTTTTGTTATTCGAGAAGCTGTTTTACTGATATTCGTCACAATAGGGAAGAAAAGACTTTTGCAACTTCAGTTTCATGCTGACTTTAAAGAAGAGTGGCATGATCAAGTGGCGGAAACTCAAAATACCTCAGTTAAAATAAGTTGTTGTTTGGGTTTTTAGATGGCTATAAAACATTTCCTGAAATTATTTAATAGAGCTAAATTTTAAAGGATTCAAGTTGCTTTCATATAATTATAATGCTATATTATATCAAAGAATTGAACTGTTCTACTTGCAAATAAAATAAGAAATAGCATTTAAAAGTTACAACGGCATGATGGAAGCAGATCTGATAAGGGGTGTTTTTGTTTAGGCGCCCAAATTGTAGCAGATTTGTCAGTTTACTTTTAAAGCTAATGGAATGACATATTTGATATGCTCTAAGATAACAGCATTGGCCAAAGAAAAACATATCATATACAACATCCTTAGTTCCTTACCACTAAAGAGCATTCGTATGAAGGAGTTCCCATCCCCTCCTAGCACAGAATTTGCAAGAAGCCAGGTGAAGCCCAAAAGAAGTACCAAGGCAACAGCACGCAGAGTTACTGGAGAATACAAAGGAAATGACAAAATGACATTTCAATACCATTGTGAGAAGGAACTTGTCTAGTCCACGATAAGCACGGAAATGCACAGACCTGCAAATCTCATGGTAGACAGATGTCAAAATCTGGTCAGCAAACGGCCACTTTTAATATTCTGTTTGGAGTAAGTGAGACACAACATTTATGACAAAGAAAGACATGAGCAGAGCATACATCTTCAGAATTAACCCTAGAGGAAAGTAAATTCCAAAAAAACAACATACAGTACCCTGTCATTCAGGAAATGTAACTTTTAACACTTAACCTAAGTTTAAATATACTTATAATTAAGGAAGGACTCCTATTTCTGCTTACAATTTTGATTTTAATACATCGAGTTGGACATTTAATGGCTAACATATGTTTTAAACCCAGTTTTAGCCATCTTCTATGATAGTCATTTGGGAAGCAAACCTCCTGGAATTGAAACCTAAACAACCAGCTTCATACACAAATCTGTTCATTTAGACAAACAAACAAACAACTCATTTGTTAAACCGGAGCACAATCATTGAATCAAAACTCACATTACACACAAATAAAAAAATACCTTTAAAAATTTGGAGTGACCCTGTGCAGCCGGTTTGCAAAACAGCTTCTCTCTTGGGGTGTGAAACTGTCACGACTAATTTACTCGCGTCCGAAGCACGTTCATCTTAAAGCCAGTGTCGACTGGATTATTCTGCAACAAATATAACGGACATTTAACGAAAACACAATTCTGTAATGCCGAAATATCTACGTTCGTTGACCTCTAGAAACGTACATTTGTTGCCAAAACACCATTCCCGGTGGCAATCTTCCGGTTCGAGGTCTAAAATGACGAGCACGTGGTTCTTTTGCGCACCCAACACGCAAATATCATGCTCCACTTCCTAGTGTTTATTTAGATTCATGCAAATTACTTTTGACACAACCAAGATGGTGTTATTTATATAGATAGAGAGTATGTAAGTAAACGTCTACTACATTTTATAATAATGTAGGTTTGAGATATTATAGAAGAATTTATTGTATTTAAATATACAATAACAAATATGCGGGAGGGTAAATTTGTCAGTGGCAAGGTAATTAATATCCTTTTAAAGATTTATTTTTTTAAAAGACGCAGCCCGGAACCATTCCCCACCGGTCGGTGTTTAATCCGGAAAATAACACACACGCATACTACTGTCATGATCATGGCCACTCTTACTAAAGCTTTAAAACCAATCTTTGGGAGGCAATTGGGAAATACAGCAAAGGCAAGGCATTTTATTAACACAATATGACCAGAGAATCCTTATAAATACAAGTAATAATGCGACATTGTTTATCAGCTCGCTCTATTAGCGTGACATTTTACCAAGACAAGGTCAGAGTTAGCTTGCTAAATATCATTTTATGTATTAGTCCGCATTGTACATGTATTTTAGCTTAGTCATTTCACATATTTATTCGTTTATATATAAAATAAAATTGGGACGTTTAATCAGCGCGATTAGCAACATGATTTCACTGTGTTTCAAAACGTAGTGAGTAGATAACATTTTCTTGCATTGTAGCTGTATAGGTCGGCAGCTAGGCATTGAAACACAAGCATGATGTGAGAGGGGTGCTTTAACATGTTGTAATGCTTATTTGGTTTGTTTTTGTAGGTCTTTGGCGCAGCAGTCAGCAACCAAAGAGGAAAACCTACATACACAGTGGGTTGCTGTCTTTACATGGCAGCTAATAATGCCTGTCTACAATGGTTTAGACTTGTATTAGTCATGTGTTAGTGACTTTAGTACAACCCAGTAATTTAGGTCTAATAATGTTTCCTGTGTCATTTAGTTACTATCTATCTACAGTACTAGTATCTACAATACTATCTAGCCATCCGTCCACCCATCAGTCTATCTATCTATCTATCTATTTGTCCGTCCGTCCGTCTGTTGGATATGATTGGTTATTCATTGTTTGACAGAAAAGTATACTTTATGGCACTACTGAGTGGAATAAAAACATGTCTTAATAAGTTATAAGATAATGAATTGTGGTTCCTAATTATCTCACTAACTGGACATTTTTATATTCTTTACCTCCGGTTCTCCTGTGTCTTGAAGGGACAAATCATAGTAAGTATGGAGTAACATAACTAAACATTGAAATCATGATGCCAAATACCTAAGTTATTTCCACAATTAACATGCACATGTAATATAGCCACTGAATGTTAATTCATTATGTTTGTTTCCAGCCTCCTCCTGCCAAGTATGGAGGCCGGCATACTGTAGCATTGATTCCTGGAGATGGAATTGGACCAGAGCTGCTCAGCCATGTGCGGGAACTCTTCAGGTTTGTCAAATCAATACTTTCAAGAAATATATTGTCTGGTGGAAATAACGTGTTGCCACAATAAGATTGTCTTATTGAATCACAGGTTCAGCTGTGTTCCTGTGGACTTTGAGGTGGTGAATGTAAATTCTTCATCAACCAGTGAGGACGACATCAACAATGCCATTATGGCCATTCGCCGTAATGGAGTTGCTCTTAAGGGTCTGTACATTAAGTTACTAATTGACAATTTTATAATTGTTCCTCTATTATTAGTGAGATTTCAGATAACAAACTGTTTATATTTAATCATTTTCATCTTTTTTTCTCAGGTAACATTGAGACCAACCACACAATGCCCCCTAACCACAAGTCAAGGAACAATCTTTTACGGTAAGGCTGAAAGACCAATGATTACTCAGTTCCATCAGATGTTTATGATGCTGTGGCCCCCTTAGTTTGAGTTTGATGACTGACGGCAGAGTGCCTCAGATTTGGCCTCCTGCCCATTACTGTGTGTCTAGACTCAGCACAGCTGTCTCTCTCTCTCTTTCTCAGCACGAGTCTGGATCTGTATGCCAATGTGATGCACTGCCAGTCACTTCCTGGAGTCCAGACGCGCCACAAAAACATTGACATCATCATCATCAGAGAGAACACGGAGGGCGAGTACAGCAGTCTGGAGCATGAGGTCAGGAGTTTATTGCACCCACTCAACAGACTTTCACACAGCTCCACCTGTTTCTAGCACATCTTTCCTCTCATACAGGGTGTTGACATGTATGCGTGAATTTATCAATTAAAATGTATTGTTCTATTGCACATACTCATTGCTATGAAGAAAAATAGACTGTTGTTCAAAAGTTTGGGGTTTGTTTGTATAGGATTTTTAATGTTTTTGAAGTAAGTCTCTTCAGTAATCAGAAATGCAGTAATAAACATAAAAACATAATATTGTGAAATGTTTTTACAATTATTACAATTTCTATTTTCTTTTTTTTTATATATATATATATATATATATATATATATATATATATATATATGTGTGTGTGTGTGTGTGTAATTTATTCCTGTCAAAATCATTCTAATATGCTGATTTGGTTCTCAATAAGCATTTCTTATTATTATCAATGTTTAAAACACTTGTGCTGCTTAATATTTTTGTGGAAACCATGATACATCTTTTTAGGATTATTTTATTAATAAAAAGTAATTTTCATAACATCATTTTTAACATCATTTTCAATCGTATTTGAAATAGAAATCTTTTGTAACATTTATACATGTTTTTACTTTTACTTTTGGTCAATTTAATGCTTCCTTGCTGAAAAAGTATTAATTTCTTTGAAAGAAAAAAAAAACACATACTGACCCCAAACTTTTAAATGGTATTGTACAGTAAAACATTCATAATTTTGAATATTTGTTTATCATGGAATAATAATAATGAAAAAATAATTCTATCTATCTATCTATCTATCTATCTATCTATCTATCTATCTATCTATCTATCTATCTATCTATCTATCTATCTATCTATCTATCTATCTATCTATCTATCTATCTATCTATCTATCTATCTATCTATCTATCTATCTAATATGGTTATTCACTGTTTGACATCTCTTAAGTGTATTGCACAGTAAAACATTCATCATTTTAAATATTTGTTTATCATGGAATAATAAAATAAATAAAAAAAATGGCCAAAAATAATTTAATAACTTCAATATACTATAGAATGATTATATGTATGCTTATATATGTGCATGATGCCTTGAATGCAAAAAAAAATGTCCCCACTTATGTGCAAAATCTTATTTTTTTACCCATTCATATTTTATTATGTTTTTGGGTCAGTACCCTAGAGTAAATAATCATAATTTTCTGTGTGTTTCAGAGTGTATCAGGAGTTGTAGAGTGTCTGAAAATCATCACACGGAACAACTCCCTCCGCATTGCAGACTATGCCTTCAAACTGGCCCGAGAGAAAGGTCGACGCAGGGTCACGGCTGTCCACAAGGCTAACATCATGTTAGTTAGTCTACTGCTTGTTGTCTGTACTATTAATTCACAGTTATGTCACAGCAAAGAATGTGTTAATAATGTGTTCTCACTCTCTTCTTTTAACAGGAAACTGGGGGATGGGCTGTTCTTACAGTGCTGTAAGGAGGTGGCCTCTGGATACCCGGACATTCAGTTTGATAGTATGATTGTAGACAACACCACCATGCAGGTGATCAAGTAATCAGACAAATCATGCTAACAATTTTGATGTGTTATGAAAAAACAAAATAAGCCCATTACTATATTTACTGTGGTTCTGTTGTTTCTTTCAGCTTGTTTCCAAGCCCCAACAGTTTGATGTCATGGTGATGCCTAATCTCTATGGCAATGTAGTCAGCAATGTGTGTGCCGGGCTGGTGGGTGGACCCGGTCTTGTGCCGGGTGCCAACTACGGACGAGACTATGCAGTGTTTGAAACGGTTGGTCTGAAGGACAAAACTAAGCGATTAGCGATTAACTTGCAGAAATTTTGGAGGTCATTCCTCAGCAATCATCCATATAGTTTTAGTTTTATTTGCTTTGGCCTCAGTGTGAATAATAATTGTAGTCAGCTATGTAATCAGCTTTAAGACCCAACAGAACCCTATGCCTGCCTAATATGGCTAGCAAAACGCTGCCGTTCAAATGTTTGGGGTCAGTATAATAAATAAATAGATAAATGCTGTTCTTTAAACTTCTTATTCATTGGAGAATCCTAAAAGAAAAAAAAAAGTATAACGTTTTCCACAAAAATAATAAACAACACTGTTTTTAACATTGATAATAATAAGAAATGTTTCTTAAGGCACCAAATCAGCATATTAGAATGACTTCTGACAGATCATGTGACACTGAAGACTCAGCTTTGCGATCACATGAATAAATTACATTTTTAAATATATTAACATAGTGCACCTTTAAAATAACTGTTTTCTATGTAAAAAATATCAGTAAAATATCCAAAAACCACTAGGCCAGTGTTATATATTTTGTTTAGTTGAGTACTTATAATATCCCAAATGTTTCCAACTATTTGTAAATCGTGAGAAAATTGCTATTTTAACCAATGAACCGGGACGTGTGAGGGAGTCGCCTGTCAATTGAGTCATATCTGTGTTACCCTTGGATTGTGGTTTTATTTAGCAGAAACGCTTTACTCTTACTGCAGTGTGCAACAAGTGTCATAGCAGCCGCCGAGCGAATGCACAGAGTAACGTCATAACATAATTTTCAACACACTCAGATGTATCTAATATGATAAACAGAGCTGCGTTACCTCATACTCATGACCGGAAGAGCGAAAATGGCGCCGGCAACTGAGGCATAATAAAAGTCCCAAATCGTCTGATGTGTTCATCTTATTAACAATCGCTCCAGCGGCCTTGCTCAACTCCCCCAACACTCGGTCCTGCTCTGCTTCATACTACAGTAACGTTAATAATCACATCCAGGAACATGATTTCTGCCCGAGTCCTATCCCGATTCTTTTCCACTGGCTGTGAGGTGAAGACCACATGTCCCAAGATTCTGCACTCAAACTTGGCGTCATCAAACTACGCCTTTGTTTTGGATAGACGACCTTTAGTGGACGGAAAAGTTACATAGTGCACCTTTAAATTTGGAATATTTCAAAACACTTCAGATTTAACTGTATTTAACCGTTTACATTTCACTGCCGGTTGTATACAGTTAATTCTGTATATAACTGTGTATGTGACAAATAAAACTCTCTTGTATTACACTTTGTATTACAAATTAAAAAAAATTTTAACAGTAGTGTACATTGTAGCAAATCAGTCACAACTACTGGGTGAATGTTATTTCACCTAGGCTGATTAATATTCATAAGCCAGAGTTTATTACATGCTTATGTTAACTTAAGTGTATTATGTATTAATTAATTAGTGCATTATTAAATAGAAAGATACTATGTTTTCATGTTCTTCATACAATATACTGCATCAGCATTATTCATAGACCCATTTTAAAGGAATAATGCTTATATACCGCTTCTCTATTGAAATTGAGCTATGCTGCTGAAATTAAACTGCAAATATCAAGTGACGTTTGAATGGCTGGCATTAAATATGTTATAACAGGCCACCAGGAATACAGGAAAGAGCATTGCCAACAGGAACATCGCCAACCCCACTGCCATGTTGCTTGCCAGCTGTCTCATGTTAGATCATCTCAAGTAAGTGAGGAGCTCATGTGTTATTTTATAGGTGTCAGCTCTTATGATGGTAATTTTGATGATTTTTGCCTTTCTGGTTCTTTGTTAGCTCTTGTATCTTTAACCTAATGAAATCAATATGCACAGCATTTTCTAGCAGTATAACTAAAGTGCTATGCTGAGGATATGACTTTTCTTTTTCAGGCTTCATGACTATGCCACCATGATCCGAGGTTCAATTCTCACCACTATGAACGAGACCAGGGTGAGTCACATAGATTCTAAAGTATCAACCCTGCCTGTACTCATTTTACACTTCGTCTTGCATGTCTTGTAAAACAGGTTTTAGATCATTAGAACTTAATTTAGTGAATGGGGATACTGTCAGGTGTGAAAACCTGCACATCAAGTTACCAGTTAGACCAAGACAGTCTTGGCATTCTTTAGATTTGTGCATGAAAGAACTCTTTGTAGTACGGCGGAAAAAATATACATATTTTGTTTTTGTGCTATTTAATATTGCGATATAAAAACAATTTCACTAGATGATTTGAATAGCTCTATTTAAAAACAATTCTAGAATTCTAGAATAATTGGGATGATTTTGTAGGGAGTGGATCTGCATAAAAAATAATAAACAAATTACAAGCATAGATAAATACAATAGAAGAAAGATACAATTGAAATAAGCAGTGCTTTGTTTTTCAGGTAAATCTATCCTTCAATATTCAGGTGCAGAATTTGAATAGTCAAATGTAAAATAACAGTCTTCACTGTATAAATGAAATATAACTTATGTAATAAATGAATTAATACAATTTATCTTTGTTAAAGCTACAAAAGTCATTTTCTTTTTGTCTTTTGTTGTTTAATCACCATTAGTGACAAACAGATGCGGGTATATTAGGCTGCTGTCCCTTTAAGACGAATGCATGAACCAAATATAAATGATACATTGACACTCATCCGTTTTCTTTCTTAATTGTTACAAAACATAACCGACTGTTTTCACAAGGATACTTGCAGAGACAGGCATTTTGACTTAAATTTGCATGCACGTGTCCATTTAAGCTCAAAAGAAAGGAGGAGAACTGAATTCGGTGTTCACATGCTGTCTGTGTGTGTGCACAGAAAACATCAACTCTTGCGCTTGATGCCTGACTTGACTTAAAAACACATGCAAATGAGAAACTTTCACTCGATGATGGTTAAACTTTGCAATTAATCTGCAAATCACATGCATTCTAAACTGGGGAGCAGCTGGCCTGTACGGATCACGGATCAACTACGATCCCTATACTTGACATCGCACATCCTGCGATGTGACTGTGACTATTGCGGATGCGCTCACTGCAATATTGATGCTAATTGATATATTGTGCAGTCCTAGTAGTAATGAGTAATTTTATTTGACTGTATATATCTTGATATAGTTACTACCATTCAAAAATTTGGGGTCAGTACGAATCTTTTTTTTTTTTTTTTTTTTTTTTTTTTTTAGTTTCCAACTCACCAAAGGCAGCATTTATGTGATATAAAATACAGTAAAAAAGTAATATTCTGAAATATTGTTATAATTTAAAAGAACTGTTTTCTATTTGAATACGTTAAAATGTAATTTATTCCTGTGACGTCAAAGCTGAATTTTCAGCATCATTACTCCAGTCTTCAGTGTCACATGATCCTTCAGAAATCATTCTAATATGCTGATTTGCTGCTCAAGAAACATTAATAATAATAATAATAATGTTGAAAAGATGTTGTGCTGCTTAATATTTTAATATTCTTAATATTTTGCTATACATTTTTTTTTTTTTAGGATTTTCTTATTAATAGAAAGGTCAAAAGAAAAGCATTTATTTAAGATGCATTGATTAAACATTTATTTAATATCAGTTTTGATCAATTTAATGCATCCTTGCTGAATAATTATTTTTTTGTTTAATCTTACTGACCCCAAACTTTTGAAGGTATATGTCTTATAGTAATGTCCATTTAGGTAAAATTCTTTTCTTCTTTTTTTTTATTATTTTTTTTTTATAACAGTTTGTAGACTAGTTTTTTCAGCTTTGTCAGCTTTTTTCTTTCTTTGGTCCTTTTAGGAACATTGTCCGTATTTCTACATTAGGTTCTTAGTTCCAGGCAGTATTTTTTACAAACAGAATCAAAGAAGATATTTTCACATGCTTGTTGCAGAATTTGTAATGTGTTCCATAATGTTTCCTGTTGCAGTTGCACACAGTTGACATTGGGGGGCAGGGCACTACCTCAGAAGTGGTTCAGTCTATCATGAGGAACATCCAGAGCGGCGGTCCCCTCACCACTGAGATCTAATCTGAGTCAGCATCACTCCACAGCTGTTTGGTACAGAGCAGTTCTTGTACATTATATTTTTTTGTCAATCAGTCTATAATCCATTGCCAGGAGTAACATGCCTAAATTATTGTAAATGCCATTTCCTATTTGGTAGAGCTGTTAATCTCAGCTTTCTCAGAAGTTTGTGTTTTTTTGTTTTTTGTTTTTGAGGTTTTTGATGCAGTTCTGATTTCCACCAATATCTTTTCCTTTTCCAATTTACTTGCAGATGCATACGCTTCACAAGGACATCTGCACTTCATTTTATTACTCAATAACGTTGCTTTCACTTGAGACGAGATTTAGTCTTGAATCCAGCAGCCTTTATGGGCATCAGGGGGTGGAGATGGTGTCACTTGAACTTCAGTCTCAAGAAAATTATTCTAGATTCATTTGAAAAGCAGCATACTTCAGCATTGTGCTTGTGGTGTTTCTTGGGCATAGTGGTCTTTCCTTGGGAACAGCAGAGCTTTTAGATGTATTATATTGTATCTAAGCAGTTATATGCCGTGCTAATGCAGTATTTATGATGAGGTTCTTGCATTGGGTTTCTGCTGCTCAATTGCATTCCAAATTTTATCCGTTCTTACCATGTTATCCTCAAACACAATGTATTCATTTTGGGTTCATAACTTTTATATTTACTTTAATGACATTGGTTTGTTCATATTATTAATTTACAAAATTGTCTTACAGTGTTGGGTGTATAAATGGATGTCCATCAGTTTATATTTTATCGTTAGACTTTATACTAAAGTATTATTTAAGCTCAGTGCTTAAATGATACTGTTGCATCATTTAGTTTGGACCTTTATGTTAATTTACTGTCTTTTGATATGCAGTGCTTAATTGAATTATTGATAGGTTCTCATCTGGCATACTGTCATCTTTTGAGTTAAACATGCACATTTTACATCAAACATGCAAGTTCATGTAGTTGCCATGCGGTTTCATTAATTAGCATAAATATAATACCATAAAGCAGTGATTCACAGCCTTTTTGACTCCACGGCTGCCTGCTGTCCACATTTTATTTTTTTTTATTTTATTTTTTTTATTATTTATAGTTTTTACTTGTAATTTGATTTCTACCTGATAAAATATATTAGAGCTTGACATTACTATATATATTTTTAGTATTTTTTTTCTTTTTCTAGAGATCCCACTTTTAAAATGATTTAAAATTGAAATCATTAAGTCATCTTGCTGGTCCCGAACCCCGGTTGAGAAACAGGACTGTCTCACAAATCATTAATGGCACAAAGGTAATCCAATGACATAATGAATAAAATGGTTGTCCTCTAAACAATGTCTTATTTATTGCAGATCACCGACAGCTTAAAATAGAAAAACATAGATTGAGATATTGGATGTCCTTTAACAATTAGTCATAATGCATATTTGCACATTTTACAATCCCAAATCCAGAAAAGTTGGGACATTTTGAAAAATGTAATAAAATCAAGAATCTGTTATTTGTTAATTCTCTTAAATTTATATTTAACTGACAAAAGTATAAAGAAAATAATAAAATGGATAATACAATTCCAATTAAAGATGGGTCATGGCTCATCGCAAAGTATCTACAGTCAAACCAAAAATTATTCAGACACCAGATATACTTTTGTACTAGTGGATGGAGGACACTATAGTTCATTTATGGAAGTGAGGATCGCAAAATAGAGTAAACTGGGACATATACCCACAAATTCTTCATACAGTGGACTACCAGTAAAATTGATAAAAATTTGGGACCAAAATTATTCAGACACTTTGACCTGTCCATGTTTTGCTTAATTGTTTTTTCTTTAATTGCTAATGCAACCTTTTACACCACAGACTGAACAAAATGAAGCCTTGCTCGGTCATTGACCAATTTAGGTGTTATCTAATTGTGTATTTAAATCTAACAGCTGACAGCTGATTGGTTGATTGTAATCCATTACATACCTTTCCATCAAAGTCATCTGACATTATAAAGATGAATTTGCTCTGACAGTTTAACTCTGAGTTCTTGTCATATTTTATCACCATTTTCGAAACTATAGCGAATAAACTGTAATAATGTGAGAAAATGTTGAAGGTGTCTGAATAAATTTTGGTTTGACTGTATAGGTCTTTCGCCATCTACCATACATAATATTGTGAAAAGATTCAGGGAATCCAGAGAAATCTTAGTGCATGTACGGCAAGACAGGAAACCTCTGTTGAATGTGCGTGACCTTTGATCCCTCAGATGGCATTACATGAGAAACTGTCATGCTGTGTTAAATCCAGCCACATGGGCTCGGGAGTACTTTGGAAAATCATTGTCACTTAATACAGTCCGCTGCTGTATCAAGAAATGCAACTTGAATCTCTGTTAAGAAAGGAAAAAGCTATACATCTGTATAATGCAGAGATGCTGCCGAGTTGCTAATTTCAGATGGTCTAAAAGACAGTGGAAATGTGTGCTGTGGTCAGATGAGTCCATCAAGTTCTCAGTCCCAAAGATAAAAAGGACCATCTAGACTTTCATCAGCGACAGGTACAAAAGCAAGCATCTGTCATGGTATGGGGGTGCATTAGTGTAAACGGCATTGGACTTGTATGTGTGTGAAGGTGCCACTGACATGGAGACATGTACTGGGATTGGGATTGAGACTTATACTGCCATCAAGATGACATTTTTCCTGGCAAGCAAGACAATGCCAGGCCTCATGCTAAACAGAGAGGTTTAGACACTCTACACCGTAGAGGGGATGTGCTTGACTGCCTGCCTGCAGTCCAGATCTGTCTCATATTAAAAATATATGGCTATAAATATATTTCTGGATTTGTAGTTTCTCACATCTGACATGCCATTTTCAAATGTTGGAGTCCTTTCTGAACTAAAGAGTTGAATCAGGTGTGTTAGAAATGGGATGTATTCAAGATGTGTATAGTGTTGGGGCTTTCGGGAGCCGGAGTGTTTGGAAGTACCCATTAAAGCAAACACTGTCCATGTGAACAATAGTGACAAGAAAGCATCAACTCTCCAGTTGAGGGATTATACCTTTTTGGGGCCATCACCAAATGTTCTGTATGAATTTGAACCAAGAAAGAAAAGTATTGTTTTCCTGTAGACATCGTTATTTACAGGCCAACATACTGACGAAAGGATTGATGTATCAAATGTGAGTCTGGGCACTAGAGGGCAACAAATCATAGATAAATGTATCTTTATGGAAACAGCTTTGCGCATAACCAATAAAGTCAGTTCAAATTGATTCTTAGCCACAAAACCGCATGTGTTCTGTTCCAAATAATCTGACAAGATGACAGTCGCTGACATGAAAATCTCTTGATTGTTTACAGCTGGACCTTTCTGTGTGGAAAAAATAGCATGCTGTTCTGAGAGGAAAACCCAAGGGGAATCTTATAAAAAAAATAATATTAAGAATCTTAAATGGAAATATAATTTCCAATAACACGAGTCAGAAAAAAAGAAAGAAAAAAACAGCCATTTCCCACTGACATTCAACAGCCTTTGCAATAGCTAACAAAATACAGCAGCTGGGGAAAATATGTGGAATGTTATTTGTAGTACATTAAATAAATCTATGAACTAAAGACATGTCAAGGACTGTGGTTAAATATCCTGTAGCCCTGTGCATCAAATGTATTTAATGAGAGCCAAAAGGAGTGAGATGGCTTGTAAAAAGCTGAATATTAGAACATGCAAATTGATAAAGGTAACGCCTTGGAGAAAGTATTGAGAAAAAGACTTTATTTTAAGGTGACATAATTACATGTTACTACATGTTACTATAGTAATAACAAGAAATTATGCATAATTACAAGTAACTGACCCCAAACCAAACCCTAACTCTATAGTAAGTGCATGTAGTTAATTACTTGAGTAAGTACAATGTAACTACATCACCTTAAAATAAAGTGTAACCGAAAAGTCTTCTTTCTGTACTGCACTGGATGTTCTGAACTCAGCTGATCTTGAATATTTCATGTTTATTTGTCAAATGATTGTGTAATAAGCAGGATGATGCACAATAGCCTATCAATATAGAGAAATAAACTTAATTTGACCCAATCTATGTCTTACTTAAATGGTGTGTTTGAATTCATGCCACAATGTTGGTATTCTGTATATATTTCCATTCTAGTATAAGTTTCTTTGATCTTGGTCAGGTTGTATGACCTGACTTGATCACACATAGTCACCCAAATATTTTGCTTTAGAATTTTCTGATACAACTTGGAATTCATTGATCCCTTCATAATTGTAAGCTGTCTAGGTCTTGAGGCTGTAAAGCATATTGGATATTGCTGTGTACTTGTGCAGATTCACAAATACACTGTGGAGATTCATGAAGAAAGATGTTACGAGCAAGAAATGTCTTCTGATCTATATCTACCCTCTGGGGTTCTGGTTTATGGATTCTTTGTCTTGCTCCAGATAATTTTAGGATGCCTACCGAATCAGAAGAATTATGATGAAGAAAATAATTTATCCATGGCAGGACTGATCAATCAACCACAACCTTTCAGGTTCTCATACCTATTTCGTGACTTTAAATTATTGTATGCAGTTTTTTTAATGTTTTTTGTTAAAATAAGAGAATGTTTTATCTATCATTATAATGCAGATGAAAACACACATCATATATCAGTTGAAATCCAGATATTTTAAATGGGTTCATGAACTTTTCACATATGTTTTTACTCGATGGTTATATTTTGGTCAAGCTATGACTCATAATATTGGCAGGCAGTGAATGTCAAGGGGGCTGCATGGAAATATGTTCGAGGTCTGAGCTTCAGTACTTTTAAACTCCTGTTCAGGGCACCTCTAGTTTCCAAAATGTAGCCCCAGTGTAATTAGGGAACAAGAGTTACTTATAAGACACTATGTCTTATTCTGCTGATTTACAATGCCTTCATGTCCTTTGAGCGTTCTCTCAACTCAAGTCTCCATTTGATATAACAGCGCAACATGAAAACGATCACTTATTTATATGGCACCATCACTCCACTACATTCTTGCTTTCAGCTCATTTCCAGCAGTTTTTCTTCAGTCATTTCCTCTGAGTTCAGGAGAGTTTTCCATTGCCCTCATTTGAGCTTCTCACACATTATCATGATTGATTGATGATCTATTTATGCTGCCTTTTTTGATATTTAGCCAATTTAAATTGAGCCAATAAGTAACGAGTCAATCCAACCTCAATAACGGTTGTGTAAAAATACCAAGAAATCATGCTTAAGTTAAAGTATATGCTAAACTTAAAAATAAAACTTTTTTGTGAACAATGAAGTGACATGTCAGTGAGTGAAAAGTTCAGTACAATGCCCATGTAGCTTAAAGGTGCAGTATGTGATTTTTAGCGCCCTTTCAGAGCACATAGAGAAGCTACAGTGGCCGACACAGGACAAAAATGTCGTCGGAGATAGCAGAGAGTGACTAGTGCTCTGTAGAGAAGTTTGTCCGTTTAGGGCTACTGTAGGAACATGACGGTGCAAAATGGCGATTTCACTGCAAGGGGACCCGCGGTGAATGTAAAATAATAAAGGTAATAAAAACAACGGTACATTAAGTAAGTTCTTTATACTCCACTGAAAACATATAGTTATGTATATTATGTTGCATTTCTGTTAATAGATCCTCATAAATACTACATACTGACTGAACCTTTAAATTATAAAAAAGAGGTTGGTAATAGAAATAGTCAGAGTCATAGAAAAAGAGAGTTGCAACACGGTTTGATCTCGCCGCCACGCGGTCACGTGGTTCATAGAGCTCTCACTAATTCCAATCAACTCCGCGCTGTCAATCTGTTTGAATAGGATTAAGCAGTATAGACAGCAGTTTCACTATATTTACAGCAATTTCTGGCACATATTAACACTATGTGTATCGACTTTAACTAGGCTTTACAGTAGCATTTTATTCTGGGGAGAGATACAGAAGAGACAACGTTAATGTTTTTCTTGAGTGATCTGGTTATTTTATTTGGGTCACGAGAGTACATGATTTTACACCGTTGAGTATTGTAGCCAATCACGGGCATTTCTGTTGAAAATAATGACCAATCATATGTTTAATTTACCGAGAATGAGAATCCTCTCAGTATCGATCAAAACATGTTTTATACAGTCTCAAAACGCTGAATGAATTTTAGTGCAAGTTTACGTTTTACACAAATCTTCTCATCATCTACAAATCCTCTCATCATAACAAACAATGCACAGACACGGTTTAAATAAAGATTTATTGTGAAGTTTAGTCAGATGTTTTTGTTTTTCATTAGACTTTGTGATGTTCCTACAATTAGCCTATATTTAACACTAGTACAAATAAAGTAACAAAAATAGATATTTTAATGTTATAATAGTGATTTGATAATCTATAAAACAATTATTCAAAAGAAGAGAAAAAATGGCTAATGAGCCAATAAGTGTTCCTCTTCCGCCATCTACTGGCTATAGTGGTAATTTATTTTATCATTTTAATGTTGTTAACGTCCTAATATTATTTTATGATACTCAAGCATACGCAACAGGTTAATATAAATGAATGATGTTAGCATATACAGAATTTAACACAAGAAAGAAGTTAAATAGTGTAAAAAAAAAAAAAAAAAAAAAAAAAAAAAAAACAGGGCAACCAGTTTAATTCACCTCTTATACCCAGGCGCTATACGTTATTCCTTGAATAGGCTACTTCATAGAAATGCATTCGACAGAGAGACTAAAATCTGTTGAAATATGACCGATAGCATCTGGATATAGTAGCTGTTGCAGTGCTTCTCATGTTATCTAACTGCAGTTAGAGTCTAACGATCTATTAAATAACAATAAACATTAACTCTAACGTGCTTCATAAAATACATCTTCTATCAATATTCCCGAGAGGTCAACTAATGCCATAAAATCTCAAAATATGCAGTAATTTCAATTTGCAAGCACGTGTGCTTGAGATACACTAACATGAATGGGGTTCAATGCTGGAACTAACTTTATTGGTTGTTTGGAACTATTGGTTGCTTTACTTCCGCATTCCTCAGTTCCTATGGAAATCTATGGGAGTGTTGTAAATCTGTTTTTCAACGGCTCTGGAAATAGTGAATAGTGAGAAATAGTGGCACATTTTCTTTTACAGTCTATCATTATCAGTGTCAAGATCATATGTGTTAAAATGTTTTCAAATATGCATTCTTTCTTTCTTTTTTTTAATGATGTATGTATTTTTAGGGGGAAATGGGAAACAATCTTGCAGCAAAAGCTTCTGCTCAGAATGACTTTTAACATCATGATTTAACATCAGCCTCAGCTCTTGTCACATCATTCACATAGTTTACTTTTACTGTCAGATTACAACTCTCTCAATTTCCTCTGAGCGCTGGAATTATACCATCAATTATGTGAATGTGTGACCTCCTTCACTCCCTTAAGTTTATAGAATTTAGAAGAATCCATCACATGAGCCGTTACAGAGCAGCTGTATTCTCTGCCATACTTTTAGCTATACAGCCTCCCCTAGTCATAACTGCCAAAGACTTGTCTATAAAGGACATTTATAGAAATTCTTATGAATGGATTTAAGACAGGGGAAGTGCATGTAGACAAATAGAATGAGAGAGAGTGAGAACATGCATAAACTCCTCTCTCTGTCTTTCTGATGTTAGCATTTCCCCTCCCCATATATTGGAGGACCGTTTCTAAAGAGCTTTTGATGAAACAGATTTTCCTGAAAATCCACCAGAAAACACAAGTCTGATTACTTGCGCTTTCATTCTTCCTATCAAAAGTACTTCAGATAAGCATGACTATGACGGCTTCTGGGGGGGGTTGAAGTTGTTATCTAACCATGCAACAATCAGTCAGAAATTTCCGAGGCTTCCAATTGATGTGCAGATGTAATGTAATTAATAAAACGTAGCAGTGAGTTCCTCTATGTGAAACATGGTACAGTTCACAACACTCTATACACTTCTATAGAAACTTAAAGGGATAGTTCACCCAAAAATGAAAATTACCCCATGATTTACGCACCCTCAAGCCATCCTAGGTGTATATGACATTCTTCTTTCAGACGAATACAATCAGAGTTTTATATATATATATAAAATGTCCTGGCTAATCCAAGCTTTATAATGGCAATGAATGGCAGCTTAAAATTTGAAGCCCAAAAAAGTGCATCCATCCATTATAAAAGTAGTCACACGGCTCTGGGGGGTTAATAAAGGCCTTCTGAAGAGAATCGATGGGTTTGTGTAAGAAAAATACCTGAAAACACACAGAGGTAGCTTTGTTTCTGCTCCATACGTGAGTAACATTGGTTTGGCTATGATTCACAGAACTGCTGTTGTTGTAATGTTAGCTAGTGACAGGACAGTTTTTAGCCTGGAGCTAGCACGCTTCTGGCAACTAACAACAAACTCTAGCTTGTACTGCACGTTCATATTTTATTCTTCCTTGTTGCTTTATTTTTCGCTAGCATTATTTTGTTTCACTTCAACTATGATAAAGAAACAAACTCTCTTGCATTGTGTGTTCGTGCATTTTAGGGGCAGAGCAAGAAAGGGAGGGGCGTGTTTGGGTTGATTTCAAATTCAATGTTTTTCAAATTGCTTACTGCACCTTTAAACATGAAAGTATTATGAAATACAATTCTATATACAATTTCCCATGTATATCTCTTATAGTGATGTGATGAGTTTTGAACATATGCAGTCACACATTGATTTTCAAGTATACACTTCACAACCACAAAGATTTCAGAAGACCTGTTTCTGTTACTTATAGACAAATGGTTGGACTTGGGAAGGAGTTTTGAATTCTGAAAGTTAGAGTAGGCCTATGTTAACACAAAAGAACAAGGAAAATCCTGTTTTCCATGATATGACACATTTAACATGTCAGCTTGAAAGCAATGCATTCTGCTAGTGTGCGTATGCTTTTTAGGATAAAAGGCAATTGTTCTCAGCTCCAAATGAATATGGGCCCAATTTAACATTCCTCAAACTTAGTAGAGAAGTGCTCCAGACAACACAACAGAAAACTAAACAGATGAGACAGCCTGTGTAAGCATTTGGATAGAAAATTAATTTGATATGATTTTAAACATTATGAACGTTCTGAAATGCAGAATTTGAAGTTATTTGCCATTAGGTTTGTTTATATGATAGATATCTCCGTTATGCTGGAGAACTGTTGATACTTGTAATATTTAGCAGATATAGGCTTCAGAAGTCATTATGGACTAAATAGCCAAAACCATTTGTATTGTAATAATTTGTTTTGTTTTCTACAAATATCCACAAATTCCACAGTTTTGTACATAAGACACTGCATATATCAATACATTTAAAAATATTTTTTCAATAATTACAGAAATACAGTGAAAACAGTAATGCTATAAAATATTATTACAATTTAAAAAACTGTTTTCTGTTTTAATATATTTTCAAATGTAATTTATTGCTGTGATTTAGTGCTCAAAAACAGTACCATTCAAATGTTTGGGGTAAGTACGATTTTAAAAAAGTACATTTAAATAAAAGATACATTTATAGTGTCACAAAATATTTCTATTTCAAATGTTGTTTTGAACTTTCTGTTCATCAAAGAAATAATGAATCAGTTTTTCTGTTGGTTCAACTTCATTGTGATATTTTGGTCTTTTTATATTGTGCATCTTTGCACAACTGTAGTAGAGCACATATCTTAACATAGGTTCTAGCACCTCACCGCTATCGCCCACCACTCAACTAGTTGCTATGGCTATAATCAGCTGTATATGACATGCACTTTTGCTTTCTATAAAGGTATCTTTACTTTGACTCCAGTATGACTGGGTTATTTATACACCACAAGCTATTACCATTTAGGCTTGCTTTCTCAAATGAATAATGGCACTAGACCAATGCATGAGTTTTGCTTTTCCATGTTCCTGATGGTACTCAAAGTGGTGCTGTTTCAAATCAGATCATTTTCTCCCGTCAGCCTAAAATTTTTTGTTTGTACATGCACATCCTCAGCAAGTCTGTTCCAACACAGAGTGACAATTTGTTTAGCTTTTGTCCAATGTTTATTGGATATGTCTTCACATCCTCAGGGGAGGAATGGCACATGCCATGAGGGACAAGGAGTAGCTGTTTGGTAAGGATTGCATGTAGTCCAAAACTAAATAGGTTTTTATTGCCTGTTATCCACAGTATGTGATCTTGAAGACTCAAAAGAACCTTTATGTTTTGTATCCATAAGTACAAACCCAAAAAAGTTGGGACACTGTACAAATTGTGAATAAAAACAGAATGCAATGATGTGGAAGTTTCAAATTTCAGAATACAACATAGATGACATATCAAATGTTTAAACTGAGAAAATGTATCATTTTAAGGGAAAAATAAGTTGATTTTAAATTTCATGGCATCAACACATCTCAAAAAAGTTGGGACAAGGCCATGTTTCCCACTGTGTGGCATCCCCTCTTCTTTTTATAACAGTCTGCAAACGTCTGGGGACTGAGGAGACAAATTGCTCAAGTTTAGGAATAGGAATGTTGTCCCATTCTTGTCTAATACAGGCTTCTAGTTGCTCAACTGTCTTAGGTCTTCTTTGTCGCATCTTCCTGTTTATGATGCGCCAAATGTTTTCTATGGGTGAAAGATCTAGACTGCAGGCTGGCCATTTCAGTACCCGGATCCTTCTTCTACACAGCCATGATGTTGTAATTGATGCAGTATGTGGTCTGGCACTGTCATGTTGGAAAATGCAAGGTCTTCCCTGAAAGAGACGACGTCTGGATGGGAGCATATGTTGTTCTAGAACTTGGATATACCTTTCAGCATTGATGGTGCCTTTCCAGATGTGTAAGCTGCCCATGCCACACACACTCATGCAACCCCATACCATCCGAGATGCAGGCTTCTGAACTGAGCGCTGAGAACAACTTGGGTTGTCCTTGTCCTCTTTAGTCCGGAGGACATGGCGTCCCAGTTTTCCAAAAAGTACTTCAAATTTTGATTGGTCTGACCACAGAACAGTTTTCCACTTTGCCACAGTCCATTTTAAATGAGCCTTGGCCCAGAGAAAACGCCTGCGCTTCTGGATCATGTTTAGATATGGCTTCTTTTTTGACCTATAGAGTTTTTAGCCGCAACGGCGAATGGCCTGATGGATTGTGTTCACTGACAATGTTTTCTGGAAGTATTCCTGAGCCCATGTTGTGATTTCCATTACAGTAGCATTCCTGTATGTGATGCAGTGCCGTCTAAGGGCCCGAAGATCACGGCATCCAGTATGGTTTTCCGGCCTTGACCCTTACGCACAGAGATTGTTCCAGATTCTCTGAATCTTTGGATGATATTATGCACTGTAGATGATGATAACTTCAAACTCTTTGCAATTTTTCTCTGAGAAACTTTTTTATTCACAATTTGTACAGTGTCCCAACTTTTTTGGAATCGGGTTTGTATTATATCTGTTGGATTCCTCTCATTTGAATGAAAATGCACCTGCAAAGCACAAACCAGTCACTTAAAGTCTCATTTCCTTGTATCATCTCAAGGATCCCAAAATGATTATTTATTTGGTGCCCTAAAAATAAAATTAACTTGCCTCATTAAGTACAAGAACAGATCTTTGTTTCACCATGAGAGAGTTGATGGGACTTTGGTGGGAAAGTCTTATGATGATATAAAGAATAATAA
The DNA here is from genome assembly GCA_018749465.1 of Paracanthobrama guichenoti. Lineage (NCBI taxonomy): Eukaryota > Metazoa > Chordata > Actinopteri > Cypriniformes > Gobionidae > Paracanthobrama > Paracanthobrama guichenoti. Next base: position 16,767,049 of record CM031965.1, read on the forward strand.
TAGGATAATCGGATCTCCATCCAGTTTCAATTTAAAGAGAATATGATAGGAAAAGCTCCTTAATCCGTGTAGCATAATGAAGCCCTGACACAAAAGCAGTGAGGCTTTGTGAGGTCTCTCTTGTGCTTCTCTTCATTATTGAAGTACATTTAATACTCTCTAGAGTCAGTATAACACTAATGGCCTGTTGCCCATCTCCTCACTGGTTTCTCCAAAAATAGTATGAGCAAAATATGCAACAAAGATTGACATTTGATATTGTCTTTACTTCTTGAAAAGCTCAAGTTAACTATCTATAGGGCAACACTTTTTAAAATCATGTCATTTGCTAAGAATAATTATGTAAAAGGATCTCTGATCTTTTGTATTGGGACTCAGCAGTAGCGTGTGGCGGACTTCTGAAATGAGGAGGACAAAATAAGTCTCTTTAGGTTTGTTTTTTGGGGCTGATGTAAATTCATGTTCCATTATATATTTTGGATGTGTAGGATTGAAAATAATCAAAGATATTTGATATTTGAAATTGAACAAAGACATTTGCTGTACTGTTTTCAACCCCCATCTTTCTTACCAGAAGGGCCATTTGGAATTCCTAAAGACAAAGAGATGCTGAAGGCCTGTAGGCCTAAATGTGTGTCACACCTGTAGTACAGTGGGGGAAGTTGTAATTACCCGATTGGTCAGTTTAAATGTCTCACGTTTGGGTTTCAGTCGCATGGTCAAGAAAAGGATAAAAGAAGATTGTAACTGTTGCTCTGGCTCTCTCTCTTCTTGGGGCCTGCTCTCTGGCTCTTTCTTTTGCTGGGCTTCTTTGCTCTGGGTCTTTCTCTGTTCTCTTTTCTAAAGCCTCTCTCTCCCTCTCTCTCACTTTCTATCCCTCAGGTAACATTCATGCGGTGTACGATTAATGTTATATGTTCGCATACATCTATTTTGTAACTATTTTAAGTGTAACCATAACCTGATTTTGTCATTAAATTCTTTCAATTACAAATGATTTGCTAACAAGTTTTGATTCGGTATTGACTTTGAAATGTTACCTATTGCAATAGAATATATTCACATTATAGCAATGATCTCCCACATATTTTGCTATTGTAACTGCACTTATTTCCGTCGTTGGTATAATTTGCAGTGGGTGGTAATAGATGAGAAATGTACAGTTTTCTACCATCTTGCTAATAACGTTTCTTTAGTCTTTTGGCAACCCTGCAACCTGAACCACTGTACGGATCCACCCTTACAGATGCTTATATTAGCATGCTATGTATTGAAGTTGGCATGAAATGCCCTATGCGATTCCCTATTGTGACGTGTATATGAGTTTGACGGCTTCTCGGACAAGAAAAATGCAGGGAATTTTGTCCATCCGGAATTGATTGGATGGTTGTGGTTTGCTATTGATGTGATCTCATGTCGCTGCAAGCTATTCCACAAGTTCACAGAGAGTAAATTTAAATGCGTATTTGGCACGCTGTCCGGGGGGAGGGCTTCGAGCTCGGAATTTGGCCCGAACACAGAGTACCCCCGTGTATGTAAGTGGTTAGAACTAAAAGTGTAGAGAAGGGGTGGTGGAGGGATGCTGATAAACTGTCAATGAACAGAGGTAAGACTGCTGCGTATATATACAGGTGCTGGTCATATAATTAGAATATCATTAAAAAATGTATTTAATTCACTAATTCCATTCAAAAAGTGAAACTTGTATATTATATTCATTCATTACACACAGACTGATATATTTCAAATGTTTATTTCTTTTAATTTTGATGATTATAACTGACAACTAAGAAAAATCCCAAATTCAGTATCTCAGAAAATTAGAATATTGTGGTAAGGTTGAATATTGAAGACACCTGGTGCCACACTCTAATCAGCTAATGAACTCAAAACACCTGCAAAGGCCTTTAAATGGTCTCTCAGTCTAGTTCTGTAGGCTACACAATCATGGGGAAGACTGCTGACCTGACAGTTGTCCAAAAGACGACCATTGACACCTTGCACAAGGAGGGCAAGACACAAAAGGTCATTGCAAAAGAGGCTGGCTGTTCACAGAGCTCTGTGTCTAAGCACATTAATAGAGAGGCGAAGGGAAGGAAAAGATGTGGTAGAAAAAAGTGTACAAGCAATAGGGATAACCGCACCCTGGAGAGGATTGTGAAACAAAACCCTTTCAACAAAGAGTGGACTGCAGCTGGAGTCAGTGCTTCAAGAACCACTACGCACAGACGTATGCAAGACATGGGTTTCAGCTGTCGCATTCCTTGAGTCAAGACACTCTTGAACAACAGACCGGGTCAGAAGCGCCTCGCCTGGGCTAAAGACAAAAAGGACTGGACTGCTGCTGAGTGCTCCAAAGTTACACATACACACACACACACACACACACACACACACACACAACATTTTCTTTTTATAATGTGTACATTTGTATCTGAATGCATACTGACTTGGAGAAACTGACTTTAGGAACCAGCGGCTCCATATAAAGCTATAAGTTATCTTATTTCCACAAGAGGTCGTCAAAGACACCTGATGTAAGATATTTTGAGCTGAATTAAAAGGTTTATGCATGAAATTGTTATTTTGAATTGAAGTTGAAAGAATGTGAAGAATGTACTTAAATTACTATTTATTTATTATTTATTGATAAAACCGTAAAAAAATTTGTAATCTAAAGGTAAATAAAAATAAATAAAAAAACCTCCCAAACAAATTGCATTAAAAATGTAAAATATATTATCCAAATTAAATACAATAAGCTTTCTGGATAAAGAAAAAAAATAAGTATAATGTTAGGGCTTCGGGTCATTTTGACCCGCGATGGAAGGATTTGTTACAAAGTGCGAGGGAAGGGTGTGGGATTAAAAAATAAAAATAATAATAATGGAAAATTAAGAATTCATTAAAAAATAAGAATTGTCATTTGGTGACTTGGAGTTTATTTTTTTTTTTTTTTTCACGTGCTTCAGTACAATAACAAGATTATTTGTGCATTTTTATTTGTCACCTCACCACCAGCTGTTGCTCGGCTATTATTATTAATAGTCACCTTCTTTTCAGACCATTAGTCATCACATCCTCTGTAAACACTGCAGGTGTAATTAAGGCCGCAGGCACGTAGGTGTAGCTTTAATCTACCCGAGCTGAGTGCTTGCTAAAAACCACCTCACTCACAGATCATTTCATGTTTCAAGTCATTTCAAGTTCATTTACTTTTCCCAAGGTGCGGTCACTTTGGGAAAAGTGATTTGCACGCTATTTGATGTCATATTTATTTATTTGTTTGATTTCCTTTCGTACTGTTATTATTTTGTCATCTAAATTGCTTTGAGGAGGCGCAGCTTTTCTTGCCTTTTCGGACAAATCGGCCCTGGAAAACAGGTGTTGGTTTTCTCTTTCAATTACGTGAGCCATCCATAAAGTACAAGAACATTTTATAAAATGGTTAATTCTTTATTTTACGAGAAGGTGAAGTAAGACCAGCATTTACTTATAAAAGCCGGAATCATTATCTGCAATACGTCATTTGGATATTGTTGCACATAAACGTTAAACACAATTTGCTTTGAGAGAATAAGATGAAGAAACATTTTCTCACTGAACCTGAGAGAATACTTCCGTTTACCCAAGCGTGACTCAGTGTCTTTGAAATGTAAATAGATGACAACAATAGACCTAATTAGTCAGTGTCTGCGGCTCCTTCGTTTTTTCTGACCTCACCCAGACTGACAACAAAACCTCTGAAGCTTTACACACACATGCTCAGCTTTACATCACATGCAATCAGCTCCATCAGACTTCCAACCTAACACCTCCTGTGTGCATATGAGCTGAACAACAAACATATGTTTTATATAATGCCAAGCATCTATCTCTTCAATTGAGCACTTGTACTAGTACTTGTTTCCATTATTGCTCGGCTCATGTTTACCGTTTTCTAATGTTTACACTTTTATTCTCTGAAGGCTGTGAGAGTGTTTCCAGGAGCTGCATACAGAGTTTTTCCATGATTGGACTGGAATACACAAGTCTATTTGATCAGTCGCTTTATATTTTTGTCCAAATATTTTTGAATAATGACCACTAAACTGTATCTGACTATTGTCCCTGGCAACACTGTCGCGCAGCACTCCATGCCATAATCAAATATTTTAACTCAAACCAACATTTCATGTCCATTAAACTGTTTGATTTTTAAAAAAGCTGTGTTATATAACATGCATTCAGATGTCATTATCGCAAAATAGACCCCAACAGGGTTTTGTATAAACCCTGAAGAAGTGTATTTTCCAATAATGGCCAGATGACCATACATTATCCCGCTTAGCTATTTACAAAGCAAATAAATCCCTTGCTTATTTGTCTCTTTATTTAAAAAAAAGAGAAAAAAGAAGCATGGTCCACTTCAGGATTAGGAAAAATTAAAGCATTTAAGAATTAGAAAACTCTAATAAATTAAAAATAATAATTTCATACAGTTTTGCATATTATGTCTATTTGTTCCCATAGGGGCCATTTACAGACACCATTTTCAATAAAAAACGTACAAATGTTATGTGTTTTGGCCATTCATTTATGCAACAACAGTGTTTTGGAAGCCTGAAAACGCAAACTTGTAAACTTGTGCAAGTTTTTGAAAATTATACCTTTATCATCTCCATGAAAACTTCAAAAACTCAAATTTGATAAAACGGTGAAGTCATGCGCATGCGTATTATGCGTTCAGTCTATAGGCATGTAGTGTTTCTGTACAAAGTGACATCGCCAACTACTGGCCTGGCAGCAGAATACAGCGATTTTAGTCGTTTACACGGATCCGTGAGAACGCGGGTGTTGTAAACACCAATTGAAGATGTTAGAACACATGTTTGTCTTTTCATCCTGAAATGCGAGGCAAATGTTGGATCACGATAATTAGGAACCAGTTTCCACAAATCCCTTCACTCTTTTATTCTGTACGGCAAGGGCAGTGACTGTAACATCGAGCGTGTTTTGCAGTATTAAACATGTATTTATACCGATTTCATCAGGCTCCGAAAATTATTTAAAAAGAACACAAAGAATGGCCTTCTCAGCTGCCATAGTTGCAACTCCTGTGTCATCAGAACAGGGTGTTCAACGCACCACCGTTTCCGTTTAAAAAAAGTTTTGCAACGTTTTGTCGGGCTCAGCCCAGGTTTCCCTCTCAATCGCTCCCTCGTCTCCCATTGGTCAGTTAGAAAGACAGTCCCGCCCCTAAACTCACGTCATCGGCTGAGTCACTGGCTGTTCCGGTCGGGTGCTCTAAAGTCAAACCTGCATAATAATGTTTTGATAGCGCCACAGAAGTGTGTAAATTTCTACTAACAAATGACTGTCCCTGCATATTAATCTGATATGATATGCTATACGGACATCCTAGACCGTTGTGCTTCCTCTCGCTGCTTTTCAGTGGCTGGATTCAGAACAGCATACTAGCATCCTAATTTTGGAATATTTACAATGTCTTTATAATGCAAAAATAATTAGCTTTTTAAGACTCTGTGTCAAGCCCCTAACTGTCACCCCACTTTTTGAGCATAGACGTGAAAATTCACTATGCAAACTTAAATGGTTGTAATTCATGAATGCTTTGGAATACAGACCTAAGTTTGGTCTCTTTTAAAGAACTCAGCACTCATCAGATTATTGCTGAAGTGAAAACACTTCCAAAAATGAAAGTGTAAAAAGCTATAGAATTTATATTTACTGTAAAGCAAGTTTTATATTTACTGTAAAGTTTTATTTTATACAAAAATATATTTTCTAAAATAATGCTGACTCTAAAAATGCTTTAAAATCAAAGCCATATGTGTAACCAAGGTGTGTTCCAAATTTGAAGTTGATATCACAAAAATAAAAGTTCCCATGAGATTTTGTTTAGGCACTGTACCAAGTGCGGGTCTCGCCCACATTCCATTCCATTTTTGATGCATTCTCCTGTCACAAATTAATACAATTTCTGTCATAATATCACTTCTATCAGAAAACAGTCAACAAATAATGAACCTTGAATGTCAGACCTTTTCAACAATATGTGCTTTGTCAAGATTAGAAATAGTGCTTCTTATATAAAATATTAACTTTTGTAATATACTGGGGGGAGGAGCCCACTAAAAGCAATTTAAAGGATTAGTTCCCTTCAAAATGAAAATTTACCCCCATCTCATCCAAGGTGTTCATGTCGTTCTTTCTTCAGTCGAAAAGAAATTAGGTTTTTTTGAGGAAAACATTCCCATTTTTCTCTACATAATGGACTTCTATGGCAAACAACGGGTTGAAGGTCCAAATCAATGCAGTTTTAAAGGGCTTCAGAGGGCTCTGCACGATCCCAGATGAGGAATAGGGTCTTATCTAGCAAAACCATCCGTCATTTAAAACAACAACAAAAAAAAAAAAACATTTATATTCTTTTTAACCTAAATTACGTGACCTATAGCGTGACCTTTCTGACATGATTACGTAATCCATGGCGCGTCGCGGAGCACAAGATGAGCAATTTAGGTTAAAAAGTATTTACATTTTTATTTTTATTTTAAAAAATGACTGATGATTTCACTGGATAAGGCCCTAGTTCTTGGCTGGGATCATGCAGAGCCCTCTGTAGCCCTTTGAAACTGCATTTATTTGGACCTGCAACCCATTGGTTGCCATCAAAGTCCATCTTGTATTCTCTCTCCCTCTCCAACTCTTTTATCTTTTCTCACACCATCCATTGTCCTCGTGTCACACTTGACAATCAATTTGTTTGCTTTAGTCAAAATTAAACATTATAATCAAGATGAATTGGAAATGTCCTATTTCCTGCATTTGTCCATCAGGAGTTTATTCGGCCACATCCCTCATTATACAACCAGGAACAATTGTACAGCCAGACTTTGATCTGTAATCTGAATGTTTATAATGGGATAGCTGACATGAAGTACTATTGGCATGCTGACGTGTGACAGTATGCTATACTCCATCTAAAACTATTTCAAGTTTTATTTTTAATTATTATTATGCATTTATGAGTTCATATTAATTGAGAGACTAACATAAAGGGATTTAAAATTGTGAACAAAATTACAATACTGGCGTTGATTTCACATGCATAATTATTGTTTGGCTTCCCGTAATTGTTTTTATTATTAGATAAGTTGTGGGCAATTTTAAATTGGACAAATCCTATAGAAGCAAATAAAATACCAAAATAAAGAAACAAGCCATGTGACGTTCTCATTATTGTTCAGGATTGCTGTAAGATTTGAATTTGGTTGAAATACTTTTCCCAGATTTCTTTTATGATTAACAGTAAAACTGACCACAAGTGCACCATTCACCACCTCTTTTCTGTAGGTCCTTTCAGCATCTACCTTCCTCTGCAACAGAGCTGCCTTTCAGTCCTTTTTCCACCTTCTCTCACAAATAAATACAATCATCATCATTATCACCGCCGTAATTACTGTATGACGTATTTACTCTCTGACATCCAAATAAGTGTAAATAAAAACACAAAAAAATGAAACGGCTTGTTAAAATCATTAGCGTGAGAAGCCCAGTAGACCATATAAAATTAATAAGACAGTTACATAGCACTGCGATTTCATTTCCTCAGCTGGCAGTGTGTTTGCCTCGGCTGGTTAGTAACATAACATTACAGTCTGTTTAAGATGCATCCTTTGATTCGAGAGCCTTTGTGCTTTTCTCTGTTTCTTTGTGTTTGCTTGAGTGGTGCGGTACAGGATCTGCAGTTATCTGTCAATTTAAGTTTTCCTAGATATTCATCTGTCATCCTTTTCTACTCCTCCCAGGCTTTTGTTGATTTTCTCTGTCTGTCTATCAAGGGAGGCTGGGTAGAAATGAGAACGCTTTAGTTCAAAGCGGATAAAGAGTCATTGATCCCCCCCATTTTTTTAACCAATTGTTTATTTTTAGTGTTTATGTACACTCACCTAAAGGATTATTAGGAACACCATACTAATACTGTGTTTGACCCCCTTTTGCCTTCAGAACTGCCTTAATTCTACGTGGCATTGATTCAACAAGGTGCTGAAAGCATTCTTTAGAAGTGTTGGCCCATATTGATACGATAGCATCTTGCAGTTGATGGAGATTTGTGGGATGCACATCCAGGGCACGAAGCTCCCGTTCCACCACATCCCAAAGATGCTCTATTGGGTTGAGATCTGGTGACTGTGGGGGCCATTTTAGTACAGTGAACTCATTGTCATGTTCAAGAAACCAATTTGAAATGATTCGAGCTTTGTGACATGGTGCATTATCCTGCTGGAAGTAGCCATCAGAGAATGGATACATGGTGGTCATAAAGGGATGGACATGGTCAGAAACAATGCTCAGGTAGGCCGTGGCATTTAAACTATGCCCAACTGGCACTAAGGGGCCTAAAGTGTGCCAAGAAAACATCCCCCACACCATTACACCACCACCACCAGCCTGCACAGTGGTAACAAGGCATGATGGATCCATGTTCTCATTCTGTTTACGCCAAATTCTGAGTCTACCATCTGAATGTCTCAACAGAAATTTAGACTCATCAGACCAGGCAACATTTTTCCAGTCTTCAACTGTCCAATTTTGGTGAGCTTGTGCAAATTGTAGCCTCTTTTTCCTATTTGTAGTGGAGAAGAGTGGTACCCGGTGGGGTCTTCTGCTGTTGTAGCCCATCCGCCTCAAGGTTGTGCGTGTTGTGGCTTCACAAATGCTTTGCTGCATACCTCGGTTGTAACGAGTGGTTATTTCAGTTAAAGTTGCTCTTCTATCAGCTTGAATCAGTTGGCCCATTCTCCTCTGACCTCTAGCATCAACAAGGCATTTTCGCCCACAGGACTGCGCGTGATACTGGATGTTTTTCCCTTTTCACACCATTCTTTGTAAACCCTAGAAATGGTTGTGCGTGAAAATCCCAGTAACTGAGCAGATTGTGAAATACTCAGACCGGCCCGTCTGGCACCAACAACCATGCCACGCTCAAAATTGCTTAAATCACCTTTCTTTCCCATTCTGACATTCAGTTTGGAGTTCAGGAGATTGTCTTGACCAGGACCACACCCCTAAATGCATTGAAGCAACTGCCATGTGATTGATTGATTAGATAATTGCATTAATGAGAAATTGAACAGGTGTTCCTAATAATCCTTTAGGTGAGTGTATACTGGATAGATAAAGATAAAGAGCTTTTGAGGAAAAAAACAATGTTCAGGTGTGAAAAGGTGGAACAGGTGAGGGTAAAGTATAGTCTATATAAGAAATAAATCCAAAACATATTTTTGAGAACTACAGTTTATATTATATCTTTATGACACACCATTTCTATGGTTCATAACAGTGTGGTTCAGACTCAGAGCAGTCAATAAGGTCTTTTGTCTAAACTTGTTGATTCAGTGCCCCTTTCATCTCACAGCCCAGGAGAAAATGACTTAAATTAAGTAGTATTTCATGTCTTTTCACACAAGACCTCACATTGATTTTTACTGCTTGTCAGTTCAGCGTTGTCTCCTTGCATTCCCCTTGTAAAGCCTCTAGAGCCTCCACACAAAAGCATCACATATACCTCTCCTATATATATAGATAAGAGATCTGAGACCAGGTGTTGACTCAGAGTCACCGTGGTCCACAGAATGACAACATATGTTTTCCACATCGGACCTCTTTGACTTTCATTGTATGTACAATAAAGTGTATTAATATGTTAATTATCAAGCTGTTTTTAAGAAAGTATGGAATCTGTTTAAAACTTCACGCCTGATCTTGTGAGGGACTGTTTTGGGTTTTGGGTCTTTCAGCACTTAGGAAGTCTGCCGATGATACACATACGCATGCATTGCCAGACAAATGCTCTGTTAGATGAAAACAGCTGTCACTTTAATCTCTGGCCACAAAGATGGAATCTAGATCTGAATCTATAGAAAGCCATATAAGGTCAGTGAGATGTGTAACTGCTCCGATCTGGCCCACGTTCGTGTCCAACAGGGCCCTGGAAACACTCCCTTCAATAAATCCACTGATGATGGGAAATGACTGCAGCCTGCTCCATGTCTGCTTGATTTGTGCCTCAAAAATGCATTCTGCCTTCGAGATATTTGTCCAAATCCACTACAGTACAGGAGAGGCCAGAAAGACAGCATGACGTTGAGTGTGATGTGTTCAGGAAAAGTCATGTGCAGTACTTGGAGTCCCTGACCACTTTCTCTTGATTTATAATAAGCCATCATGTACATACGCATCTGTTTAATGTTTTGCTCTTTCAGGCATTAATTGTGGCTCTTTTCAGAATTACATTTTATCGGTCGTTCAAAGAGGAAGCTTATTTAAATTTCTTATTAAGCTTATTTGTTACTTATTTTTGTTTCAACATTTGTACATCAATGTATTTTTGCACAGTGTGTGTGCCATATTATAATATATAATAATATATAATATAGTTACAAAACAGTCTAGAAATCTATTCTAATCTAATAGTCACAAAACATATTATTTGTAAATTCAGGTACAAATAAGACCAATGGAAAACCAATGTACATTTTAAATTTTGTGCATGTATTTATTGTGGAAATGAAATTTACTTCAAATTATTGTGGTGCCACTTTGTGCTTCTTCCATTTTCCAATTAGTTTTCTAGTACCAATTTGACCTATTGAAGGAAATTTTCTAAAAATTTCAAACTATTTCGTCACAATTTTTGTGACAAGTTGTCATATCATGCTTTTATCAGAAAATATGAACACATTAAAGGTGCACTATGTAAAATTTTTTCAGTAAAATATCCAAAAACCACTAGGCCAGTGTTATATATTTTGTTGAGTACTTACAATATCCTAGATGTTTCCAACTATTTGTAAATCGTGAGCAAATTGCTATTTTAACCAATGAACCGGGACGTGTGAGGGAGTCGCCTGTCAATTGCGTCATTTCTGCGCTACCCCCAGTTTTAGTTAGCAGAAATGCTTTACTCTTACTGCAGTGTGCAACAAGTGTCATAGCAGCCGCCGAGTGAATGCACAGAGTAATGTCATAACATCATTTTTGTAACGAATACAGATGAGAGTGCCCGTGGTTTCAACCAGAGGGCACTCCATTCCGGACTGTCTCTTCCCCAAGGACTACATTTCCCACATCACTCACTACCCAGACTTCCTTCTTGATTACATCCACCTGCACCTCATTACCTTGTTAGCTCACACTATATAAGCCTGGTCATGTCTGTCACTCATTTCGAAGTCTTATTTGGTCTCGCACTGCCTTTCTGAGCGTTATCCCTGGTTTCATGGCTCTTGGTTTCATTGGAATCCTTGCCTCTGTCCCCTGCTCTGCTTCATACTACAGTAACGTTAATAATCACATCCAGGAACATGATTTCTGCCCGAGTCCTATCCCGATTCTTTTCCACTGGCTGTGAGGTGAAGACCACATGTCCCAAGATTCTGCGCTCAAACTTGGCGTCATCAAACTACGCCTTTGTTTTGGATAGACGACCTTTAGTGGACGGAAAAGTTACATAGTGCACCTTTAACTTAAAATTATACAAATCATAAAACTCATCACACCCATGTTAAAGAGGATCTTCAGCATGAAGGATTATATTAGCTAATTTTATATAATTTTACCTAAATAAATTATGCTAATAAAATATAAATGTGTAATTTATATAATTTTTTTATACAATATAAATAAATGTACCCAATTCAATTACACATGAAAATATAATTTATAATAGCCTATTTATAATAACATGTATATAAATGTATAATATTTCTGAAAGATTAGGGACATAACTGTGGAAACTTAAAAAAGAGGTACATTTTTGGGTAACATTTTATTTTGATGGTCCACTTAGACATTCTACTAACTATTAGTAGCTTTGCAACTACATCAGACTGTCTGTTTAATATCTGCTAACACTTTATTCTGATGGTCCCCTAACAGAAATTCTAACTACAAGACAACTACATGTCAGCTTATTCTAACCCAAACCCTAACAGCCTACCAACGGTCTATTACAGTTTACTACTCTAATGAGAATTAGTTGACATGTAGTTGCAAAGTAACTTATAGTTAGTAGAATGTTTAAAAAATGGACCATCAAAATAAAGTGTAACAAATTTATGAAAAAAAAATACTTATTTTATCATTTGATAAAATCAAAGACCATTTCTTTATTTCTACCAAAATGGAAATGTGTCTTCTGTGACCTTGTTTGTCCATCTCTCAGGAATCAGTGGAATACAATCCAGAAAAATAATTAGCACACAGCTGAAGGCATGCAAAAACATTTCACAATTTACACAAATGGAAACACACAACTAACAAGAGCGCAGTCCCACCCAGAGGAGGTTAATGTAAATATGGAAGCAAATATTGACACAGATCTGAACAGTGTCACTACAGCACAAGTTATGACAGAGCTCTCAGCTTCTATCTATCTGTTTTCTGTGTCATAGCGGAGATGGATGTATAAAAACACCTCATGTTATTGGCTCCTCCCCTCATCTAACAACACAAGAGACCTGAGAAAAGGAGAGAAAGGAGGGAGCGAGGGAAGAGAGAGGGCGAGTGAATGTAAGAGATATGTTTATATTAAGCCAGGCTCAAATTCAATGCCATCAGTGCACCAGTGCTCATGTAATGTGGGAAATTAAAGCTCAGACACGCAGAGTCTCAGGAACGGCGGGACATTTCTTGGAATAAATTGCGTGCCTCTGTCCGAGGGCTGCATGAAGAAATGAAGCTCTGAATTCTGTGAACATGAACTCGGGAGAAAGCTGCAAAACTACAGCTTTACAAGTTCACATAGGGTGGTGAAATATCTCAACGCTCTTCATAAGCAGCTTGGAAGCTCTTATGTCAACTAACCATCACGAAGCAAAACTGCAGCTTTAAAGAACTGAACAAAAACACATGGATTACATGGATTATTGCTGCTGATTCAAGAAAACAGAGTAAGTTCTTTAAAAAAAAAATGCATCTTCATTGCAAAAACAAAACAAAAATATTCTTGTTAAGTTTGTTTTGCTAATAAATATACTTCTTTTTAAACATTTATGCAAAATAATTTGACAAGCCAAATTCTGACTTTTCAGAGAATATATATTGAATTCTTATTAAGTATTTTCTTTTCACCCCAATGGCAAATAGTTTTTATCCCCATTCTAAGCATAAATCTACCAAAATTAATTGAGATTTATGGTTAAAAATACATTTATATAAATAAATGTAAAGAACCGTTGTACAGATTTGGGATAATATGGAAATAACATTGTTCTAATACAAAAGTGCACATGAAGGCAAACTGTCTGAATCCATTAGAATGGGAGTATGCTTGCCACATTGACAGAACTATAGTTTTCCTGTGGGCAGTTATTTGATTTTTTATAAAGTATTTTCTCCATAAAAGTCACATTGAATGAAAGTCCTATTGGATTTTTAATAACTTTGTTGAAATATAGAAATACCTTTTCCCCGTTTTTTTTTTTAGGGCAACAAAATAAAAGAGGAACTACTATTAAAGTGAGAAGCATGCACTGACGGAGGGTGAAGCGAGCATGAATACACACAAATATACATTCACGGCTGAACTAATTGTCATCTGTTTGGTCAAAAATATGGTCTGTTGACATGAAATACTTGTGGGAAGGTAACATATTGCAATGTGATATGTTATACTCCATCTAAAACAATTTTAAATAGCAAAAGTTAATTGCTGCTTATTTTAGAATTGAATGCAGTTTTCATGACACATTAATTCACATTAATTGAGAGACTAGAATGTGTGTAGTGTGTATTTTTACAAATTCAAAAGGTTTTTGGAATTGATCTTGAAAATTCATGGACGTGTCAACAACCCATATACTAGTTTGTAAATGATGACTACTTCGGAACGTGGAAACAAAGCACAACTAATTTATTTACATTTTGTGCCAGATTGATGAGTTTTGCTAATGCCAAGAAAAATGCCACTTAATTCGCTACTGCTTAATCTCTCAGAACATGGAGAATGTTAATTGGCATAAACACTGCATTGCTATTTCTAATGTTTTAACTTCTGCAAACAGTAAGAGTCTCCCAGGGCATGAGGACTGATGGTGTCACTAAAAGCCTAAAGAGAGCCCAAAGCTGGCTGGTAAGGCAGTAGCAAATTTTGGGTAGCTCTTGTCTAATTGAAAATGAGATTTAGTATTTAAGAATGAAATATGAATCAGTGCAATAACAAAGACAAAGGTTATGTAAATTTATTTTAATTATTTTATCCTGAAAAACTATTTCTTATGGTCCCTGTGAACTTTCTGAAACCTTTCATCTTGCAGGAGGTTCCTCAAGATGTTCTTATCAGGTGTGAGAAGCTGTTGAAATCCAACAGGGAGGTTTTGGACACATGTTGACGCAATATTTTAGTGCAGTTGATTCAATTAATAAGGTGCTGAATACTATGATACATTGCAGGCATTCATGACGGAAAATTAATTTGCAATTGCATAAGCCTTTGGAAGATAAAACTAAAAGAAAAGTATTTTGGAAAGAAATACAATTTTTAATTACGCACTAAACTGTTGCAACCTGACCTGTTTTAGACCATCTTGAGCAATTGTTATGACCTCCATATGGTATATCTGAAATTTTGGCCAATTTCTGAAAGTTTAATTCCTATTTCAATTACTTTGTCAAAAATCTTTATTCTGTTTATCAGTATAAGTGAAAAGAGCTGTGAAAATAAGGTTAAATGAAAATGAAAGGTTAACAAAGTTCATTAATCACTTAAACACAATTACATGAGTAAATGAGAAAATAGTGTCCTAGTATATACAGTATTTGTCAGGTGTAGGATTTGGTTCTGGTTAGTTTCAGTGTGTTTTAGTTTCATTCAGTTTGTCTGTGTGCCTGATCCTTGTTTGTTTCTATAGTTTCTGATTACATTCACTGGTCGTTCATTTAGTTACCTCATTACTCCCAATGTATTTAAACGTCTGTTCTTGGTTCTGTGTTTTATTTATGATTAAGTGGTTGCGTTTTTGTAGTATATTCATATGATTCTCCTGTGTGTTCCTAGTTAGTTATTAAATACAATTTAAAAGGATTTCAATAATGCACTTGCACGGCATCCAGCTGCTTTGCCTTGAGCAGAAAGAGCAAAGACCACACGAGGGACTTTTTAGATCTGGCGTGAATCACCCACTATCTGGACCGCTCACACTGTGTGCCTGTGAATGGTCCTCAGGGGGATTTCGCCACTTTCGTGGAGTGGGTGCTGGTAAACAGCGGATTTCACCATCCGCCCCGCTGCAGAGTACATCATCCACCCCACTCCGGACCTAGAGCACAGCCAGACGCCTCCCACACACTGCAGGGAGCCTATGCCAGAGCCCAGAAGAAAAGCCCGAGCCTGCCGCAATGCCAGAGTGGACACCTGAGCCGACCATTGCACCAGAGCCCGAGCACCAAAGAGAGTCTGACCAGGTGCGTAAGCCGGCAACATCGTCCGTGCCAGTGGGTGTCCTTGTAAGGTTTGTGGGAATGGAATGGAGTCATGGAATGGATACTCCAGATGCTGTGGGTGTGCTGCATATGGCCTCTGGTAATTTTTACAAGGAAGTGGAAGATAATATTTTCCGGAGTCTTCAGTCTCCGTTGGTCCCACCCAGTTCCAAGTTTCCTGCATCTCTGCTGGTCCCGCCCAGCTACAAGTCTCTTGTTTCTCCAAATATCCCACCCAGCCTCCCTCTTCCACCTCCTCTACTAAAGACAGTCAGTCCTTTGGCCCTGCCTCTGCTGTTTTCCTTCAGTCCCTCGGCTCCCCCTCCGTTGACTTCACTCTGCTGAGTGGATCTGTCTTGGGTTTTCTAGTCTCCAGCTCCCCTTGGCTAGGGGATCCCCTGGCTCCACCTCCAGCCACTAAGCTTGTCACTCCACCTTGGCCTGTTGACCAGTCGGCTTAACCTTGGCTCCTCCCTCCTTCTGCTCCACCTAGGACCATCGTCCTTATGGCTTCACCGGGCTCCCTCGTTCCTCCAGCTGCGCCCTGGTCAGTTGTTACTCTGTCTGCGCCTTTGGCTCTGTTGAGCTCCGCCTGCCCTCTGGCTCTGCTTTGGTCCTGAGTCCCACCGGCTGCGCCTTAGTCCTCCAGCACCCTAAGGATTATGTTTAGTTCCGTTTAGTTTAAGGGTGTACTCACAGGCATGGTTGCCTTGTACAATGCCCAGGCACGATAGTTGGTTATATTGTTTTCATTGTATTCTCCCTCGTCATGCAATTAATACTGCAACCACCCAATATATACCTTGACAATCTTATTTGAAAAGTATTTAATTTCAGACTCTTTAAGTGCAAAAGTATTTAGTATGATTTCCCCAAAATCAACATACAAAATATTACAATTTTTCTAATTTGTTAATTGAATATGGTACAATTTTGTGTCATATTATGTTAAAGGACCCAAATAACATTGTCCACAATGGTAACTACTAGATGCATTTGATCAATTATTATCTAATGTATTTTTTTATGATCATTACATCATAATGTTTACATAATCTGTTAAACCAATATTCACATCACAGTCCAAAACTATTTTAAATTTTTAAACAAATTTTAATGACCAAAACATACCATTTAGCTTGTTACTGCTTGGTTTTTACAAAAATTGCTTAATGCAATATAAAGCAGCTAATATAATATTTATTATACTATATGGAATACACATGCAAATAAATATTTTTACACACTTCCTTTTACTAACCATTTTCAAAAAGATGAAACTGCCTACCCAATTGCATAAGCCAGACTTAATATGCATTTAATAAAACAACTCACTGCACAATTGAGGTGATCTGTCCAAGCACACCATCACACCAATACTTTTGCCGTCTATTCTGCATAAAAAGCAGCTTGCAAAGTGCTTTTTTGTATCATCAGCTATATTTAGTCTAGGTCAACATTTCTGCTGCACCATATTAGTGGATTCCTCAGAGGGAAAGGGATTCAAGGAAAGGTAGAAAATGACAAAGCAAGGGTAAACCGAACAGCTCATGCATCAGCTGCTTCAGAGGATGACCTTAAACACCGCTGTGACAAGGACACTTGCTTTTATTTATGACTGGACCTGGAAAGACAGCATAAGACATTAAAAAAACTAATTTTGTAAAAACAAGAATTTCACAATCTTAGTATTTATACTTGCTGAAAGAGAATGAAGTATAGAGTGCTAGAATGACAGATGATAGATATTATCAGGTATTATTTATGAGGTGCTGTAAATTACTTTTCTAAATGAGACTTTCTTCCAAAAATTATTTGGACCAGTATTCGGGGCTAAAGAGTTAAATGGTTCAATATAAAAATAACATTTACTTTCAGATCACTGATTAAAGACTGTGTAAATATGTAAATAATTTAATCTGAATTTGATTTCCTGTCAGAAAGTTCTAAACTTGTGTGTGGGAATAATGGGGAAGACAGATGAATACTGTATTAACACGAAAGCCAAGATAATTACACAGAGAGACATACAGCTCACACACAGTGTAAAGAAACCTCACATTGATTTAAGATGAAGCGATTGCTGGAAACAATGGTCTTTCAGAAAGAGAGAGATCGAATGAAAAACATAAAGGGAGGGAGAGAATGTGCAGAAACAAAGGGAAAGGTAGAGTCAAAGACATGATAAAGAGATGTATGGGCAGACTATTTGGACTGTATAATCTATAATTAATTTCATTTCATTTCAAAGTATAATGAAATTAATTAAGTATTATCAAGTATCCAGGTTCAACCAGTCCATGATGAATTGTGTTCCACCATTGTGTTCCACACTATAAAATCCTGTCAGATTCACTGTGTAATGTATGGTGATAATGTTTCATGCACTATGAGATGGTATTTTGGTTCCTTTTCTCCTTTCTTATTCTCATATATGGGCAAACTTTGTATTGGTATGTGTGGCCCTATATCTAGTTATTTCTCTTTTGTGTATTCTCATCTCATGCCCTGTATCCTATTGCTCACCCCACCTCCTCCTCTCTGTTTATTTAACCCAGCGTCCCATGCTACCACTCTTTCTCAAACGGTCAGTCTCATTTTTGCAACTGATATATTTTTTTTATTATTTATTTGCATAGTTAAAAAAAATAAACCACATTTTATTGGGATCAAGGAGCAGTTGATAACAGACAGAGGAAGCGATAGAATATGGGGTAAAGGAATGGGCAATGGAAAAATAGAGGGAGGTGGAAGGAGGAGGAGTACTTTATGGAGTCAATCAGGGATGAGAGAGATACTAATAGAGAGCGAATGTGATGGACTAAGTTGGGGTGGGATAGAAGGAGTCAAATCAAGTCAGGAAAATTTTGAAAAGAAAACAAAAAGAGAGGACTTGACAGACTCATTTTGGGGGGGGGGTGAAGTGATGGGAATAAAACAAATCAAAGAGTGGAAGAGGAAGTAGATTAGTCTGCATGCTTTTTGCGTTTCTATGAAATTGCTAAACTAACTGAGTGGCAAAAGTTCATAAAACAAGATTAATGACGAGAGTTGCAATGCGTGTGATGGCCATTTGTATGTGTATATATAGTGATATATAATACTAATATAATATCTATGTATATCTATGTGCTTTATTTTATTCACAAAATAGTGAATTCAGCCTATGTCATGTCAATAATTATGCACATAATATATTTTTTAAATACATTTACATGTTTAATTTCAAGACCATTTACATTAACTTCTGGGTTTCCCTTAATGCGGAATGTTAAATATGAGTTCTGAAACAAATCATCTATATCATATCTCCTTGCGACCCATTCTTGCAGGCATGGAGACCTTCTCAGAAGAGGCAGGTTGGGAAGGATCCCTCCATGCAACCGTTGCATGGTCCAACCTCACCTCCTCATTATCTGAGCATGCTGAACTCAACAGCACTTTCAAAGGAGGATCATACTTCTGGTTGGTGTCTCAAAACAGCTCAATAAACCCCACTCAGGCGCCCGGTCCAATCAGGATGCGGGACATGGCTCTGGCTCAAGCTGAGATTGGAATTCTGGGTCTGGTTCTCGCGCTGACAACACTAGGGAACAGCTTTGTACTGTGGGTTCTGCTGAGGCGACGCAAATACAATGCACCAATGCACCTATTTATGGTCAATCTGTGTGTTGCAGACCTTGTGGTGGCGTTTTTTCAGGTGAGCTGAACTTTGTCTAATGCCTAGCATAATATTACTGGATTGCCACCATGCTTTCAGGCTGTCTCACACTCTCACGCCACCATACTAAATCTCGTGCCAAATGACAATACAAACTGCGCTTGAGAGATGCTTTTTCCAGCGCACGACTTACATTTTACTCCTATATTCTTTATTCTGTAAACATTATGAAATGAAAGTCACACACATATTTCCATTTTGTAAATCAGCCATGTCTTCAAAATCTCACCCTGGCATTATTTCTTTTAAGTGACTTGTCAACAGCAGTGCACTGTTTTGCAGGTGCTCCCACAGCTGGTATGGGTTATTACAGAGAGATTTCAAGGTCCTGATGTGCTGTGCCGCTCAGTGAAATATCTGCAGATTGTGGGAATGTTTGCATCTTCTTACATGATTGTTGCTATGACAGTGGACCGCCATAATGCCATCTGCTGCCCCCTGCAGACTTACAATGGAGGGGCAGTTTCACGCTGGAATACACCCATCATGGTAGCCTGGGGTTTAGCCCTTGTTCTCAGTGTGCCACAGGTACTATGGTTGTCAATACTAAAGTTTACAACATTTCAAATGCAATTGTTCACCCATTATTTGGCATTATTTATTCACCTTCAAGTTCTTCCAAACCCATATGGTGCTATTTATTGCATGCAACACAAAAGGATCTATTAACTATTAAATATTTAAATATTTAATATCTAAATATTTTCCATATTTTCCAATGCTGTCTACAGGTGTTTATTTTCTCCAGGTCAGAGGTCTCTCCAGGAGTGTTTGAATGCTGGGGACACTTTGCCGAGCCCTGGGGGCTGAAAGCGTATGTTACCTGGATGACTATAGCCGTGTTTGTGGTTCCTACCTTTATTATCACCATTTGTCAGGTACTGCTGGTGCCAGTGCATTTAATTTGTCTCTAATCCCAGTTTTCTCATTCACCTTAAAAAACCAAAAACAAATGCGAAGACATTAGTTAGACATTACAGAATCAAATTAGAATGACCATTATTGCAGCGGGGGTCGATTTTCTCTCTTTCTTTTTCTATTTCGTTTTATTTGAGCAAAAACAAAAGGCTGTTCTTACAGCTAGTTCGGTGCGCTGTTAAGAGCTCTGAAAAGCCGTTTTCACAGCTAGTAAGAGATCACCTTCTATGAGAGAGAGAGCGCGCATGACAGGCTGCACATTTTCCCTGTTTGTGTCGCCGCCACTATCCTCTTGTGTATTTCATGGCAGAACCTAGCGTTTCATTTGGGGCTCCAGCTGAGGATCAGATGTCAATCGCTGCATCGAGAGCGCTGTTGTGCTCTGGGAATGAAGATGATGCTGAGGCCACTGTAATGGTGTGTGCTTTGCTAAATCATATTCAGAGTTAACAGCCATGCTTTCTCGGGATCTTTCCCGGATGTGCATGGAAAACTTATTAGGCAGTATGAAACTACTTTGGTGCCAAAAATATATGGAACGCCAAAGGGGCCAAAACTGCATAAAAAGGTTTTCCTCTCTCTCTACCTTCAATGGTGGGGTGGCTGTGCGCAGACCACCTCCACCCTGCACTCTTAATTGGCCAGATGATATCCACCTCGGTGGTCCAGAAACGCCCCCTGGCTTGCCTTGCTGAGGTGCGAGTGGTCGTCAAAGTACGCTTTCTCGATGCTCCCATCTCACGAGGTGGCCTTTTCGGCGACACTGTCGAGAACTAGGCCCAGCAGTTCTTCGCAATCGGTAGCAGGGCAGTTCTTCGCAATCGGTAGCAGGCTGAGGCAATCAAGAGCTTCCCCCGACGTACCATCAGAGTGCCTTCTGCTCGCTGCCAAAGGCATCGCCCCCTGCGAAAAAAGAAGAAAAAAGAACTTTGGCACAGCCTGCTCTACTGTGTCCGCCGCAGGATGACGATGCCATCTGTCTCTGCTGCTGTTTAAGTGGTCTGTGAAACATCACCTCTGAGACGGCCGATACCGGAGATGGGCGGGGCTGCTCTCTTGCCTGGAGGAGGGCCAGGCAGAGGATCTTTTGAGTCAAATTTCTGTTCCGCCATTGGTGTCACAACAAGTGGTACCCAAATTCTCAAAAAAAAAAAAAAAAAAAAAAAAAAAAAAGAGCAGTTCCTCTATCTCTGGGTCACAAGGGGGTTTGGAGAGCTGTGGACGGTCCAGCACCAGACCACAAACATCCTCCTCCTTTGCCAGCGGACAGCAGTGGACAGTTCGAGGACGCAACCAAGCTTTTTCACATATCCTCTGGTATGTGTTGCACAGCACACTCACACCCTGCTGTGGGCCACCTCCACGAGACAGCCACCCCAGCCTGGTACCTGTATTCCACCTTGCTGCCCCACGGTGGGTACGCCAGTGGTTCCTTTGGTCCCACTTGTACGGTTTCTGCAAGCCTGGCTAGAGCTCCTCAGTCCATCTCGCTGGCTCACTCGGACCATCAGGCTCGGCTATGCGATTCAGTTCGCCTGGTGTCCCCCCCAGGTTCATGGTTGTCTGCTTCACTTCGGTGAATGCCGCAGGTTCCCATGTCCTGCGTGTGGAGATTGCAGTCCTACTGGTGAAGGACGCGATAGAGCCAGTCCCTCCAGCCGATATTAAGACAGGGTTTTACAGCCTGTACTTCATTGTACCCAAGAAAACCGGTGGGTTACGGCCAATCTTGGACCTGCGAGTTCTGAATCAGAGCCTTCACAAGCTACCGTTCAAGATGTTCACGCAGAAATGCATTTTTGAATGTATCCATCCCCGAGATTGGTTTGCAGCAAATGGCCTGAAGGACGCGTACTTTCATGTCTTGATTCTTCCTCAACACAGGCCGTTTCTGCACTTTGCGTTCGAGGATCGAGCATATCAAAGTCCTGCTCTTCAGGCTGTCCCTGTCCCCCCGTGTCTTCACGAAAGTTGCGGAGGGGGCCCTTGTGCCCATGAGAGAACACTGCGTTCACATTTTCAGTCATCTCGATGACTGGCTCATTCTACCACAGTCCAGGGATCTGTTGTGCCAACACAGGGACCTGGTGCTCAGACACCTCAGCGAGTTGGGTCTTCGGGTCAACTGGGAAAAGAGAAAACTCGCCCCCATGCAGAGGATCTCTTTTCTTGGCATGAAGTTGGATTCGGTCAAGCAGATAGTACGCGTCACAGAAAATAACTGTTGTTATCTTTTTAATAAATCATGAGCTGCTGGGGGGTGACAATCATTTGAGGAGAGGCAGATCCCCTGACATGTACGAATAATGCTTCTTTGGTGAGATTATGCTCTCTGACCTGGTCAAGGGGTTTTGGTCAGTAAAGTTCTATTTCAGGAGAGAAATTCTCTAATGTGCAGATCTCTCCTTCCACCAGCTGGTGCTGTTCCCAGGAAGCCAGTCTTATTTAAGAAAAAGTACACTGTACACAACCAAACCTAACACTGCTTCTCATTGAGTGTGGACAAAGGCAACAAACCTTTTTTGAAAACATTTTGCAAGAATCTTCAACCTCTGGTCTGACCGTTAAACACCTGCATGGTAATCCTTTCAAGCAAACATCTTCCTGATATAAAAAAGATTCCATATTCCTTAAAATACATTGTGAAAAAAACAAACTAAAAACCTGCAATAATGAAAAACTTCCCACATTTATGAACTTTTTTTGCCACTGACCTCCAGATGTCTTTTGACATGCTTGTGAATGTTTGTATAAATTATGGTGTTTTACTTGCAGTTAATTTTTCATACTTGAGCTTCATTGGCGATTCAGTTCCACCATACAAAGTCTTTAAATGACTTTACTTCTGATTAACGTCCCATCTGGGTTTAGTTTATAAACAAGATTTCCATTAAGAGAGGTTTTCTCCAACATTTACTTAATAAATGAGTGCTAGAGACTAGAAAGCAGTGATTCTCAAAACGGCACAATTTGGATATCCTCTCTATGTAACACAGCAGAATCAATTCACCACCTAATAGGTACTCCATGTTCTAAATTTGGAGAATCCAGAATTGAGAACCGCTGTTTGCGAGTAATGAGACCTACCCCATCTTCCTAGGTTGTCTATTGCCTGTTGACTGATTTTTATGTTAAGAACTCAGGAGTTTTTGCCGGGGAAATAAAAAATTATATGACGTTAAATGTTCTTCTGCAAGATGCATGCAGTTTTTCTTATTAAAGGGATAGTTCACCCAAAAATGAACAGAAAAAACGGCCCGACAATGACGTCGGATGTAGCCTTTTGAACTGGGAGAGGTGTTACACTTTCTTCGTAAGTTGAATATGTTTCTTACAAAAACCCATCAATTCGCTTCAGAAGGCCTTTATTAACCCACCGGAGCCATGTGGAGTACTTTTAAAATGGATGGATGCACTTTTTTTAGCTTCAAATTTTGGGCCGCCATTCACCGCCATTATAAAGCTTGGATTAGCCTGGAAATGTTTTAAATATAACTCCGCTTGTATTCGTCTGAAAGAAGAATGTCATATATACCTAGGATGGCTTGAGGGTGAATAAATCGTGGGGTAATTTTAATTTTTGATTGAACTATCCTTTTAACCATGAGTGCCAAAAGTTACATAGTGCACCTTTAATGAGTGAGGCTATCTGAGTATATTTTTTTAATGAACCGATTCACATGGTTCGGGTTCTCAAACGATTTGAGACAATTTGATTGACCCACCACCCATGTGTCAATGTGTATGTGTATTGAACAGCGACACCAACTGATGTGATCTTTAGTAATAACCTAGAAAAGAATAAAGCATGTGCAATGTCAAATTTAAGTAAAGAGTTAATTAAAATATTAAACAAATGTAATTTTTATTTTTGTGTCTCTAGGTACGCATATTCAAAGAGATCCATGATAACATCTACCTGAGATCAGAACGTGTGGTTTCTGCTGACATGAAGAAGAACCTGGTCATTTTTCACTTTCCCATCTTCAAAAAGCGGGTCAGCGAAGCTAGACTCTCACACATGCCGAGAGAAACAAGAGAACTCCATAAAAAGAACACCAACAGTGGCTCAACCCATTCTCACACCTGCAACACCGAGGACGCACCAGAGCCTCATTGTTGTGATCAATCTTGTCAGGATGGCTACATTCCCAATGATCTAGCCTCACAGAATCAGAGTTCATCCCCTGATGTGCTGCCTCGCATTCAGACTCACCCTCCCACCATCTGGAGCAACTCTGCTCCTCATAGGAACACCACTACAGAAGAATCCAATACTTCATCAAACCCCTCTTTCCCACCTTGCCATCTCCATCCACCTCTTACCGGTGTGTCAAAAGCTATGTCTAAAACAGTGAGGATGACTCTGGTCATTGTGCTTGTCTATACGTTGTGCTGGTCACCCTTCTTCATTGTACAGCTGTGGGCTGCCTGGGACCCCAACCCCCCTAACCAAGGTGAGAAACTAAAGCGGTCCTCATAGCCAGTGCTGGGTTGATTACTTACAAATTGTGGTCCATAACTGATCACAAATTATAATTGTAGTTAGTAACTCGTTTATCACGTAGATTTGAATAGAATTATTTTGTACCATATTGATAAAAAAAAAGAAAATATATTCCATTCTTTGTTGATGTGCATTAAATATTAATTTAAGTCAAGGTTTTCCAAACTGTGGTTTGTAAATTGATGAAAAACTAATAACTAATTAAATATTAATAAAGGGTCTCCTTCATAGAGACACAATTTATGTAAATCACCTGACTAATGCCTGGTGTGTGCCGTTCTACAAAACTGGAACACTTGCAAATATACTATAAGCGGTTGGCTTTTTAAGAAAACAAAAATTAAAAAGAGAGGGAAAAAATAATAATTAGGGAGAATCTGTGAATTTGTATAAATAATATGCAATCATTTAATCTGATTATGAGCATTTTGAATGCAGTCTAATCTAATTACAAGTACTACATTTTGGAATCTGATTACATGTAATCAGTAACCACAGATGGGTAGATTACTTACAAATTGTAGTCGGTTACTGATTCCAAATTACATGACAAAAATGGTAGTTAGTAATGTAATCCATTACTTTACACATTTAAGGTAATATAATCTACTTTTAGATTACTTTTGACCTAATTTGTTTATCACATTAATTTGAATAAAATAATCTTGTACCATATTAATATAAAAATACAAAGAGAATATATTCCATTCTTTGTTATCAACAACATAAAATGCATTAAATATTACATTACGTCAGCAATTCCCTAGTCTCAGCATGACCGCCCACGGACCGTTGGCTGAATGTGATGCATATGGCACACTTATCTGGAAACACTTCAGGAGTTTAGAAGTCGTCATCTGATTGGTTGAATTCTACAGGATGTCTGCGAGACGTGTGTGTTGCGTTTTTAATGGTTGCATGAAAACAAATGCTGTGACTCCAAACCCTAGTGGTACTCACTGCAGAGTCAAATTACATTCAGCTCCTCCTCTCTGGAGCTCCAATGGGGTGGAGGGACAGAGTTGTGGGTAGGGTTAGGGTGTGGTTGGATATTCTAGCTCCACCCATTAGGCACAAATTACATTCGTCCCACCTCTCTGGAGTTCTAGTTGGGAGGAGCTACAAGTACGCTCCACCCATTTGCTCTGCAGTGAGCAACCTCTCTCCAAACTCCCTCGTGGAAGAAGAATGCATGTGTTTACAACTGTGGCAATGAGCGCTTACCAGGATCAACTAAACCCTGGATTTTCAGAAGTATGTGAAGTTTGCGGCTCCATTGTTGCAGTAAACTTGAACAACGATCATGAATGAATAATTTGTAGATGCACGCCGGTCTGTTATTGCAAGGACATCGACTTTACATTTTCACGCCCCTAACATGACGCATAAAAAAACAAACTGTGATTAATTGCGTTACATGTCAGTCAACAAGATCTGTCATGTTACAAGGTCTGGCTACGCAAGACTAGAGTTTCCCAGACTGGGGTTTGTGATGGAACTGCAGGGGTTTGTGAGTTTAATGAAAACCTATTAAGTAATAACATTTTTTTTTTTTTTTTTTTTTAATTAAAATAATTTTTAAATAAAAAAATCTAAACACCTGATTACTAAAAATATTTAAAAATATATTTTATTTGTTTACCTGCATGTCATGTGACCATTAACAGACATCAGAGAATCGTGAACTTAAATCTTTTATTGGACTTTTATTATTGACCTAGATTATTAACTTAAAATCTCAGGGGGCACTTCAAGTAAATATATTAGGTGAATGAGGTTCCGATGACAAAAAGGTTATGGAATCCCTGCATTGCATGTAAAAATGAAATGACGTGAATTTGTGTTTGGAAGACAGTAATACATTGTTAAATGATAAAAATAATAAAATAGTAATACAGTGTGTGCATTTCCACAAATCCTGAAGATCTTCTGAACGTATACAAGGCTTTTTAAAGAAAGGAACATCTAAAAAAAAAAAAAAGTAGTTAGGAGAATCAATGAATTATGAATAATTTACTGCCATTGTGAGAATAACATGTAATCATGCAATCAATAAAAAGTAACTGTAGTCTGTAACTGTAGAATTTAAAAATGTAATATAATCTAATTACAAGTACAAACCCGATTCCAAAAAAGTTGGGACACTGTACAAATTGTGAATAAAAACAGAATGCAATGATGTGGGAGTTTCAAATTTCAATATTTTATTCAGAATACAGCATAGATGACATATCAAATGTTTAAACTGAGAAAATGTATCATTTTAAGGAAAAATACGTTGATTTTAAATTTCATGGCATCAATACATCTCAAAAAAGTTGGGACAAGGCCATGTTTCCCACTGTGTGGCATCCCCTCTTCTTTTTATAACAGTCTGCAAACGTCTGGGGACTGAGGAGACAAGTTGCTCAAGTTTAGGAATAGGAATGTTGTCCCATTCTTGTCTAATACAGGCTTCTAGTTGCTCAACTGTCTTAGGTCTTCTTTGTTGCATCTTCCTCTTTATGATGTGCCAAATGTTTTCTATGGTGAAAGATCTGGACTGCAGGCTGGCCATTTCAGTACCCGGATCCTTCTTCTACGCAGCCATGATGTTGTAATTGATGCAGTATGTGGTCTGGCACTGTCATGTTGGAAAATGTAAGGTCTTCCCTGAAAGAGACGACGTCTGGATGGAAGCATATGTTGTTCTAGAACTTGGATATACCTTTCAGCATTGATGGTGCCTTTCCAGATGTGTAAGCTGCCCATGCCACACGCACTCATGCAATCCCATACCATCAGAGATGCAGGCTTCTGAACTGAGCGCTGATAACAACTTGGGTTGTCCTTGTCCTCTTTAGTCCGGATGACATGGCATCCCAGTTTTCCAAAAAGAACTTCAAATTTTGATTGGTCTGACCACAGAATAGTTTTCCATTTTGCCACAGTCCATTTTAAATGAGCCTTGGCCCAGAGAAAACGCCTGCGCTTCTGGATCATGTTTAGATATGGCTTCTTTTTTGACCTGTAGAGTTTTAGCCGGCAACAGCGAATGACACGGTGGATTGTGTTCACCGACAATGTTTTCTGGAAGTATTCCTGAGCCCATGTTGTGATTTCCATTACAGTAGCATTCCTGTATGTGATGCAGTGCCGTCTAAGGGACCGAAGATCACTGGCATCCAGTATGGTTTTCCGGCCTTGACCCTTACGCACAGAGATTGTTCCAGATTCTCTGAATCTTTGGATGATATTATGCACTGTAGATGATGATAACTTCAAACTCTTTGCAATTTTTCTCTGAGAAACTCCTTTCTGATATTGCTCCACTATTTTTGGCCGCAGCATTGGGGGAGTTGGTGATCCTCTGCCCATCTTGACTTCTGAGAGACACTGCCACTCTGAGAGGCTCTTTTTAAACCCAATCATGTTGCCGATTGACCTAATAAGTTGCAAATTGGTCCTCCAGCTGTTCCTTATATGTACATTTAACTTTTCCGGCCTCTTATTGCTACCTTTTTTGGAATGTGTAGCTCTCATGAAATCCAAAATGAGCCAATATTTGGCATGACATTTCAAAATGTCTCATTTTCAACATTTGATATGTTATCTATATTCTATTGTGAATAAAATATAAGTTTATGAGATTTGTAAATTATTGCATTCCTTTTTTATTCACAATTTGTACAGTGTCCCAATTTTTTTTGGAATCGGGTTTGTATTTATGTAATCCAGATTACATGTAATCAGTTACTACCCAGCACCATAGAATAGCCATTTTTGGAGTTAAAGCATGAGGTACAACTCAATGACGACATTTGGCTGTTCAATAAGGGTATTATTAATTCCGGACTCATTGGATTATGGAAGTGCTTTGGAATGGTTGCAAGTTATCTGGAAAATGTGGAGCCTGTCAATGCAATGAGTCAAATCGGTGTTTACTACAAGAAATGACCTGCAAATGCCCTCCATCTCTTCATCTCACTTTAAAGCCCTTTCCTCACACCAATAAATAACCCTTCTCCATTCCCTGCTGCTCTTACATCACTAACCAGATTTTGATATCTCGCACCACAGACCAGTGAGAGGTGCTAATGTACACATATCTGTGCTCCCACTCCAGCTGCTTTTGATTTGTTTCAGATGTTTATGTGCAGCCAAATGGGCAACATACTGCCATTGATTAGCTGAATGTCATATAAACTGTTTAGTATAAGTGACTTTCATACTGCATTTCCCACAGTCGAAAACTGGATGTTTTGAACATTCTGAGAACATTTGGAAATAATGTTTTCATAACTTAATGGGAAAGTTAGCAAAATGTTCTTATAACACATTTTTGTTAGCTGGGGCCACTCTCATCGTCTCAAGGCATTTAAAGTTTATATTCACAAAACAACAAACAAACTTAAGAGCCAAATCAGTACGGTACTTTACATTATTCATTCCAGTGTTTGTTTAGTTATAGGGTTTGTTTATTATTTTTAAAATAATTTTATGAAGTGTACATTAGTAACATTTTGATTTTACACAGTATAAAGTAAATAAGATTGTTATAATGAAATTAAACTTAGCATTATTTGTTACACTGCCTGAAAAGTACAACAACAACATTAATGGAATGTTCAATTTAATAATTTTACAAACATTACTTTTGAATGTTCTCTGAACCATCTGAAACGAGTATAAAAAATGAATGAATGCCCAAGTATTCAGAGAAACGTTCCATGAATAATGGATAAATAAAGTTTTTGTGCTAAATGTTTTGATAATGTCATTTAAGACCAGATAACTTTACTCAAATAATGTTTGTTCATAACTTTGAGGGAAACTTTTCTGAGAACATTCCCTGTTAGCTGGGGCGAGTGTTCGCATAAGTATAAACAAGCTTTTATGCTAGTCGAGTTCTCTAAGATCAGCACATTTCAAGGTGTCACCGTCTCTAATGTGGTTTATATAGTAGTAGCCCTTAAATGAGGACAATAAACTTGACCTCTATGATATTTGACTTGAAATTGATTTGACTTTCTCCCCCCTCCCCCCTCTCATTCTCAGGAGTGGCTTTCACCATCCTAATGCTGTTAGCCAGTCTGAACTCCTGTACGAACCCGTGGATCTACACAGCCTTTTCCAGCAGCGTGTCCCGTGAACTTATCGCTCTACTGCGCTGTCGGCCAAAGCTGCCCCGCAGGAGCTCGATGCATGACCACTCCAGCGATATAAACACCTCCACCACCAAGGACAACCAGTACTGACCCCTACAGAGTAAACTAGAATTGAGTGTCAGCAGAGGTGGCGATTTATGCGGGTGTACGCATGTGGAAGACATGTTGTCATGAGATATTGCTACATCTTCTGTTCAGAGTAGCTGATGATGCCGTTTTAACTGTGAAGAGTGGTATTTTAATGAGCAAACAGGTCCAATGACATAAAGATCATTTCATGAGGATTTTATGCACAAACAGACCAATGATAATGAGGCTGATCTCATCCACCAGGTCATAATAAACTTAATTAAATGTCCTAAGAATACTGAGAATTTATTAAACATTATACTTTATTGAAATCATCCACTATTGTGTGAGGGATGGAGATGAAAGTCTTAACCGCAGAGGAAGAAGAGATCAAGGCCTTAACCTCAGAGCCAGCAATTTCATCCCATTTATCAGACATAAGACTTCAGATTCAGAGCTTTCATGGCAAGGACTGAGGAAGAAGATAAATTATGTGAACCATGCATGGAAACTACATCCAGGGGACAGTTCAAATCCATGCAGAAAAGTCCAGGACTAAAAAGTGATATACATTTCTTATTGGACAAATATCTGACTTACACATTCAATACAAAAGATATAGGTATACAAACTGAACATAGATGGACTGATTTGTATATTTAATGTGTCATATTTTGAATAATAACCAGGCTGACAAAATAAGCAGTGTGCAAAGCAGCAGCACTTTCAGTTCCTCAATAACAGTTGAAAATTATTTATAGGAGCACTATTTAGATTTGAGTAAGGATAATAGGAAGTCATAACGAATATAAGAAGATGGTAAAGGAAGAGAAACTAAAATGACTTCAGGTTATACAGTGCCTTGAAATGAACTGATGTACAAGTCAGATCCTGTCCTCTGTAAAAATCATTTTCTTAATCAGTATTTACTTAAAACAAGAACAAATAATTTGCCAACGGGTAAGAAACATAAACCTCTAAAAAGACAAGTCGTAATATATTGCAAGATTTTGCCTATCAATTAAATTGATCTTTTTAAGACTTTTTTTTCTTTTTTTAAACAAGAGCAAAGTACTGATTAAGAGAATATTTTTGTAGCAGTAGAGGATTTTTCACTGTTCATATATAGGCTTAGATTAAATAAAAACACACAAGATATAATGTAAATAAAAGTACAAATCTATTGATACAGATGTTTATCTTAATATATTTATTCTGCATTTTAAAGAGGAAAAAAATGCCTTTGTCATATCCTTGTGATATAGTCCAGAAAACAAAAGCTAAAACAATAAATCACAAAACAAATTCAAGCTATATGGACTAATCTGTAAAACAATTCATAAACCCTAGTATTGTGTGGGACACTTAATCAATAATTGAGCATAAATACAGCATTGGTTTTTATTTTCTACATTTCTTTATTATTTTATCTATGATGTATTTATGTAATTTATATTTCAGATAACTCCAAATGTGAGCTGATCTTCATTTAAATTTACTGATAGTCAAAGAGGATTGGTTTGATTCATGAAATCAGAAAACAGATTAAAACAACTGAACCAAATTAACCTCTTTGTCGAACAAAACATTTCAACATCACTTTTAGTGGTTTATATCTTAAAGCACACTATTCATGATTAAAGGCCTTCTGGACAATGGTGAAGGTTTACACAACTACTTGATATCTATAAATGGTGTACAAATGGAAGAAGCCAAGCAGTTGTCTTCACAGGAGTTGAAATTAGTGCAAGAGGAAGACATATAGCAAATACACAAAAAAGTCACAAATAACCGCAGGCTTGCCACCATGACTGTTTTGGCTATTTGAAGAATGCACTGCAGACAGATAACATGAAAATTAAACTTGCGGCATAAATTAGGACTGAAAGTTTGATGCATCACTGCAGGAAAGTATCTCATTTCAGCCATAACGTGATGATGAGGTTATCATTTGGCATCGGACTGTACAAATGGGCTAGAATTCTTCACAAACTGATCTGCACAACAGATTAGTTAGTATGGGCAATGTTTGCTTGCATATATTCCCATAAATAAACATAAATGTCACATTTGTTAAAGGTATAGTTCACCCAAAAAATTAAATTGTCATCACTCATTCACCCTCAACCTGTATGAATTTCTTTCTTCTGCTGAACACAAGAGAAGATATTTTGAAGAATGTCGGTAAACAAACAGTTGATAGGCCCCACTGACTTCCATAGTATTTTTTCCCCATATTCTTCAAAATATCTTAATTTGTGTTCAGCAGAAGAAAGAAATCCAGATTTAAAGCTGCAGTCCGTAACTTTTTTGGTTAAAGATTATCCAAAATCAATTTCTGAGCAAGTACATAACCAGCCAGTGTTCAAAACGATCTCCTTACCTTAGCCCGATTCACAGTGAGAAGCTTGTTATAATTTCAGTGGTACTGGTAGCTTTCCGCGGTTCATCTTTGCCTCATTACTCCACGTCTGTATACATAAAGGAGTTCGGGCTAGTAAGCTATATCGTGTGTGTGGATGCTACAGGTGGCGGATCGTTCGGCCTCTTCTTACAGCAGCTGGAATGTGATTAAACTTGTCATTTTGATGGCGGCTTGTAATCCAGAAAGTTCAAAACGACAATCATTAGTGACAACTGGGGGGTATTCCAGAAAACAAGGTTAACTTACCGTCATATGTACCTTGAACTCTCAGTTGATTGACAATTAATTTAGTTAAATTTTTTTTAATTAATATATAATATTGTATAGTATATAACTGAAAAAAAAAATGTGGTTATATTAATAACTATATTAATTATATAAAACACATCTGAATACCTCTTAAGCAAACTAACCCTGGAACACAACCTGCTCTGGAGCAGGTTATGTTCAGAGTTAGTTGATATGGCTACTTGCATAGCCTGAAAGTTACCTCCGTTTTTGGAACCGAAAGTTGAGGTTATCCGCTTACTTATCCTTAAACATACCCAGGTATGTCACATAGCCTGCTTTCTGGAACACCCCCCTGGTGCGTTGATAGACAACCCACACATAAACCTCAAAACATTAGATTCTTCCACGCTGAGGAGCCGTGCCGATGCACAACCCACATAAAGAAAGTAACTCCACAAATAACTGCAATTTTAGAATTCAAACAGAGATGGCGACAAAGAGGTAAAACTTATGGACTGCAGCTTTAATATTTACGTATTTATTTATTTTCTTGGTAAGTAATATACAACGCCAGTTGTTACATAACGACACAAAAAGTGCTGTAAAAAATGTACACAAAAACACTGTTTATAAGGCTAACAGACAATTCACACTAAAATAAAATGTTTACTTCATAGAGGGATAGTAATTGGAACATTCTGTGCTCACTTGCAAAACCAAAACTATGTCCTTAAATGGGTATCCATCCCTCTGACATAATCATATACACGTCTCTTTGGATCCCAGATTATCCCTTGAATTCTTTTAAAGTCTGTTTCCTCTGAGAACAGGAAATACAATGAAGACCAGTATTAAACTAATGTGAACTGCTGGACAAGTGAGCTTTATTAAACACTGTTTACGTGGCATAAAATATACATCCGTCTTAAAGTGCAAACCTGAAAGTCAGGGTCATGTGGGATAGATTTGGATCCCTGAAACATTCCTATGAATGAAACCATAATTTCTTCTCATCCCGTAGGCTTTGTTGGACAGAAACGCGGTGCTTATTAATGGCCATGGTTCAGGACAACCACAGAAATCCTGCCAGTGTTAGACGGCATGGTGTGTATGTGTCCGAGGTCATTCACTAATTCATTGCCGTTTCTGTCAGTTTTAGAGATATAAAGGGGGAATAGATCTGTTGAGAGGCTGACCCATCCATGAAGAAGAAATTGGGGTCAGATATAGCACGAAGCTTATAAAAGAAATAAATCAGATTTCTTTTTATAGAAAAATACATGACTCAATAAACAGCGTGAAGTGACAACAAAGAATTTAAACTTTCAAAATAGTCCGGGAAAGCCAAACCTGGACTGGAATTACACTCTGTAATTTTCCTATCTGAATGATGGATTCCCAAATACTATAATGAGCATTTTTCTTTTGGCAAATGTGGTCCATTTTTGAGCAAAAGCATCTTTGGAATCTCAATAAATAATTATCATTCCGGCAGCCTTTAAGTTTGGATTTTAGAGCCTAAAGTTTATAGATTTATGATGACACATATTAGGACACTTATTCCATTCTGTGTAATTGTTTAAAATATATCCCAATAACTAGCTGAGAAAACGACAGTACGATGAACAAGAAAAAGTGTGAACAGTGTGAACTTCATGTAATATAAAACCTGAATGAATACTATTGGTATATCATGGAAGTACACAACATGATTACAAACAGCTGGTCCAAATTAGAACTAGTATTTAAATGTTGAGTGAGGGCTGAAAGGTTAATAAACAGTGAGAAAAAGGACGTTTAAATCTAAAAATGTAAGTCTAAAAAAAAAGGGGTCTATATGGACTATGGAGTAAAACCTTAATAGTATTGTGTGGGACACTTTAAAAGTAATTGAGCATAAATACAGCATTTGTTTTTATTTATTGTTTTTTTATCTATTCTTTAGATATTTCTTTCCTATTTGATCTGTTATGTATTTATTTAATTTATGTTTCAGATGACTCCAAATGTTAACTGATCATGCATGAAAACAGAATATTGAATCAGCCTACATAATAAGAAGCTGCTCAAAATAAGATTAGTTTGCACCCCATTTCATCTCTGAAATATTTATCTAGAAGCCCTTTGCAAGAATGTTTTCCTGGATTTCTGCAAGGACTGCGTGTTTATTTTACAGTATTGCATAAGCTTTGAGCATTACTCTCTAATAAGGATGAAATTACTTACACCTTGAGTTTCAGCTGGCCTTAGGACGTCCTGGCAGCTGGCCATGTTACTAGCACGCTGCTGGATATACTGAAAAAAAAATTAAAAAAAAATCAAGAAACACATTTCTGAAGGCCAGACATTGCATTCTGTTTAATATTTGCACTTATAGTTAATTGCATATAACTGTAAGTGTTGTAGTATTATATAAAAGTTATGAATGGTCTATAAAGTTTATAAAAATGTAGAGCTGTCAAATAAGGGATACAAAATTTGGAAACTATACTGGATAGTAATGTGGAAATAACTGGTCCAATGTTGTACCTTTTGTAACCAATTAGCCTATACTGACATTTTTATGGGGGGAAATGTGTAAAGTTTGTGCTCTTACAATTTTGGGAAAAGATCGTGTTATTATAATGTTACTACATCTTGAAGAAAAGGCCATTTTTATGACTCTGACTTGTCACTTGGGTCATATCGGAGGAATCCTACTGCCCTCAAGTGTTTATTAGACAAAACTACAATTTACTTTTACCTTTTAAAGTTAAACGATTATTTATTAATTTGCACTTTACTAAAATGTTAAGTATTTAAATCAGTTCAAAACCCACTGAAGAACAGGCAATGGCACTATAGGCTATTGCAATAATACAATTCAGTGATTCAATACTGTTACTCAAGGAAAAATTGCAAAGGAAATTAAATAGACTATTACATCACAGGAACAAAATAATGTATGGCTATTCATGGAGACATCTGAGCTACAAGAGGAAAATCAATATCAATTTAGAAAGAAAAAAACCCCAAGAAATTTAATTTTACATTCTTAGTTGTTTTTGTGAGATTCACCGAGGGGCTGATCTTTTTTATTTTATTTTTTCCAAGGAAAGAAAATATTGTTCATCAAAATCAACTGGGTCATTCTTTATTTGTGGTGTCAAGTGGTGTCCTCTACTTTACAACAAACTTTAAATACCAATAAATTATAAAATATTTTCATGGTTGTATTCTGTAGGTTAAATACAATTTGTGCACTATTAATAGATACATTTTTGTTTTAAAATACATATTTAATTGAGTTTGAGAGATTGCATTTGTAACAAAATAAGTATTTCCCCGCCATACCTCAGAGAGGTATCATGGAATGTAATTGCAACAATATACATTTTTTTACACAAATAAAGTGGTTATATTGTGAATATAGATTTTATTTAGCATGTACAATTTTATTAAATTGTTTAAAAAAACTAAACCAACATATTTTGTAATATCTAAGACACTACTTTCTGTGTGTAAAGGCCATTGCAGGTTCTGGTTGATCTGAAGGGTGCATGGTGAGGACATTCTTTCTTATTAATTTATTTAAAGTTGGCTAAATGTCTGACAATTTCATGTGTCGCACTTTATTAGTGTCTGTGGTGTTATGTTGATAACTTGCAGATTTTACATATTTTAATCAAAATTTTGATTAATATTTCCAAAATGTCCCCTGACCTTGAAATCATCACGATGGCAGCTAATTTGTCTGTGGTGTTACTGTCTTTCCTGGTAACACCACAGACTCTATAGTAACTCCACAAACCTTTTATGCAATATTACGTCTGTGGTATTTCTTCAAAATGTAGGCCTATCTGAAATGTCTTTCCTTCAGAGCCATTTAATCTTATAATTTAATGTTTTTAGACTAAAGTGGATTTAATCTTTTAGAATAAAGACTATAAAAGGTAGCACAGACCATTTTTCCTGCCTTTTTATGTATACCCAATAAAAAACAACAACAAAAACCAAAAACTATTTCCTTAAGTCCTTATAGTTGTTTATTTATTTATTAATCATTACCTTAAGTTGCATATCCTGCTCATTTTAGAACAAACTTCAATTTAACTTCAAATATTGGTAAAGCCATAGACATAATATAAGTGGCTGTTTCACCAGTGTCTGATTAAAATTATTTAAAAATCAAAATGTTATTAAGCTTCAATTTTAACGGATATAGCATATTAAACTAATTTTAAATGCATAGCAATACATTTTATTAAAAGAAAACAAACAAGCATTTTTACAATTTCTGCCTCTCATTTGCCACCCCAACTGAAGAATGACCAACTGAAGAATGACCCAACTGCAAAATATGTAGCAAGCTACTGTAGAACGCCCAAGAGAATCCAATGTTATCACATTTGATCTAGATATGGCATCTGCTCTCTTGGGCGTTCTACAGTAGCTTACACATATTTTGCAGTTGGGTCATTCTTCAATACTATACTATAGGACTATAACAAGTGGAGGTTTGGTGCAGATTTAAAAGTATTATGACTCAATGAGTTTTGTTGAATGAGTAAAACTATGCATTTCTATTAGAAAAAAAAAAATGGCATGCAAGGAATAATAAGAGGAAAGAGAGCACCATATAGCGTAGTATAGCGTGTGACCTACCACGTAAAAGAGTCTGTAAACAGTGTTTAGAACTTCCACTAGACTTTCGCTTTAGTTTTGTCACTTTGGAAGTCTTTTTTTTGGTTTTCTTCTGTTTTCTTAATCTACGTGTCAGCGTTGAGATCATGAAGATTTCACAACTTGCTTGAAAATGGTCTGTGTGTGTGTGTGTGTGTGTGTGTGTGTGTGTGTGCTCTCAGCTTCCGGTTTACCATATATGGACTGGACACCTTGTAAGCGCACAACGATTGACATGAAGACTTTCTGATTAAAAAAAAAAAGTTTTGAATTAAATAAAAAGAACAACGGGGTTTTTTTTAGACCTTTTGAGAGTCTTTATACAAATAAAATTTGATAAACATAGCCTAATAATGATTTATAATTTAGAGCTGTGGTGGGGACAAATTTAGCTGGAAACTGCATACATACGTCATTCGCCTGTGTCTGTCACGTGATACCTGTACACAAAGAAAAGTATCTCTTTCAGCGTGAAAAATAAAAGCTTGGTTTTACGGTTTATCACAGTCAGGACTGTTATTTTAGTTATACCTTTCAGGAGTAAGGATATTTCTGCATGCATCTCTTAAAGCACCTAAACCCTCGTTTCTTAACTTTTTCCTCCTTTGTCTTTCAGGTGTTTATATGGAATATTATTGTCTTTCATAAACATGCTGTTGTTTAACTTCATTGTCTGATTTTTAGTTGCCTACAAGTCAGTTGTAACCACTGATCTATATAAATGACTCTATATAGATCAGTGGTTGTAACACTTATCGAATGTCTTTTTTTATTTTAAATTAGTTTATCTTGTGTAGGTCTGGTGCTGTGCAGGCTAGTATTTTAAATTTCTTACAAAGTTTTCAGTCACTTACACAGAAAATATAAGACATGACAGTAGATGAGCCTTTGTGAGCATAGCCTTACTGTAGGCCTGACATGTTCTTATTCCACAGAGTAAAGTACACTAACAGTTGCTTGTTACAACAAAATGTGCAATTGAGACTGCAGAAAAAAGAAAATGGCAACTTATTGTACATACTATAACAATCACATGAATTTACAACTAAAACAGATTTCACATGATGGATTGAAAGTGCCTCTTAAACCTGTCTTTTTAAAGAGTACAAAAAAATACCATACACAGAGACTGAGCTCTCACACATTTCACCTAAATTTTCTCGTTTCTTTATTTTCGTTACTAGTTTTCCCCTTCTCATTTCTTTTTTTTTCAGCCAACATGGTCAGCTGATCTAAATAAACCTTTTCCTTTCCATCCCAGCCCTCTGTTCGGAGGCGTTTGCACAGGGGATGTGGCCTCTGTGGACGTAGATGTGTTTTGATCTGGGGAAGATTGTCGGACAAGAAGCTCCTTAAACACTGAGTGCATCATGTGATGCACTTCCTGCAAGATATGATGGACAAAAACACACTTTAGCAGGGGGAGGGAGGAGATCTCATTGGGCTTATAACTGGGGTTTAAACATCCTGACCTTATCCACTTCTATTGAGAATTCCTCTCCCTTTCCTCCCTCGGCAGTGGATCGTCTCGCTTGAGGGCTGTAAAATTTAAAAATGAACTGATTTAGTCATTATTCAATAGATGATAATAATCTGTGACATTAAAATCTCCATAATGCCAAACAAACAGTCTAATTACACACGCTAATGTTTTCCGCAGAGCCCCTGGAGAATTTCCTGGCTGTATATATTGTCCTGTGGGTATTTGTAGCAAAACCTTTCCAGAAGTGACATGGCTGGGTCCGACCCCGGCTTTGTCACTTGTGACCTTGGGCCTAGAAAATGAATACAGATAGAATTATTGACTAGTTTATCAAGTTACTGAATCATTGGTCATCATTATGCAGTAAGAATGATGTTTCATTCTTTGATCATCAATATGTAATAAGAATGAGGTTCACATAAGGTTCACAAATGTAGATTATATATTTACTGCATAAACTATGTATGTCACATACTAAACAGAATATAATAACAAAGCTCTCCTAGGGCTATGTCTTTATATACGCCAGTCATCTGTGAGTGTTTTACCGTGTACTTTGCTCTGCTTTCAGCTCTTCCTCTGT
Organism: Paracanthobrama guichenoti; assembly: GCA_018749465.1. NCBI lineage: Eukaryota > Metazoa > Chordata > Actinopteri > Cypriniformes > Gobionidae > Paracanthobrama > Paracanthobrama guichenoti. The sequence continues at coordinate 16,806,284 of CM031965.1, forward strand.
CTGCTGTCTACCACAGCTGGATTTCAGAGTTTCCTTCCCTTTCTGATCTTGGCCTCCTTCCACACTGAACAACATAGAGGGAGAGAATTGAGGAGTGTTATGACTGCACTGTGGTTTGTAGTAACTGAATGTGGCTTTGACTCAATAGTGATTACTGAGTCACAACTTAAAGCTAATTCTTCTAAATGCCTCTAATTCATATAACTCCCAACAAAGCTATGCAACTCCAACAGGTGATGACTCACAGGTATGTAAATGCATAGATAAGGGCAATCAAATAAATAAGTGAAATCAGTAAGTAGTTTCTTCAGTTGACTATTCGCTAATACGCTAAAGCTGACTATTCGTTGACATACCTGTGAGTCACCTCCTTGGTTACTGATGCTCACTCAGACTAGATATAGATATAGAATATAGTCATGGAGAATAAGGTATTAAAGGGTTAGTTCACAAAAAAAAAAAGAAAATTCTGTCATTAATTACTCACCCACGTCGTTCCAAACCCGTAAGACCTTCGTTCATCTTCAGAACACAAATTAAGATATTTTTGATGAAATCTAAGAGCTCTCTGACCCCCCCATAGACAGCTATTTAATGAACACTTTCGAGGCCCAGAAAGGTAGTAAAGACATTGTTAAAAGACACAGCTTCCAGAACGGCGGCTTACCATTGGCCGACGCCTTTCACGTGAGCACCAAAACGCATGAGCACGAGTCGTTCTGCCGTAGAACTAGGAAGCGCTGCACTGTTTACACTGCATCAACAGTGCAAGAGTCTGACACAGGCTATTATTTAATAAAGTCTGTTTTTTTGAGCACAAAATGTATTTTCATTACTTCATAAAATTAAGGTTGAACCACTGTAGTCACATGGATGATTTTAACAATGTCTTTGCTGCCTTTTTGGGTCTTTAACGTGTTAATTACATTGCTGTCTATGGTGGGGTCAGAGAGCTCTCCGATTTCATCAAAAATATCTTCATTTGTATTCTGAAGATGAACAAAGGTCTTACGGGTTTGGAACGACATGAGAGTAATTAATGACAGAATTTACATTTTTGGGTGAAATAACCCTTTAATATGTGATTTCTAAGTACTAATAAACTGCCAATACCCTAGTAATATGCATGCTAATAAGCAACAAATCAAAAGTGAGAATTGGACCCTAAACTAAAGTGTTACCATCCATCCATCCATCCATCCATCCATCCATCCATCCATCCATCCATCCATCCATCCATCCATCCATCCATCCATCCATCCATCCATTATCTTCCGCTTATCCGGGGCCGGGTCGTGGGGGCAACAGTCTAAGCAGAGACGCCCAGACTTCCCTCTCCCTAGCCACTTCCTCCAGCTCTTCCGGGGGAACCCCGAGGCGTTCCCAGGCCAGCCGGGAGACATAATCCCTCTAGCGTGTCCTAGGTCTTCCCCGGGGCCTCCTCCCAGTGGGACATGCCCAGAACACCTCCCCGGGAAGGCATCCAGGAGGCATCCAAAATAGATGCCCGAGCCACCTCAACTGGCTCCTCTCAATGTGGAGGAGCAACGGCTCTACTCTGAGCTCCTCCCGAGTAACTGAGCTTCTCACCCCATCTCTAAGGGAGCGCCCAGCAACCCTGCAGAGAAAGCTCATTTCGGCCGCCTGTATCCGGGATCTTGTCCTTTCGGTCATGACCCACAGCTCATGACCATAGGTGAGAGTAGGAGCGTAGATTGACTGGTAAATCGAGAGCCTTGCCTTACAGCTCAGCTCCTTCTTTACCACGACAGACCGGTACATCGACCGCATTACTGCAGAAGCTGCACCGATCCGTCTGTCAATCTCCCATTCCATCCTTCCCTCACTTGTGAACAAGACCCCAAGATACCTGAACTCATCCACCTGAGGCAGAAACTCTCCACCAACCTGAAGTGGGCAAGCCACCCTTTTCCAGCTGAGAACCATGGCCTCGGATTTGGAGGTGCTGATTCTCATCCCGGCCGCTTCACACTTGGCTGCAAACCGCCCCAGTGCACGCTGAAGGTCCTGGTCTGAGGAGGCTAACATGACAATGTCATCCGCAAAAAGCAGCGACGAAATCATGTGGTTCTCAAACCAGACACTCTCCGGCCCTTGGCTGCGCCTAGAAATTCTGTCCATAAAAATTATGAACAGAGCCGGTGACAAAGAGCAGCCCTGCCGGAGTCCAACATGCACTGGGAACAAGTCCGACTTGCTGCCGGCAATGCGGACCAAGCTCCTGCTCCGGTCGTACAGGGACCAAACAGCCCTAAGCAAGGGGCCCCGGACCCCGTACTCCCAGAGCACCCTCCACAGGACGCCACGAGGGACACAGTCGAATGCCTTCTCCAAATCCACAAAACACATGTGGATTGGTTGGGCAAACTCCCATGAACCCTCCAGCACCCTGGAAAGGGTATAGAGCTGGTCCAGTGTTCCACGACCAGGACGAAAACCACACTGTTCCTCCTGAATCCGAGGTTCCACTATCGGCCGAATTCTCCTCTCCAGTACCCTGGCATAGACTTTCCCGGGGAGGCTGAGAAGTGTGATCCCCCTGTAATTGGAACACACTCTCTTTCCGGTCCCCCTTCTTGAAAAGAGGGAACACCACCCCGGTCTGCCAGTCCAGAGGCACTGTCCCCAACCACCACGCGATGTTGCAGAAGCGTGTCAGCTAAGACAGACCCACAACATCCAGAGACTTGAGGTACTCAGGGCGGATCTCATCGATCCCCGGTGCCTTGCCACCGAGGAGCTTTTTAACTACCTCGATGACTTCAGCCCGGGTGATGGATGAATCCACCTCTGAGCCCTCAGCCACTGCTTCCTCAATGGAAGACATGTTGGAGGGATTGAGGAGATCCTCAAAGTATTCCTTCCACCGTCCGACAATATCCCCAGTTGAGGTCAACAGCTCCACTGTAAACAGTGTTGGTAGGGCACTGCTTCCCCCTCCTGAGGCGGTGAACGGTTTGCCAGAATCTCTTCTAGGCCAACCAATAGTCTTTCTCCATGGCCTCACTGAACTCCTCTCAGGCCCGATTTTTTGCCTCCACAACTACCCGGGCTGCAGTCCGCTTGGTCTGCCTGGACCCGTCAGCTGCCTCAGGAGTCCCACAAGCCAACCAGGCCCGATAGGACTCCTTTTTCAGCTTGACGGCATCCCTTACTTCCGGTGTCCACCACCGGGTTCGGGGATTTCCACCTTGACAGGCACCGGAGACCTTATAGCCACAGCTCCGAGCAGCTGCCTCGACAAGGGAGGTGGAGAACATGGTCCACTCTGACTCAATATCTCCAGACTCCCTTGGGATCTGGTTGAAGCTCCGTTGGAGGTGGGAGTTGAAGATCTCTCTGACAGGGGGCTCGGCCAAACGTTCCCAACAGACCCTCACAGTACGTTTGGGTCTCCCGAGTCTGTCTAGCTTCCTCCCCCGCCATTGGATCCAACTCACCACTAGGTGGTGATCAGTTGACAGCTCCGCCCCTCTCTTCACCTGAGTGTCCAAGACATACGGCCGGAGGTCAGATGAGACGACCACAAAGTCGATCATTGACCTCCGGTCTAGGGTGTTTGTTATGGATAAGCCATGACTAGCACAGAAATCCAATAACAGAACACCGCTCGGGTTTAGATCAGGGGGGCCGTTCCTCCCAATCACGCCCCTCCATGTATCACTGTCACTGCCCACGTGTGCATTGAAGTCCCCCAGTAGAACGATGGAGACTCCAGTTGGAGCACTTTCCAGCACCCCTCCCAGAGACCCCATTAGGGCCGGGTATTCCGCACTGCCGTTTGGCCCGTAGGCACATATGACAGTGAGAGACCTATCCCCTACCCGAAGGCGCAGGTAAGCGACCCTCTCATTCACCGGGTTGAACTCCAACACATGGCAGCTGAGCTGGGGGGCTATAAGCAAACCCACTCCAGCCCGCCGCCTCTCACCATGGGCAACTCCAGAGTGGTAGAGAGTCCAGCCTCTCTCAAGAAGTGTGGTTCCAGAGCCCAAGCTGTTCGTGGAAGTGAGCCCGGCTATCTCTAGCCGGTACCTCTCAACCTCCCGCACAACCTCAGGCTCATTCCCCGCCAGCGAGGTGACATTCCATGTCCCTAAAGCCAGTTTCTGTGTCCAGAGATCAGGTCGTCGGGGGCCTAGCCTTCGACTGTCGCCCGATTCACTACGCACCGGCCCCATATGATCCCTCCTGCAGGTGGTGAGCCCACAGGAGGGTGGCCCCACATCGCTCATTCGGGCTGAGCTCGCATATGAGCCCTAAACCCGGGCCTGGCTCCAGGGTGGGGCCCCAGCTGCGCCATGCCGGGCGACGTCTCGGTCCTGGTTTTAATTAGACTCATATTGGGTTTGTGAACTGCTCTTAGTCTGGCCATGCATTTAGAGATAAAATCTACCTTGGCACACTAATATATTTATTTGGGATGAGACCCTTTGTCCCATTCATCTCCCCTCTCCACCAATCAGAGGAGGCTTTGCTGTTTAGGATGAGACGGTCCCCTTGTTTAAAGGAAAGCTCAGCTGAAGAACGGCCTGTGTAGTCAAACAAGGCCACTCCTTGCAGCTCTGCACAAAAAACAGAGTAAGAGGAATTAGTTAAATTCTTCTAGCCCAAATGTTGACAAGTAAATTAAGTGAACCTTACCGTCTTTTCCTTCTTTTGTTTGAGATTGCTCTGATTCTCCATCTCCTTCGTCTGCTACAGTCTCACTGTAGGCATAAGAAATATGTCAATTTTATTTGTATATTGTGTTTCACAATACACATTGTTTTTCAAGCAGTTTTATAGAAAATCATGATGTTAAATGTTTATAATATTTTAATATCTTCACCTTAGTCACATCTAGCAGATTAGAGCTAGGTGATAATATCGTTTTACATTTTATGATGATGTAAACAAAACAAGTAAGATTTGCTACATAGTGCATATTATAATTATGAGCTCTATGAGGATGTGAACACTTTTTACAAGCTGAAATCTCATAATTACAAACATGGTGTGAATGCAGGCATACATTTGCAGATGATATCAAAAGTCAATTGAGATTTGTATGGCATATATCACTTTACGTAAGTGTACTGTATGTATGTGAATAAATTTGGAAATACAAATACCAAGCATGCTTAAAAGATGAGTGTGTGTGTGTGAGTGAGTGAGTGAGTGAGTGAGTGAGTGAGTGAGTGAGTGAGTGAGTGAGTGAGTGAGTGAGTGAGTGAGTGAGTGAGTCGGATGGAGCTTAATTCTCACCAGTCGTCTTCTTCCAGTGTCATGCAATTTTCATACACTGGCCCAGGCAATTCATTCTGGCTAGGGAAGATGCTCTCGTATTGGATGATGATACTCTTGACCAGGGCATTGATGCGCTGAAGCTCTGCTGCATCACCATTATCTGGCCCCCTCACTAGACTGGGCCCAAAGCACACTGCCAGGTTATAGGGCTGCATCATGTTCTCATCACTGTACTGGGAAACACTTTACACACACACACACACACACACACACACACACACACACACACACACACACACAAACATTTAGATGTGGTGATTTCATGAATGAAAAAAGTGACAAAACCTACAGAGACACCCTGTGATACTCACTGGTGAAGAAATGCAAAAATATATCTCATGACAATGATGAGTGAGGCAGGATATGAGGAGATGACACACTTCAGCTGTGTTACTTTTTTTGTTTCGTCATCTATTTCTAAAAGAGTGGGAAAGTTAAAGACACCATGAAATTCATTCATTGCTGCTATTGAAGGCATAACATTAGGACCTAATTGTGTTGATCCCCCTTTTGCTGCCAAAACAGCCCTGACCCAGAGGCATGGTCCACAAGACCCCTGAAGGTGTGCTGTGGTATCTTGCACCAAGAGCTTTCCTGTAGCTCAAACAATAAGAGTGTGGTGCTAGCAACGCCAAGGTCATGGGTTTAGATTCCCAGGGAAAGCAAGAACTGACAAAATGTAAAAATGTGTAACTTGAATGCAATGTAAGTCGCTTTGGCAGCAAAGTTATGTTAGCAGCAGATACTTTAAGTCCTTTAAGGACTTAAGTCCTTACTTTAAGTCCTTTAAGTCCCCTATGTTGCAAGGTGGGGCCTCCATGGATCGGACTTGTTTGTTCAACACATCCCACAGATGCTTGATTGGATTGAGATCAATCAATGAGCCTTGGCCGCCCATGACCTTGTCGCCGGTTCACCACTGTTCCTTCCTTGGAACACGTTTGATAGATACTGACCACTACAGACCAGGAACACCCCACAAGAGCTGCAGTTTTGGAGATGCTCTGTTGTCTAGCCATCACAATTTGGCCCCTGTCAAACTCGCTCAAATCCTTAAGCTTGTCCATTTTTCCTGCTTCTAACACATCGACTTTGAGGGCAAAATGTTCACCTGCTGCCTAATATATCCCACCCACTAACAGGTGCCGTGATGAAGAGATAATCAGTGTTATTCACTTCATCTGAAAGAAACGTTTCATAACTGTTTATGTAACAATAAACACTATTGTTCAAATTGGGTCAGTAAGATTTTCTTTTAAATGCATTCAATACATCTGAATTTTCTGCCATTACGTCTTCAGTGTCACATGATCTTTAAGAATATGCTGATTTGGTGCCCAAGAAACATTTCTAATTATTAGTGTTTAAAACTGTTGTACCACTTGAAACCATGACACATTTCAGGATTCTTTAATGAATAGAAAGTTCAAAAAGAAACGTTTTGAAGAATTTGAGATTGTTTGAATAGTCTATAAGAATTCAATAAGAATTAGATTATTGAAAATCTATTGAATGCATCCTTGCTGAATAAAAAATATTATTTCTTTAAAAATTTACTTATGGTAGTGTACACCAAAAAGCTATTTTCTGGATTATTAACTAGGCACTGAATAGAACACCTATTAAAAGTCCTTAAAAAAATAGAACTGCAATTCAACGAGTGGACCGAATTCTTCATGACACCATATAAACTGAAGACTACTGGCTAACTAAAAACGAGTCCTTCATAATGCCTCAACATCAAGCTTCAACAGGAAACCTTGTAACTATAAAGAAAAGCACATTCAAAATATTTAATTGAATGTTTGAACAGTTACAGACCTAATGTCTGACCTCACATACATTATACACAGTTAATCCAGCAAACAAGCACATAATAGTATGGTGTACAGTCTTCTTACGCCCACATTCCATCAGTTGATCATAACTGTCCTCAGGAAAGAGGGGTTTCTCTAATCCTCTAAAATAAAGTTTTAGCACTCCAGCCACAGAGTCCATGTCACATCCCCCATCAGCAAGGGGGTCATCACCTATGAATACATACAAAAAATGTAAAAAAATTCACAGCCTATTACTAATGCTCAGTGAAAGGGAGGAGAATATCATCACCCAGTGCACATACCTTTCTCAAATGCATCCTTCAGTTGATTCACCACCATTTGAGATCCCGGCACTCTGAACAACCCCTCATGATGTAAACCTTACCAAAGAAAAAAGAGTGAATGGGTTACAAAACCAGTGATTAAGATGGAAAGAATGGTAGAAAGAGGAATTATCTACTGACTTAGATTTACCATTGAGGTTGATGAACCGAATGCAGCTTTCTACCACTGCAGGAATGAGCTGTCCTGATGCCTAATAGAGAGGAAACACTGGGTGAGTCAGATGCCTTGAACTGTTTTGAGTAAATCCAGAGCACTTCTGAGAGATTTACTTGGATGTATGATAACAGATCTCCACTGAAGAGCTTCTGGTTGATCTGGGCACCGGGGTAACTCTTTTTATGACGTACAGATCTTTTGGAGCATGTTCTAATTAAACAGAAATGTTTAATTTAGTCAACACTAAAACTAAAAACAGGCCCTTTTACTCACGCTACCCCATTAAAATGCAGGCCTTTTGCCAATACACTGTATATGTATGTATGTATGTAAACAAAAGGCTTTCTTTAACTGAAATCCTACAAGAGGTATTATATATATATATATAATATATATGTTGATATATATATATATATTACCTCTTGTAGGATTTCAGTTAAAGAAAGCCTTTGTTTTCTTACCTGGAATGGGCGTCTTCAACACTTTCAGCTGATAACAAAAAGAACCAGAAGAACAAAGTTGAAGAAAATCAATGGTTTTCGCTTTTACAACAATTTCTGTATAGATAGACATTATTCTATTCTGTAAGAGACATTATTCTACCTTTCTGAATGGCAACCTTTAGCAGGTCATGTTTAGCCTCCAGTTTTGATATTAAAGAGCTGTTGCATAGATGGTCCCTGACTTTCTGCAATAGAAGGTCGTAGTAATAGAAAAAGACAGACAAAAACAGAAATAGAGACAAATTATAATACATTTAAAAAATAATAAATAT
>CM031965.1:16819689-16862189 GCA_018749465.1 Paracanthobrama guichenoti
AAAACCATTTCATAATTTGAGGTCAGTGCGTTTTTTTGTTGTTGTTGTTGTTGTTTAAATGACATTAATATTATTTAATCAACAAGGATCAAAAGTGATAGTAAAGATTTTTACATTGTTACAAAAAAGGAAAAGAAAATCTCTCTCAAATAAATGCTGTTCTTTTGAATGTACTATTCATCAAAGGAACCTGAAAGATGTAAGATGGTTTCCACAAAAATATTAAGCAGCTGTTTTCAACATTGATAAGAAATCTTTTTTGAGCGACAAATCAGCATATTAGAAGAATTTCTGAAGGATCATGTGACACTGAAGACTGGAGGAATTATGATGAAAGTTAAGTTTGCCATCACAGGAATAGATAACATTTTAAAATATATTAAAACAAGAGTTAAAGAGATACTTTAAATTATAACAAAATGTAACAATATTACTGTTTTCACTGTAGTAATGATCAAATAAATGCAGCCTTGGTGAGCATAAAAGACTTCTTTGAAAAACATTCTCACCGACTCCAAACTTTTGATCAATGTGAAATTTTTGCTTGAAAAAGTGCTTTGGCTGTCTTTCTTTAAGATAAATTGCTCTTACAAGGTTTTTAAGGGTGGCATACGTTTGTACAGAATTCATTCATAGGTTGATAATTTTATGTATTAATGGTGATTTGCTCATTGTATATCCTCACTTCCTGGTTCTAGAGGAGAACCTGTCGCAAAGCTTGTCCAGTGAGCGGGCATACTCTCCCTCGATCTCGCCTCGTCTGCGCAAGTAATCAATCAGATCTTGAAACACTTGACTCTTCTGCTCAACCACACCGTCAAATATCCTCAACTGCTCCGCCAGCTGCAAACGCACCTCTAGAGAAGACAAAGAGAGAGCAATTATATGTATATACTTCCTCTTTGTTACATGTGTTAATAACTAGAACATGTTGGTTCACAAAGATAGAAGGCAATAAGGATTGGTTATCGGTCTTGTGATGGTGGAAGTGCTTGCAAAAATTTGCATCAGAAACTGATCAGCAGATTTCATCTCATTGGAAAGTAATCAGTTGGGTTCCGCTTTATATTCCTCAGAATGCATATTGGGCATTCAGTGTTTGAACGTCCATTACCTTTAATCTGTGTGTCATAGTCTGCCGTCACCACTCTGTCCCTCCTCAGTTTGACGTGGGATGACATTGTAGCTCCAACTAGGTGAAATTCTGCTTTGAACATGCAAGTGTGAAGATATATACTTAAACAATATTTTCATTGGCAATGTATGCTTTTTGTTCAGTCATGACAACTCTTGGGTACGACTTGCTTATGCTAAATGAATGGAAGCATGCAGCTGGTGCTGCTAGAAAGAGGGAGACCCCTGTAGCAGATCTAGGGAGGTGGCATTCTCGTGTAGCCAGACCTTCAGACTGACAGCACCTTTCATTGGTCAAGGACCGCCCAAGAAGACGTTTGACTGACATGTATCGCAACCAATCACAGTTCGTTTTGTTCCGTGTCATGTTTATGGGTTTGAAAATGTGAAGTCGATGTCCCTGCAATAACAGACCGGTGTGCAGGGGAGCTGAAAAAGCCAGGTAAAAAAAAAGAAAAGCATTGGAGGATGACGCGGCCAAACTGACAAATATATTTTCTAGACAAACGAGCTCACAGAAACTAGGGACTTTTTTATTTTTATAAACTAACGGTAGTGACTCAAGGTAAGTTACAGTGACTATAGTAGCTACATGTGCATTTATGCATTTGATTTAATTATTTTATTTATCAAATTGATGTGAATATAAAAAAACAATAGCAAACATTTTAATAAATAAATATTAAATTTATAAATTTAAAAGGACAATTTTGCTAAAATAATCTAGGTCATGTAATTAAGTTCATATTTTAATATGAACAGCTATTAGAGAAAATATCTATGAAATTATACTGATGTCACACTGAAGCTGTGGTTTTCATAGTAGTGCACCTTTAAGTTCACCTTAAAATAATATGAAATCTTTAAAAATACAGCAGTGTAAAAGCACAGAACATCAATAAACTGTAAATGTATAATATAATGGATTTAAAAGTACAAGCCAGTAATGTAAAGTAATATATTAGTGTAGCACACAATCTTATACAGCTAGTAAGCTAACTCTGTTCTGTAGCGTCTGTTGCTTAAACTATCTTTTGGATCTAACACATGGATACCCATAACTCAGTGTGCAATGGTCTGATTATCTTGAAATTACAGGAGGTATATAGTAACAAACACATTGTTTGGTTAAGACATCAAGTAGGTAGTAGATGATGATAAATATATTTTTTTTCTTTTTATAATCTGAGCTCAAAGATAGTACTGTGCTTAATGGGCACTTGCGCTTAATAGGTACGTTGGGTACGGGGTGGATGTACGGGGTGGATGGGCTGGTCTTGGGCATAGACTCCTAGGCTGAAAATGGGTCCCACTCCGGCCCTGCGTCACGGCATTTGTTTTGAGGCATCATACGTCATACGTTCAGCCGACACTCTGTGAGCGTGATATCTGAGGCTAAGACTAGGCAGGTGTTGCTGGGGAGGCGGAGGTCTAGAATGAGAATTTTTGCATCGAGCACAGAGATTAATTTGGATGGTTATAAAGGGAAATGGTAATGGATACATGAAATCGATTGGATAAGAACTTTGAACACTTTTGAACATTGAACAAACCAATCAGAATGTGAATAGAGTTTTATGGCTGAACTATTATTGACATATAGGCATTATTCATATTCTCCTTTAATCCATTTAGCTCCAAGATCAATCACAACATCAAATCCATACTCAAATAGCTTTGGCTTTAAGATCATTTGGACTATGATAATCACTGAACTTTAACCGTCTACCTACTTATACAATACCACAAATAAGACAATAAACCATGTTGTACAATAAGTATATAAGAACTGAGAATCTATCCTGTTAATTCACAATAAGGTTCTCAGTATTTAATGTCATAGTAAAATGTCTTGGATAATATTCTTATTTATAAAAAAAAAATAATTATAATTATTTATTTATATATATATATATATATATATATATATATATATATATATATATATATATATATATATATATATATATATATATAATATATATATAATATCTCAATATACTTCAGAATAATTTCTACAATAAGACACTGCACTCATTCATGCTTGTCTGCTCATTGTAATCTCCTGCAAGTGTGTCCTCATTCAACATGTGTCAGCGGTCAATGGCATGCCATGACCTCCAATACAGGGGATGTATAGTGTATTGTTCAGTTTTAGTGAACAAATTGCACATCTAGGGTGTAAAAAAAGGGGAAGGTAGCAGACTTCCTGTGTTAACAGCAAATCAGACAGCAGGAGTACATTCTCACCATGAGTCATGACGACAGGCCACCCCCTCAGACTCTCTCCTTCTATCATTCTTCACAGAAACTTCCCCATTTACATCTCACGAAAGTAGCCAAAATGTTCACCAAAATAATTGCTTTCACATCTATCAATGCCTGCTTCCCAACAATAAGCATGATACATTTAACATATGATTTCTCTCCATTTACTCTTGCTGCCTTAGTTTAAAACTAAACATTCTTAAAAAAAGTTTTTAATATGCATTGCTAAAATGATATTGTTACATATTTTTAACCAAAAGTAATGTTTGATAAAAATACCAAACACATGCAAAATACCAACTACAAAAGCAAAACAAAAAAAAAGCATGTGCAATATCATGTTATTTGGTAAAAAGACAACTCTTACCTTAGTAATACCTGCTGGTGTTCACATTGGCATTTTCAATATATCCTCTTAAACTTAAACTCCCAGTCTGTTATATTATCACTGAGAAACTCTTTTCCCCTTGCACTTAAACACAGTGAGATAAAGAGAAAGACAAGGTAGTTGTTCTCCTTCCTCACACGATCAATGTGTGCTGACAGACAGTGAGTGTACTGAATGCAGAATAAAACCTTACCTTATTGGCCCCTCCTCCATCACTGTGCCTTCTCACTTTCACAAACACTGTCTTTACACTTTGGATTCAAGCTACTATTTACTTGTATTTGACTGGCTTTATTCGGGGTGGCACGTTACAGTTAAAGCTGTTTATGCCTGCTTGTTTGGACATCTTAAAAATGTATGTCATTCTGAAAGTAAATATCAGTTTCCAAGATCTGCCCACGCAGGTTGATAATAGCAACAGAGGTCGGCAAAACAAACATCGAAAGCTGAAAACAATGTGATTCTGATGCATCTAAAGTGGCTACTATGACCCTAAAACAAGCATCATAACCTTTCAGTTTTCCTTCTACAGAAGGAGAAGCAGCTTGCATGGATCAGATTGCACGCCCTTTTTGTTCACTCATGCAGATGGATTGTTCCTATTTATTTAAATCTACCCAGAGGTATAAAACGTATTACCCACTGGTATTATGTTATGTTTTTGCAACAGATGGAGCCTATATTACCAACCAAGTTAATAGGACAAATCTGTCGAAATTCACTTTACTATAAAATAACATATTAAGTGGTATCTCACTTCACTTCACTGTTGGTCTCTGTTCTCAGAAACAAAGTCATAGCTCATTTGCTATCATCTGTGTTTTCTTGGTGTTAGTGTGTGAGGACCTGTTCATTTCCTTCCTCTCCTTGATGCTTCATCTATTTTCTATGAGAAATCAAAATATAGTAATGACCCTAATGCAATGGCAAATAGACATAAAACTATAATTTTAATTTCATATTTCTACTTATCTGATTTTTTTTTTTTTATTCAAAAGATGCACACTATGCAACTGGGTATTTCTTGAGAACATGGTGTGACAGTTGATCACTTTCCAATACCACAACTGAACCACAAGTGCACTATATTGTCCTGCTTCTATTGTCCTGCTGCAAACTACAGTAGAAAAATAATCAAATTGCACTTATAAAATTAACAATAATAGTTATTAATAATAGTATTAATACTAGTTATTAATGGTTTATATTTGTGAAATTTGCCTTCTGAATGCTTGCTAACTGGAAATAAAAAAGTGTTAAAAACAAGCACTCCAGTCAAATGTTCTGATCACATGGTTCAGTTTATGATGTAAAAAACAACAAATATGTTTTTATCACATCACAAGTACAATGGAATAGTGTACATAGTTTTCTATCAGAAGGCAGCATTCAAAAACACTGCAGATCTTCAAGCAATCATGACTGTGAAGACTGAAAGTAGAGAAATTTTCGGAGGAAGTTGAAAGATCCGGGCATTTGTTTAAACAGGCCTTTGGCAGATATTTGGGAGACAGCATCATTTACCTAAAGAAAACAGATATTTTATTTACATTATATTATAATTCATCTTAATTAATATCACAACATAGTTCTTTTTTGCTGGACAGTCAAACACATTTTACATTTAGAAAGAAATGTAACCATTTACAGGTTAGAAAAAAAATTGTCACCAGTGCAAATTGTACTTCAACTAGAAATGCATGTGCTGCATTTTGAAGAGTAGACTATAGTTCTTGTTTAGTGTCGATATATAGCAGAATATGCTAATCGGTAGCATTATTATGGAATTTGGTTTATTTTTTCCAATTTTGAGGATATATTTATCCTCTGATAAATATGTTTCAGAGTGGTTGCCTCTGAAACATGAATCTTAAAAGTTTTAAGAAGCTTTACGGGACAAAGACGTACCATCATCAGCATGGTAACCAGATCATCTGTGGCAGCATTCTCCTTAAGCACAAGATCGAGATTCTCCACATACCAGGAGCCGACCTGTGTGTCCCTCCAAGAGACATAGCCTGCAAAATACATTAACATGTAGATCAGCCATTTGTGTTTGGCAATCAAAAGGTTTGTTTTCCTGAACTATTATTCAACCAAACAATATATTTAAAAGGCACAACATTACCAAAACACAGACCTGGAAAGGTTGAGTAGGACACCAGGATGTCGCTGGGAGTGGGCAAAGTGGCCCGAGCATCAAGTTCATCAGATGTGCTGAGAGAGTCACTGCTGGAGGACATGGGAATGGCATCCGTCTGGTCATCAATCCCACCCAAAGAGGGTTCCACCTCATCTGGAGAAACCTCAAAACCTGTGTCCTTCTCATCTACAGGTGCACACAAAAGAAGTTTGCATAAGATGAAAAACTGCAGCCCATTAAGGGTGTCTTCACACTTGGGTCATCTTTAAAAGAACCAAACTCAGACTCTTTTAAGTGGACCAAGTGAAAAAGGACCCAGTTCTCCTCACGTTCACACTGTCCCTGTACCTGAAAGAGGACTCCGATTTTTTTGGTCCACTTTAGTAGGAATGTGGTCTCAGACCCCTTTGTGTTCATACTGTTGCTTTTTTGATCTAGTCCAGTCCAGTGTTTGATGGCTGACCCTATGGCCTTCAACATTTGATCCCATTCACTTACATTGTTTGTGCCTCAGTAACAAAGATATTTGTTTGTAAAGAATTTTTTTTTTTTTTTAAATGACACTGCTACAAATGCTGTAGCATTTTGTTTTGTTTGTTTTTTGCAATACTACATATTCTTGCACTAGCTATATCACACATCCATCTTTGTAAATAACATTTATTTTGAATTGTTTTCCTTGAATCATCTTTGTTTTATTGCAGAAGGCAATGATAATAAAAGAAAGATGCAAATTAAATAAACTGAGATTGTTTGGAGTGTTCACATACGGGCCAAAAATAACACGAACCACGCTCAGATCCCTGAAAATTCTGGCGAAATTTATGAAGAAAAATGTGCAGTGTCTATTGTTAATAGTGTAGCAATGTATGAAGCACAGCTCACAGAGAAGACAATTTCAAACTAAGCTTTTTTTGTTGGTCAACACGTCGCGTTCACATGACCAACTTGAACTCATTGCGAAATTCCCAATTGTGTGGATTGCCATTGAAATAACTGGATTTCAAACATGACAGTTTACTTAACAATGGTAAATGGCTACGGGATAGAACGTTTTCTGGGATGCCCACCTCCTCCACAGGCCTGGATGAAGAACAGCTTGGGCTTGCCCTGCAGAGAAGGACAGTTCTGGCCACTGAGGTAGTTTGTGATTATCTGAACTGGGACAGCTGGTCCATCAACACCAAGAACTGCTCCAGGGAAACGATTGTGGTTTGCCTAAAAATTAGAGAAATGTTGAGCACCAGAGTAGAATGAGAAAATAGAGCTAATCTTTTTGTAATGGGAAAGCATGATGGTGTTTTACAAAATGAGGAAGCAAATAAAATTGCTCATGCAAACAAAAGTGAGGCTGCACTTCTATGTTGAGCAACTAATAGTCTGCCTAAGCGTAAAAACAAATATAGCAGATATCCTCATATATATATATATATATATATATATATATATATATATACACATACACATACACATACACACACACACACACACACACACACACACACACACATCTTGTTTTACCTCAGTACCATGTGAAAGGATGATCACCACACAGCAGTCATACGCAGAATGATCCCTCTTCGCTAAAGATGACATCTCATGTCTTATATACTACAGAGGGGAGCACAAATGTTTTTAAAATGTATTAAGGACAGGCGGACATTTGACTTACAGCTGTTTACAATAAGAAGAAGAGGAAATATTGTGCTTACTTTGTTTTTCAAGTTCCTTTTCACAATAACCTCAAAGTTGAGAGCTTTAAATCTTTTCTCCATCCTGTCACAGTCAATGTTGGACCCCTTTCGATCTTTTAGTTCAGAGGCTGGCTCAAAATCTACATTGTTTATGATCAGGCAGATCCCACACGGATTGGCATCCATCTTGTAGCACTGTACAAAAAAAAATAAAGTATGGGTGTTTGGTGCAATGGTGCGATCTGTGCAAACACTTCAGTCTCGACTCAAGAACTTCATTAAGCTTGTGAACGGAACTATTTCCATGTTATTCCACAAGGATGTTCCCCATGTTCCTGCCAGTTGCTTAGGATGAAAAATCTTTCATTTTTATGATTGAAGTTTTAAAATGAAAACACTAAAAACTTGTGTGAACACAAATATGCAGATATCATGATTCATCCATAAGTTTTATTTTTTTAAGATGCACATTTAGAACCAACTCAAATGCATTATTATTAGTAACATTATTTACTTATTTCAGAGTAACTAAAATGGTTCATGTGCCATAGGCTAATATACAAGTTTATTATACGCTATTGTACTAAAACTTAAAAGGGGTCTGTAGGATTTTTTTAAATGTTTTTAAAAGAAGCCTCTTACACTCACTAAGGCTGAATTTATTTGATAAAAACAGAAATATTATTACAATAACAAAAACTATATTTCTACTAAATATTTTTAACTGTATTTAATTGACTGCCATTAATCCAAACTAACTGACCCCAAACTTTTGAACAGTAGTGTATATTGTAGTAAAATATTAAAATGAATGTATATTTATATATTGAAATAGAAATTATATTATTATTAAAAATGTATAAACTATTAAAATTATAAATTACTATTAAAAATATTTTTGTGGAAATCGTGATACATTTGCACATTTTGCTTGAGAACCTAAAAACACTTGTACTCAGTATTAAGTGAACATGATTACCTGTGCTCTGTCACGTCTTGGCCTGGTTTGTCTCATCCTTTGTGTTTCAGAAGCTGTGGACATGCATAAGTCGGCATGAAACAGAAGTTGCAATAGTGAAACATTTACATTTAGTCATTTAGCAGACGCTTTTATCCAAAGCGACTTAAAAATGAGAGCAATAGAAGCAACTAAAAACAGTCAAGTTTTTGTAACAAGTGCAAGTGCTGTAACAATATATATATAGACAAACAGAAAACTAATAGAGTGATAAGTGCTATTCTTTATTGGTCAGGTGCTGCTGGAAAAGATGCGTTAAGATATTTTTTGAAAATGGCTACCGACTCGGCTGCTCGAATTGAGACAGGCAGGTCATTCCACTAGGTGAAACGCCTTCTCAAACAAGAAAATAAATGTAGAGCAGGATTTTATTTTGTCCATCGGTAATTGATTGATTCGTTGGAATGCTGAGTTCAACAGTGCCCACCCACTCTTTCAATGGATTTGGTTCTGGAAGTATTTTTTTCCATTTATTTATCCCACAGGGATTTAAAAAGGCCTTTGTTAAAGCGTTATAAGCCATGAACCAAGCCAACCAGCTACAAGGGGAATCATATAAAATATACATATATAAAAACAATATATTTTTAAGTTTATTGCATATTTCAAAACATGCATATATGGTGGGATGAGCTACAGAGCTCTTTTGGCACATTTTGCTTGTGGCCATTCTGATTGGTGGAATTTTCTGTACAGGGCTGTCTTTAAAGGTTTATAAGTTATCGTAAAAAATTATTGCTGTGTCTCATCATGTGACTGTGACAGATAGTCTTGCCCTCATGAATCGTAAAAAAATAATGATGTGCATGGATAAATCACATAATACAGCAATATTCCAAGACTAAGTAATTTTTAAATGTATAGTATTAAACAGATGAAAATTAACATTTATTGAGAATTAAAACTACAATGTAGGAAGCTATTTTACATGACAGTGACTTACGTGGGCTAAGAGGCTTGAGCACAGGCAGGCTTTCTGGTCTCAATGGTAGTACTACTGGAGGAGTGAGATCAGGTCTGTCTGGCTTTTCAGTATGTTTTGGAATCTCTGCATTAAATCACAAGATCAGACAAGATATATCTATACAACTTGTGCTTTCTTTTAATATACGTCATAGTGCTAGTTACAGCCACATTTCAAGAGGATCATGGGTAGGGTGTTTGATATTCCACTGTATTATGGAAGTAACACTTACGGACTGGCAGAGAGATCAGTGAAGGCTGTACTGGGATAGGAAGAGGCAGATGAGCACCATCTCCACTTTGAAGGAGCTCTGAGAGATCATGATAGCCAGTCTCACGCAGGCAATCCAGGAAGGCCGGGAAAGCTCGATTCCCTCTCATCTCCAGGTCTGTCACCAGTTGCCTGGCTTGGTCTCGTCTGGTTGGCTTGCTCTGGAGAAAAATTATGTTTCACATTCACAGATTTGCAATAACTACTCACACATGAATGAACAGTGGTTAGCAGGCCCAGTTCTATAGAAGGGTGGGCTTTTTTTTATACATGATAGATAGATAGATAGATAGATAGATAGATAGATAGATAGATAGATAGATAGATAGATAGATAGATAGATAGATAGATTTTTTTATCTTCTTTTCACTTTAAATAAAATGCTAACATTTTCACTTACTGTCCAGTGATAATTTGAAAAGAAAACAGAATGGAAGCTTATGTTACTATCGCAATTGATGCAACTTTAATTGCGTGGAAAGGGGCAATTGAATGCTACACAGGATGTTTTTTAATTCCACTGCTCTACTTTTCTATCGTTTTTTAATGTAAACATCACCCTAGACCGTTAAGACTGTTGCGCTCGCATCTCTTCCATACTTTTGCAGAGTATCGTGCCTGACGCGTCTCTAGACCTGCATATCGCATTTTTAACCGCAAATGCCTAGAACCGGCCCCGGTGGTTAGTGAGGTCATATCGTCTTACCTTCATAACTGGAAACTAAACAATGCACATATTAAAGGGTTAGTTCAGCCAAAAATGAAAATTACCCCATGATTTACTCACCCTCAAGTCATCCTAGGTGTATATGACATTCTTCTTTCAGACGAATAAAATTGGAGTTATATTAAAAAAGACCCGGCTCTTCCAAGCTTTATAATGGCAGTGAATTTTTGTGTCGTTTATGAAGTCCATAAAAGTGCATCTATCCATCATATAACTGCTCCACACGGCTCCGGGGCTTTGGTAAAGTGGCACATTTGTATAAGAGAAATATCCATATTTAGAACTTTATAGACTAAAATAACTTCCGGCGGAAAGCCGTACGCAATTAGACTTACAGCAAAAGTGTAACCCCTGACGTGATGTATAGGAGCATCGCAAGCTTTGACGCCTCTCGCGGATAGGGCTGGGCAACAAACTCAAGCCCCACTTCTCTTATATCGAAATCATCCACTGTGCTGCACGCGCTGAATTAAAGTGCAGAGCATTGTTTGCGTTACAGTAAACATGTATTGACGTGAAAATCGAGTAATTTCGCCACAGATGCATATAACTTAAAATCTACTGTTTCAAAGTCAACACACGGCTTTTTTCCTCGGGTAAAGCCAGGAAACGGCATTTGGTAAACAAGGAGACATAATGGAGAGCACTCCAAACAAAGTTCTTTATGAGCTGCAGGATTTCTTGTAAAACGATTTGAAAATGAAAGAAAAGATTAGGCCTATATTTTTGTCTATTGTTAGTTTTAATGTAAAATGTTTTTGATTTTAACATATATAATATATAGGTCTATGTTTAAATGTTTTGCCACTTGCGTGAGCAACGTAATATGTAAATCTAAAGTACTAGGCTGTACAAATATGAAGTAATGAATTTAATAAAACGTTGTTTAAATGTAGTGTGTGACATCTATGAAAGAGTGTTGCTGACAAGCCATGTTCGGTAACAAAAAAATAATGGATTTGAAATAAAAAAATAAAAAAAAATGTTGTGCTTGTGGTATAAAACCGCGGTTCAGTTGCGCACTGCAAACGCAGTATATGTGAAAGCACAACAGCTCGTGCTGGCCCGGAGTATGTGTGAAACAGGCGGAACTCATGTCCGGTGTTTTGTTTTGCTCTATACGCATGCGTCAAGGGTTCGAGGGTTAAGGGTTACTCTTTCCCGTCAATCGATGCGTACAGCGTTTTAGTCTAAAAGTTTTAAATATGGATGTTTTTCTTACACAAACACTTCGCTTCAGTAGGCCTAATTATTAACCCCCCGGAGCCCAGTTTCTCTATGAGAACAAAGACATCACTATTAACGTTAACTTACCTGTATTTCATCAATCATGTCCTGGGTGAAGATCCCTTTTGACAAAAGCCCATCGCAGATGTCTGTAGGATTTAATTCCGTGACTAGATTACGCCTGTGCCGCTGAAGAATCTGTCTGTGTTTAGGGTCCATTCTTGCAATGATTCTGCATTTAAAGTGTTTATGACTATGCGACAGTTTTTGTTAATTATTTTGTCAAGTGATATACAGTAAACGCGTAAAAAATAAATAAAAAATAGAATGCTTGAACTGAGTCGAATTGGCTTTTATTCAACACAAAACAAACCTCTCCTCGCTCGGCGCTTTAATTCTCTTCCTTGTTTACATCATGCTGGCGATGACGTCATTGACTCTGGGCTGGGCAGGTGTTTACAAAAGTAGACGGTGAAACTGAAACGTTTTAGCTCGAAAATAGATTACTCATAATTACTGTAGAAATGAAATAAATTAGGAAGAAACTAAATGTAGTTTTATAACTAGATGGAGGGGATATAATAATTTCCATGCCTGTGGAATAGAAAAAGAAACCGCTAAAAAATATTAGTGGGGAAGTTCCATATAGCCAACGTAAAATGCAATTTTCCAATTTATGCATAACATTAAATACTGTAGTGCTTTGTGTAATTGTTAAAGTATAAAAGTCCGTAATGTTATCATTGTTATATTAATAGTGAAGCAGCATCTTTACGATTCTCACCCCAAATTTTGTTTGCATAATTTTCCATCATTGTTACATTGTTTTTTTAATTAATAATTATATTATTTTAGAAATACTTTTTGTTGTTGCAATTATTCCAACATTCTGGCCTCTTCTGTTATTTCTCTGTTCAGTTTGTGTGTGTACTGCTTTGGTAACATTCTATGCAATGCCAAACATGCTAGTAAATACTAGTTACAGAAAGTGAAAATTGCAGAATTGCATTGCCACCTACTGGCAAAAACAGTGAATGTTGCAAGTTATTTAAACTCCTCATCCTCCAATTAAATGCATGATTTAAGCAGAAAAAGGCAGCAGATTTAGTAAAAGGCCAGTGTTTTTTGGTATTTTATATGATCATATTTAATGCAGAAATTAAATGCAGATGTGAATAAATGCACATCATCATGTGCTTGATGTGCATTTATTCACATCTGCATTTGATTTCTGATATGATGACGTTATTCAAAATAAAACAGTGCGGGTTGTTGTAACTTAATTTAACAGATAAAAACAAGCAGTTATTACAGAAGCAATTGAAGAATTGTGTGCTGAGCTATTTACTTCTCAATTTAATTTTTGCAAATGTCAATGAAGGAGACTAATTTCTTGACAAAAATGAAACCCACTTTAATATTTTACAGTCTGCCTTATCTTGACTTGGGAAAAGAAAACAAAAGACATTCTTAAGGACATGTTGACACATTGTAACTACAGCAAATCAAAACACAAGTTTCCCATTTAGATCTTAAACATGGAGCCATTCAACAAGAGATAAAGCAACAACATGAACTCATACATCTCTCCATAGTATACAGTTCCAAAAGCCAAGATACTTGTGTAGATTTGTACATTCAATGGCAAATTTTACCTCAAATTTTAGGGTATAAAACAAATACCAGGATACAAATGTCATTCACAGAAAGTAGAGTCCATACAGAAGAGCTCAGTTATTTGACTTTATAAAACCAGGTCTTGTCAGTCCTTTGTAGATGTGAAGCTTTCCTGCCCCTTTGGCTTCAAAGCTGTAGTCTGTGGTGACGTAAGGTAAATCTCCTTCAACTCCATGCTGAACAAGAGAAAGAGAGAGGTTAAAGTACAACGGACAACAAAAACCCATCAGATTGGATAACCTGTCAGTACTTGACCATTTAGGCATCACACAAAATGTTTATATATAATTTGCACCCTTATATTCAGTGAAGGACTAGAGTAATGATGCTGAAAATTCAGCTTTGTAATACTAATTCAAAAATACTGTTTTTACTGAACTGTTAAATAAATGCAGCCTTGGTGAGCATAAGAGACTTATTTAAAAGAAAACATTACTGACCCCAAGCGTTTGAATGATAGTGTATATTGCTGATTCACATACCTGCTTGGTGAGCAATACTTTAGGCAGGGTGATCTCTCCCAGCAGAAGACAGTTCACGTGCCTCAGGACAGAGGGAGACACTGGAGTAACCAGAAAGTACAGACCTCGTGCCATGTCTACCCCTCTGAGAACACCTTAAAAACACAACAGCAGGTAAACAATTGCAGTTTAAGGAAGGTTTTATATCTTCATTTTTATATAAAGTTATATGTCGTTATACTTCCAAGTCTGCATGATGTATAATGAATATTTGTAATGCAACAATATATGCTGTACAATTTGACAACAAATCCATCTCAGATCCACATATTAAAAAGGCCTTGAATACACACCTAGGCCCACACATTGACAGATTGGAGTTTGGGAGAGTACAACAGGACCTCCTCTGCCCACAACCTTCTCACTCAGACAGCATAACCCTACTATACTGGCATTGACCGCATAAAAGATGTTGTTGGGTGCGACCTCACAGTGTGTGATCCCTATAGCCACTGATGAGTGTGGGACCTGCAATAAGAGCACAAAAAAGGTGTTCACATAAAACATGATTAGAATTTAATTATATATATAAAACATTTTTTTCTTCAGTTTAATGCAAAATATTTAACGCAATTAACGGAGCATCATAATTTGGCTAGCATTACATTATATGATCACGCTCTTATGCCTTTAAACCATTCAAGTGCAACAATACAAATGAGAACGCACTGTCTGTGAATGTCCTGTCTATGTGACACACAACATGACTCGTGTGCACAGAAAATAGTTAATCAGAGCCACATCACGTGCAGCAGTGGCAGGTCTTAAAGTCAGAGCACCAGTTGCTGTGATGTCTGTCATTAATGTTAATGAAAGAACAAAGGTACTGGAAAAAAATGGTAGCTTAATAAAGTTTAATCAATATTTATTTTATAATTTATGCAGTGAAGACTGCATTTCCTACCTGTTAGAGAGGTAGGAAGGCCACAAGTAAATATGCCATTTATTATTATTATTATTATTATTATTATATATTATTACCCCATGATTTACTCACCCTCAAGCCATCCTAGGTGTATATGACATTCTTCTTTCAGATGAATACAATCGGAGTTATATTAAAAAAAGTCCTGGCTCTTCCAAGCTTTATAATGGCAGCCCAAAATTTGAATCCCAAAAAAAGTGCGTCCATCCATTATAACAGTATTCCACATGGCTCCGGGGGGTTAATAAAGGCCTTCTGAAGTGAATCGATGGGTTTTTGTAAGAAACATATCCATATTTATAACTTTATAAAGTAAAATATCTAGCTACCGCCAGACCGCCTTCCGTATTCAACTTACAAAGAAAGTGTAACGCCTCTCCCTGTTCAAAAAGCTTACGCGGCCTGGCGGAGGCTAGATATTGTACTTTAAAACATGTTAAACATGGATATTTTTCTTACACAAATCGCATTAAAAGGCCTTTATTAACCCCCCGGAACCATGTTAAATTTATAATGGATGGATGCACTTTTTTGGGCTCCAAAATGCTTGGATTAGCCAGGACATTTTTAAATATAACTCAAGTCAAGTCACCTTTATTTATATAGCACTTTTTACAATGCCGACTGTTTCAAAGCAGCTTCACAGTGTTAACAGGAAAATAATGCAACAGAATTTGATTCGGCTGTACAGCCGCTCTGGTGAAACGGTGATGTTATCCAGTTAATTTCAATTATCATATAGTGTCAATGCGGGCCGGTCAGTAATATAGGTGAAATTTAAGTGTCCCCAACAATACTCGTTTGAAAGAAGAAATGTTATATACACCTAGGATGGCTTGACGGTGAGTAAATCATGGGCTAATTTTTTATATTTTTGGGTGAACTATCCCTTTAAGTTCACAAATTTAAAGTAAGCCTAAATGTTAAATGTTCTTTAAGTTTTCTACATTAATTAGGACAGTACCTGTGAAATTATTACAAAATAAAAATATCAAAAACTCAAATGTTTTTAATCAGGGTTAATCACCATTTCATAAATGTTTAGTTAGTCACACAAAATTGTAGAAAAAAAAAGTGTCTATCCATCCATCTATCTATCTATATAAAAATTATAAATTTAATTAAATAAAAACCTGGTAGGGTATGAAACAGTGGAGCGGGCGAATGGGACCAGGTTCCGAGGACTGTAGCTTACTGAAGTAGCCGAGCAGAGCCAGGTCTCGCAGCTCATTACTGCGCTGATGTTGCCTATGGGGGAATGCAGGATGAGCATTTACTTTAGTTTGTAAAGTATAACTAACCAAAAATGACATAGTTAAATCTTCACCGCAATAACTGCCAACTGATCATAGGTACAGTTAAAATCGAAAAGGTGCAGCTGGCTGCCTTACATTTCTCCAGACGTCCCAGCACCTTCGAATTCTGACTGGACACTGAGAAATACATGAGATTGAATGGTGAGGTGACTGGCTGGCTCCTCTGTCAAGGTGGATGGCGTCGGAGGGTGCGTCTGCCACCCGTGGGCAACTCTGAGGAACTCTGGGGTGAGAAGTTGACACTGTGGCGCATTTCCGAAACTCAGCTGCACTACATGCGTAACGGAAAAAAGACGAATGAGGTCTACTAGTATCTGAAAGCCATGGCCTGTGAAAGAGAGAAAAACATTTGTTAGCAAGTTAGTACCAGAAACTCAAAATGAAAACAATTATTATATATAAAAACAGCCCTAATATTTGCAAAAATACTCAAGATCCAATAATGAATCCATATTCCTATTTTATTGCCTTTCATGTGCAATGTTTTTTGCTGACCTTTGATCCAGCCCATAGTATTGATGATGACAGGACTCTCTCCATTGACATGGCGCCAGAGGGATTTGAGAGACTCCAGATACCGATCAATGTCAGCATGACAATCTGCCTGACCATAATACACCATGTGCTTTGGGTCACGCAAGTGTGTGAAAGGAGGCCCTAAAAAAAGAACACAATCACAAACATCCAGTTATTTGGGTATGTAAAAATCAACATGCTAAAATGTAAGAGTGTTTCTTACACATCTACAGTACAAAGCTCTTCAAAATCTGTTTAAATCATTTTGATGAAGAAAAATTTACTTCATTTGGCTATATGGAAATGGAGTATGCCACATACCCAGCAGTGGCTCTGTAACTGTGCATAAGGAAAGGCATCCAGGAGGGGTGAACTCAGTCTGGCCTAGATCACATTCCAAATACTCCACACTTACAGTGCTGCAGATACAACAAGGTAGAGAGAAATATGTCACCTTGAAATTACAATGCATGCAAATTTCTAACCATCATGCTCACAACTTGGCATGCAGACTAGCCTACAAAAACACAAGATTGTTCTCAATTCATCCTCCAATTACTAAACTGATAAAATGAACTGGTTGAACTCACTGATTGAGCAGGTTGTTAATAAGGTACCGATTGAAGGTGGACTTGCCAGAGGATTTCCCCCCACACACAAGAATTACAGGACAGTGGTCAAATTCCCCTGTGGACAAAAAACATTTTACATTGCTTTAGACTGAACACACTTCCCTGCAAACGAGTTAATCAAATAAGTAAATTGTGGAAACAAATTGTTAATTTGTGGCCAGAACTTGATTCAAATGAGGGAACAAATTAGTTAATTGCGGTAGCAAAGTGCACCGATTTACTAGAACGAGGGAGTGAATTCTTCATTTGTAAACCCAATATATACTTTTGTCCATGTCATGTGCGGGGCTCTGTACCTTTCAAAGAGCACAAATAATTTATTTTCTCTACATATGCACTCAGAATTAAAAATCATACCCTTAAAGTGGCAGTTCACCCCAAAATGAAAATTCTGTCATTTACACACATTTCACAAAATTATTTGATTCCGATTCACAAGCTCGATATGCTTTTGATATATCAGGTACAGTACATATTTTTTCTTAAGCAAATCAATCTCTCAACTAATGCTGTAAACTATACAGGGAACCCGCTCTGTTGGTACATAATATTTAAGGTTAAAGACCCCCTGTGGTGAAAATCAAGTTTTTAATGTTGTTTATGTCTGTGTGGTGTTTAACATGCTTTACGATAAACCATGTGCAAACGCAGTCAACACCATTGCTGAGAGTATTTCTCCTGAAAACTGCAGTGTACCAATAAGAGTTTCAAAATCGTGGTTTGAAACTTATAAATAATCCCGTCATCATGTGTGGCAGGGCTTTTCCAATCATTACTTCTAGGGATGCTGATTTTTTTTTAGAAGGCAACTGTCTGATTCTGAGATGGCAAACGGGAACAAAGTAGTAACAACTACTAAAATGTACCTTCCCAGGCACGGAGCAAACTGCTTATAGCTTCTCTGCAGCTAGGTGACGTCACCAAACCCTGTGCACAGGGTCCATGCAAAGCTGTTACACCCACGGCTGACAGAACGGGGTTATAGATTGCAGCCTGGGACTTCATCTCCTTCTGCAGAATGCATAAACAGAGACACAAATATACGTGTTGCTATGCCAGGGTGCTTAAACAAATGTTGAAAGAGCCACAGTGTTTACATTCTTCTGAAAGTCAACCAACAAATAGCTTACTTATAGTTGCCTTTGCATGTTAAACTGGGAATGTATTTTAACATTACAAACAATATACACATCAGCTATTTAAACATGAACATGCAAAATCAGAAATGTCACCGACTTACTGAGTTGAGTCCGAAGATCTCTGCGAGTTCTGAGAAGCTGGTAAGAAAGCGAGTGAGTGGCGTGTCCAGAGGTTCCAGAAGCACCACGCAGGAGTCCGATTCCACCTCGCTCATGAGCTTTTTACTTGGCTCTAGACATAAGACAAATTGCAACAATTTTAGAAAGTGGGTGCAAAAAAGAACTTCAGAGCAGGTAGAAGTTAAAGGCAACAATATAGGCAAAACATTTTTTTTTCAGGCACTGGTCGATTTTGAGACTTTGATATATTTGGCTTTTCATAATATGTTCAGACTAGTGGAAATAAAACATCCAAAATACTCTTTTAGGTGTTTTTTTATCATCTATTTTTGTCTGCAGAATTCAAATGTAATGCATATCTTTTAAGGCGGTTCTCTCAAAATGAGCTTTTTTCTCATGTGCTGAGTCAGGAATCGCCACTTCAGTAGTCCTTACATACACCAAACTTTACAGTTTTACTCCTATCTATATTCTGAAGGTTTTACAGAGGGTTGGTTCATATATCATTTGCCTGATTTTATACTATTATTTATTATATAATTTTTAACATTTAATTTATAAAAACATGATTTTATTTTTGTCTGACTGTTGACAGCACTTTGTGATTAATGGAGTGATAAAAGAGATATGCAAAAGCAATGTCAACAAAATAAAACAAGAATTTTGAACATGGCTTTATCCAACGTTCAGAGTATGCAAATTAGTGCAGATTTAATTAGATAATGCCTCATTTTCATATTTAAACATAATTCAGAAAACTTGTAGTACAATTTTTTTTTGCGCAATTCTTAATGTAATCAATTGGGGAAGTATTGTGATGTCTATTAGTTCATTTTTTACCCTATTAACCTGGGATGCCTTGCCTTAAAGGGCGATCTGAAGGTGAGGAAATAAATGGGTCAGTAAAAATGTTATAGGCCCGGTTTCACATTTAACAATTAAACCAGGCTTAGGCCTTAGCTTAATTAGGAAATTTAAGTATCTTTTATAAATGTGTCTTAGAAAAAAAAACATTACTTGTGTGAATCTTGAGACAAAACAATGGTACTGACATAATTTAAGATATGTCAGAGAAAGTTTCTTTCAGTTAATAAGACAGCTCAAACATGAATTTTAGTTTGGGACTAGGCATAAGCCTTGTGAAACCAGCCAATAAAAAGGTATTAGTGAGGCAGGACGCTCCTTGTAATGCTACCTGAAGAGAAATATTTGCGAACAATGGCTTTGGCTTCCAGTAGCCCCTCTTTCTTGTTCTTGCTGGAGGGGGGGTTGTTTCCTAAGGCCTTGATGGTGAGAGGGCAGTGAGACGGTGGCGAGAAAAGGGGGTAAGGTTGTTGGCCCTCCTCGATGGTGAAGCCCAGCACCTCTACATGACCATAGAGGCAAGTGAGCAGGCACTTTCCACGGAAACACAAGACCTGCGCAGACATCAGACACAAAAGTCAGCCTACATGCAGAAACTAGTGATTGACCGATATATTGGTCAGGCTGATTAATTGGCTGATATTTTTGCAGCAACTTGTTGTAATGCGAATAGTCACAATGTTAATACTAAAATAATAATACAAATAAGTTAATACAAATATTAACAACGATAACAGACTTCAATTCAAAATTTCCAATATTCTAGCCTTAGTTTTTATTGAATTTTAGCAATTTTATGACTCTCTCACACATTTAAGGCCAATTCACACCACACTGACAGACGACAAAAGACACTGTCGGATCAGTGCGTTACCCCTATCGGAGTCTTGGTGTCTGTCAGACTTTTTGCCGACTGAACATGTTGGAATTGGAAGTGACGTGCTGTAATCTGGTGACTGTTGCCATTGGTCTGCATCTGTCGGTGCAGTGTGAATTGGCTTTAAGGTGTATTTATCAATATTATATTGACCACCCTGGTGTTAGTACACAAGCATCTGCTGTTGAAAAGCTCATACTGGTCAACCACAAGTGGTAATTCAGGCATTAAACAACTCCAAGAACTGTACATGCACAGAAACAAATATATCACTGATTCAAATCAACATCATAGTGGTTAAATGCTGATATTATTGGTCTACCTGGCCTTGTTTCATGACTAAAACTGCACGGTTGTGGGTATGGTCAAAGTGGGCATGGAACTGAAGATCGTCCTCTTTCCGCTGGTCTGTGTCAGGTAAGGTAGAACTTTCCATGCCGTTCTGGAGAACACTATTGGCATATTCACTCCATTCTTGTGAGTCCACTGAAGAGCTGCTGTCATCCAGTTCTGTGCCTCCATTTGTGTGGCCGTGATCAAAAGTCACAGAAGCGGGTTTAACCTTTACCTCCTCGGCACAACTGTTTTCAGGGATACAAGTCACAGGCTTTGCATACAACTTCAACCGTTTTATTGTGGGTTTTTCCCTTTTGGCTATCTGTTGCTCCAACTTTGCAGTCCCAGGACTTGTATTTAGTTGAGTTGAGTCCAGACTGCGTATTTTTTTGTGCCATTTATTCCTGCTGTGACGTTTGGTGGCATTCCGTTGCTCGTGTTGGGATCGAGAAGAAACCTTGTGTACTTTCATTGTCAACCAATGAACACCAACGAGCCTAAAAACAACATAAATCCAGGGCAGGGGAACACCTGTAAATGAAGACAAATGAAGGAATCACTAAAAAGGTTGTCAATAAGAAATACAGGGAAAAAAATAAAATCTGACTTCTGGATATAAATAGAGACAGACCGACAGAGAGCCAGATAGCTAGCTAGCCAGCTAGCTACTTTATTCAGGTGGTAAAATATGGTGAAAATTTGTTGCATCATACATTATTACCAAGCACTAGTGAGATCATTTGATGTTAAAATATGATTCTGAAAGCCACTTTCATGGTTGTAAGTCCACTGACCTGTTTGAAGTGAGAACCGGCGATTCTCCTGGTGCAAGATTTGAATCAAAGTTTGTGTGAATATGCTGTTGTGTCTATGTAACTGGCAGTGGCTCCATGCAAACATCAAAATCACGCACGATGCTCTTGTGGTTCCACTCCACTAATCGATACGAAGCCGTTTAGTTCCCCTTTTTAATCTGCTTTAAGACCGCATTATCAATGTTTGGTGAAAGCGTTTGAAAGCATAAATATAAGAGAAACAGGGATGAAGCGTAAAACATGTTAAATACACAACTCGTTGGCTAACAGGAACGATTTTGTGCAGCACTGGCGCCTCACAGTTAGCCTATGTGCCATGTGATGGACAGAAACAGACTTTCCGGAGTTTGAATGAACTTTGATTCTACACTGCCATTCTGAATTAATATTTCACTATAAAATACTTAACCATAACTATCAAAAAATGTTATAAAATCAAAGAATTTGTGTTCACTTTGGTTGCAGGAGCTAAATGATTTAATCAGCGCGTATGTGAAGAAAGTCGCACTCAGTGTAAACGGTTGAATGGCCAACAGAGCTCAAACAATATTGCAACGTCACTTCCTGTTTCTGTTTCAACATGGCTTCTTGTTGTTTAGCTCAAATTAAGCATTTGATGCTATGTAATATATAAGTAACTCACTAAATTACATTACGCATATGTCGAGTTTCAGTATATGAAAAGAAACATGAGAGCAATGACATAATTTACGCGAAAGGTGAGTCTTACACAGTTGATTGTGCGGCGAGTAGTTTAGGGAGCGTCAGTAAAATGCGGACATCGTGGTTAACGTTTAGGTAATACTAATTAATTAATCAGATAATTAATCAGTCAAAGTCATCCACATGATATGGGGAAGCATTATTGAACAAGGATGGATGAAAATGTGCAGAATTGTTCTGTGCACTTTTTCATAAAACGAGTTACGCCAAAAATAAGATCTTGGAATAACCAACTATGCTTGTAATATAATAATTGCAGTATTTCATTAATTTCAAGAATTAGTTAAAGTTGCATGACTTCTACAAACATTATATCTTCATGAAACGACAGTAATGACAGTATAGTAATAAAATAAAATAAAAAATAGACCAGGCTGACTATTTTTTATTGTATTTTGAGCATTTTTGATTATTATAAATGTCCATGAATCAAATTATTAAGTGTTTAATAAAATATTTACAATTATATTAGTGTAAAATGTACAAACTTATTCTGTGTACTTTAATAAAAGAACTAAGAAGGATTTTGCATGACCACTACAAGCATTGTATTATCTTCTTGAAGCATTTATTAATAATGACACAATTTTTATAATAATTAATACACCAGAACAGACACACTTTTTTTGTATTTTACACAGATGTATTATAATTCAGATTTTTTTAATTATTATAAAATCATTTAAAATTTTAATTAAATATTTTAAATATAAGTTTAAATATGTATAATTGTAATGTATACATGTATTAATTTATACATTTATGTTGTATGTTGTCTTCATCTTAAATTTCATTAATATAAAATCATTATTGAAATGAAATTTCATGTGTCCTGCATGTCTAGATGGAGACACCTGCTAAAGGGACCTCTCATGCTCAGCGGGTACTGTCCTTGCTCAACCAACAGAGGGGTCTTGGCCACTTCTGTGATGCCATGCTGAACACAGCAAGTGGTCAGGTGCATCTGGCCCATCGCAATGTTCTTGCCTGCTTCAGCCACTTGTTCCAGGAACCCAGTTCAAACACACCGTGTATACAGATCAACCTGCCATTAGAGTGCCCTGATGATGGGCTTGAGCTACTGCTTAATTTTTTTTACACTGGTGAGCTCCAGTTAGACGACAGCAATTTAGAAAAGATTCAGAATGCAGCTTGCGGACTGTCAGTGCCGGATTCTCTCATACCTTGCCAGGGTTCGCCAGGTGTAGAGACTTTGCAGTCATCGGCTGCCTTGAGTGAAGATGATGAAGCCAAACCACTATTCCCTCTCACATCTGGAGACCCTCAGCCTAATCCGACCCCAAAAGGAAAGACTAGATCTGGGCAGAGGATGAAAAATAAACCTGATGCATGCAGATTCGGTTCACCGGTCACAGCTAGTGATGATGACAGCCCTGTCTCGACGTCTACTACCACCACCCGTTCTGGAAGGCGTGTAAAAGGGCCCAAGCGACTAGTCGGGGAAAGTCCCATGTCTGCTGTTATGAGGCAGGGAGCTGGAAGGAGAAAACCATCATCTCTGGATGACAAAGAGCAGGAGACTGCTGCCACTGAGGAAGAAGATCATCTCAAACATCAAGACACAAGTGAGGCTGAGGTACTCTGAACATTTATATTCAACCAGAAGATATTTATTTTATTCATATAATCTAAACCCAATTATCTGTTTCTACTAGGTAGAATGCATTGATCTGACAATGAAAATCTAATGCACTGATTATTAAGATTTCTATAATTTATGTGTTCTGATTTTCATTTCATACTACATCAAAATTTTACCTGTAATCCGTATTACATTTACTATTGTGTCTCTATTATCAGGTGGATGGATCTGTTGATGATCAAAATGATGATGATAACGACAATGACGACGACAATGATGATGATGATGATGATGACGGAGATGGGAGTATGGATATGCTTAATGAGGGAACCGATGAAGAGTATGTGCCTCATGATTCACCTTGCTCGATCCCAAAAACTCCACGGGGAAAGCGCAAACAACAAGAAAAAAGTACCAATAAAGAGAATGGGGAAGGAACATCTAAAAACAGCAAGAAAGGCTCTGTCCAATGTCCAACATGTCACAAAACATTCCTCAGCAAGTACTACTTGAAAGTACACAACAGGTATGTGCACACTATCATTCTAAATTGTAGGTTTGGTAAGAGTTTTAAATGTTTTTGATAGAAGTAAGGTTAGGGACAGGTTTGAGTGGAAGGTCAGCAGTGTAATTATAGATTTAGGCTGTAATTGCATGCAGGTATTTTTAAAAATATATGGATGATGTAAAACATGCATTTACACAATAAGTGCATCGCATCAAATGATTCATTTAAATGTTAGTACATAGTAGTTAAAGACACTTAATATAAAGTGGGACCGAACATTTGTATTTGTACAGCACATTTATTTTTGTAGAAATGTGTTACATTTCAACTGAAAATTCACAGTTGCTTGTTTTCATTTGACATATTCTGTTATGTCTTTCCCTAACACCACCATATATTCTTACATATCTTCCTTCCTGTTCTTTTGATCAACACGCATTTAGTTATTGTGCAAATTGTAGACAATTGTACTTACTCTTTGGCACACAACACATGCAATTTGCTTAAATCAATAAGAAATTCAAATCTGATGTGAACAAGAAACTGTTCAGAGATCTGAACTTATTGTTTTGAGGGAAAAAAATCTCAATCGAGAATTGAGCCAAAGTGCTTGTAAAAACTGTAATGCTAGAGGCTGTCTGGTAATTGTAATTGAATTAATTGGTTTTGTAATTAATTAATATGATCCTTTGTTCATTTGAAACTCTTTCCTTCCATCTTGCTGTCTGCAAGGAGACATACAGGGGAGAAGCCCTTTAAATGTGCTAAATGTGGGAAGTGCTACTATAGGAAGGAAAACCTGCTGGAGCATGAAGCCAGGAATTGTCTTAGCAGAACAGAGGTGGTGAGTATGATAATGAGGGACAATTTAAAATATGCATACATGCAATAGAAATAACCATGATGAGCCATTTTTGGTGGTTACTGTTGCACAATGGCAACTTCCTTGATGCACCTTTTTAAAATTTGTGCCAGGTGTTTACGTGTTCAAAATGTGCCATGACCTTTAAAAAACGACATGAGCTGCGTCTTCACACAGTCACACACACAGGAGAGATGCCCAATAAGGTACATCATCCATTTTGGAGGTCAGATATGACCTTTTGTCTACAGACATTTTGCCAACGTAATTGTATTTGTCATATTAGTGCACATCATGCCCTGAGCAGTTCATGCAGAAGAAAGATCTCAGGATCCACATGATTAAAATTCATGGAGCTCCTAAACCACACGCTGTAAGTTACTCTAATGCTAATAACTTGGTCTGCAGTACCATAATGCCTTGCCATTGAAATCTAAACCAAATATCAGATCAAATGTTATGTATTACTAATAAAAGTTATGTATTTTTGTCATGTGTGCTGTCTAGTGTTCATTGTGTCCCAAGTGTTTCCTGTCCCGCACTGAGCTACGTCTGCATGAGGCAGCCAAACATCGTGGTGAGAAACTGTTTGTGTGTGAGGAGTGCGGCCACCGGGCCTCCAGCCGCAACGGCCTGCAAATGCACATCAAAGCCATTCACAGGCATGTGACATATTGCATCACTGATTATTAGCATAAAGAAACAAAGAAATTAAACATGCTTTAGTTATTGTTTAAACTATTATTAATCAGGTCTGTCCGCTCTTCAAAGATGAGGCTGTTAGTAAATGCAAGAATCATGCATGCGTGTGGCAAGCAGACAATAAAACATTGTGAAGAAATCTTTTTGTGATGTTTATGTGTGTAATCAGTTTTGCATGTTTTGTGTTTACCGGTTGAATTAATGCTGAGCCATATCTGTTGCGCTTCTTTTCAGAAATGAGCGTCCTTATGTGTGTGAGTTCTGCAATCATGCTTTTACCCAGAAAGCCAATCTCAACATGCACCTTCGAACACATACTGGAGAGAAACCTTTCCAGTGCCACCTCTGTGGCAAGACATTTCGCACACAAGGTAACTTTTCCTTTGCAATTTAGAGTTCCAATTCATTTTTAAAACTGAATCCATGCAGTTTCTGTATTACTTTTGTATTATTAACCAAATGTTTGCTGATTGTGTGAGCAGCGAGTCTGGACAAACACCACCGCACGCACACAGGAGAGCGGCCATTTAGTTGTGAGTTCTGTGAGCAACGCTTTACTGAGAAAGGTCCTCTATTACGCCACATAGCCAGCAAACACCAAGAAGGCAGACCACACTTCTGCCACATCTGCAACAAAACTTTTAAAGGTGAGATATCTGGTGGGGTATACAATTACACATTTGAGATAATTTGGAAAAATGGTAGACTTGCATGATGTATGACGGACGGATGGACAGATTGGACGGATGGATGGATGGACGGACAGACAGACAGACAGATAGATCATTTCTTAGATTATTATTTTTGACTGGAAATAAGTGAATATTAGTTGAAGTTGAAGTTGAAGTTTATTCGTCATTACACATGTACAAGTACAGTATAACGAAATGAAGTTTGGAGACGGATTCAGCGCCGGACAAGAATGCAATTTAGCAAGCATTACATGCAAACACAACAAAACATAAACATAAACATAAACATGACACAGTACACGGATGGATGGATGAGATAGGACAGACAGACAGACGGGTAGATAGATCATTGTGTTGTGTGAGAATGTTAGCCATAACTTCAGATGTTTTCGAGTTCATTATTTTGTCCTTTTGACAGGGAAAGATAGCAGACAAAGCTGTCAGGCTGAAATAAGTAGGGACCAAGAATATTATCATTGTAAAAAATATATATATATTTTTTTATACATGTATATAACTATATACAAATGTGTATATATACTACATTCAATAAATGTTATATACATTATATAACACGTATTTAGTTTATATGACAATATAATTATAGAATATAGAACAATATCTCTATAACAATTATTAATTACTTTTTAGATTATTTTCTATTATATTTGACCTGAATGACATTAATATTTCCCATTCTTGATTTAAAAATATAAATAATTTTATATTTTATATAATTTATACCAAACTATAAACATTTATTTATTAAATTAAATAATATAAATACATGATTATTATCTTAATGTTTTTATTTATTACAAAAAACAAGAATATATGAAAGGCAATGGTTTAAAGTGTTGAATAATAATTTATATCCCATGATGCCCCATCAGCCATCGAGCAGCTCCGTGTTCATGTACGACGTCACAAAGGCATGAGAAAATTCGAGTGTACTGAATGTGGTTACAAGTTCACCAGACAGGTACGAATTAAATGTATTCATGGATTAACATGTCAGAAAGATTTTGACATTTCCTACTTGAGGTCTCGAGAGCTCAGTGTCTTTATCTTGACAGGCACATTTGCGACGACACTCACAGATCCACAACCGCGTGGAAAACTATAACCCCAGACAAAGACGGTTGCGTAACCTGATTGTGGAGGATGAGAATGCAGCTGCCTCATCCAGTCCTCCCAGCCAGACAGAGGTTCAGGCAGGATCAGTGGACATGGTTAACCTGGTTATCCAGCCAGAGGCGGTTGTGGTGGAACAGGTCGTCTCAGCCTCTGTTGGAGCAGCAGGAGGAGACCAGGCCACATATTCAGTGACTGATGGATCAGTGAATGGTGAACAGACTGGGTTTGTTCTGACTGGAAGGACTGATGGTGGAATCGAACAGACTCCCTTCACTGTAGCTGATGTGATGGAGCAGACACTGCTGGTGACCAACGCGTACCCCATCCATCAGTCCAGTGTGGTGGTAGAACTGTCCGGCTCTGAAGCTGATGGGAAAGTTTAAATGGAGACTTTTGACTCCAGAGCAAAGACATGTAGAGGGGGTTCATGTTGGAGTATGCAGTTTAAGAGTTTAAAAAGTCATTGAGACATGTAAAGCATTGTAAATAAACCGCTTTCTTGCATGAAATTCAGGTAAGAAATAGTTTTGATAATTTATTATCTTCAAAGAAGTTAATTTGGAGATTATGCAAAACCAGAGGACTCTGTTGTATCAAGCATGACATGACACAAGATCATCTTAAGTTTTCTGTAACCACATTTTTGGCATAGGAGATTGTCTACTGTACTCAGTAGAAGTAATTTGAGCCTGACTTCTTCAAAAATGCATTGCTCTTAATCAACTTTTCAGGTTAAACTGTCTACAATTTTGCTTAAATTCTTTTTCTTTGTTTGGATGAACAAGCAAAACTTAAAGCTTTTTATTCTATAAGGAAAAAGTTAAATCTTATTTCTACTAGCTAACTGACTGGCACTTTAAACTACAAGATTTTGACAAATTTGGACTTAATTACATACAAAGTTCTTGTAAGAGAATGTCATGATTTATTCAGCATCTGGATTTCATAATGTAAAGTGAATTAAAGATTGTAAAACAAGTAAAAACATTCATAAGCTTCATGTATATTCTTCTTTTAATAGAATAAATCATTAAAACAGAAATCCAAATCTGTTTTATTCACTTTTTTGTTGTATGCACTTGTTTAATGATTTAAAGTGCTTATTACTTATTTAATTGTATTTAAAAAAAAAAAAAAAAAAAAAAACTTAAACTGATTTAAAAAAAAAAAAGCTAAAATACAATTTTTGGAACAATGTGTACTGATAAATAGTTTTGATTTGATTTTATGTTGACTTTCTAATCTTTCAGTTTTATCTTCATTTATTGTGTGTGTTAGATCGTTTACTGG
Source organism: Paracanthobrama guichenoti (assembly GCA_018749465.1). Classification (NCBI taxonomy): domain Eukaryota; kingdom Metazoa; phylum Chordata; class Actinopteri; order Cypriniformes; family Gobionidae; genus Paracanthobrama; species Paracanthobrama guichenoti. Next base: position 16,848,778 of record CM031965.1, read on the forward strand.
ATCTTCACTTTGCTTGAGCTGAAGCCTCTTTCTGCGTCCTTATATACTGTCTTCCACCGATTGATTCCAGAGGGCAGGATGTATCAATCCCAATCACACAAACAGTTTCTCGAATTAGATAGTGTCTAACACAACCGGTTGAACAGAACATTTGAATGATAAAAATGTATGCTAGACAGTTGGTCTCTCATGATCTTGCTTTTCACATACATGAAAAGAGCAAAAGTAACAGTGCAAGTCATTTATTGGTTGACCACACATACAAACATTACACAAATCATCTCCTTGTCCATATTGTACAAATAAATTTGGGCACGACAAACTAAACGTTCTGTAAGAAAAATAAAATAAATGTCAAGTACCGCTTAAGCATGTTGTAAATAATTAGTTTCATAAGTACTGGTTTCAAACACATACATTTACTTCAGAATAATGAGATACTGAATTACTACTTCCAGTTATTAGTACAGCATCCAAATACAATTTGACATAAAAATACAATACCTTCACTGATTCTTCTTCATCGCAGCAGCTTAAAAAATACAAGCTGCGTTTCATAAACCGTAACATATCTTTCTCTAAAATATCGAATGACTAGGTAATCATAAACTTAATTTAATAATAAAATGAGTTTAAAAGCAAGTCTAATACAAATTTACACAAAAAAAAAAAAAACAAAACAAAAAAACTGACCGCTACATGCATGCTAGATTGTCTGACATATGTAATTCTAGTAAGATGATCATAAAAAAGGGTTGCACAGATAATAAGTTTACCTGTCAAGCTAAATTGTTGTTTTTGAGAAGTCTTGGATTCTCTAAAATATTTCATCTCGACTCATCTCTGCTTATATAAAATACTATTTGTTTTCCACATTGCAGAAAACAGTTCAGTTATACTATAAACATGTATCTACAATCTAAGTGTTCCAAACTTTAACCTTTTGGAATGCTTGGGGGTCTCAAAATAATTTTTGAAAAGTACAAATATATTTCTCATTAGGTAACTATTGCATTTTTGGGACTTGGGCTTGAAGTTGCAATGTTGTGAATTACTTTAGAAGGTCCATGCTTATAATTTTTTTTTAAAAAAGAGTGTAACCGCCATGCAATTTCCAAGGCATGGATTGATTGAAATTTGCCAAACATGATAGGCACTATTCCATGAACCACTTTACTCAAGTCTCTGTTCAAAGTAAACACAGCCAGCATTAGAAATGCATGCAACAATTAAAGCTGTAGTAACACTGGGTTACTGGGAGAAATAACGCAAACATTGATTGTCCATTCACCAGCTCCCATTGCTGCCCAGTTGAGGTGAATATGTGATAAAGTGCAAAACACTTAGTAGCGATGTCACATTGAATGACCTTCATTCTCATGTTTCGAAAAGTTCTCAATGCACTTGATTGCGGTTCCGATTAACATTGTTGTTGTGGTTGTGGTGGTGTCTGTGGAGGTGGATGGCATTGGCCTCAGGTATGTCGATAGGTTCAAAGGTGCTTGGAACAAGGGGCATGAACTGTCGGAATATGCTAACACTTCCATGCCAGAAGGTGGGCTGGGGGAGCCGGCCAGCTGGGGTCCAAGATCGAGTAGAGGGGTCGTAGACCTCAACTACATCAGATAGCTCAAAGGTGTTGTCATAACCACCGGACACAAAGAGTCGACCACCCAGAGCTGCTACACTGCCTCCAACATGTACCTGTGGAGTGTGAGATATTATAAGTGAAAACTTTTTTTTACTTATCTGTGTGATATCCTATTAAATTATTCAAAAATACAATTCAAATGCAAGTCACACATAGAATGACTGGAATACACTCTTTTATGATAACGTGTTCTGAATTCAAATGTATTTTTTTGTTGATTTTTTGATACAACTGTCCTAATAATCACACTCGATGAAAAATAAGTTGTGGTATGAAAAACAAAAACGGAGACAGTTACATTGTACTTATTCAAATAAATACTGAGTAATATTAATCAACTACATGTACTTACTATAGAGTTACGGTTAGGTTAGGTAAGCGTAAAAGTTTGGTTTAGGGTCAGTTGTAATTATGCATAATGTACTGTTATGGAAAATACTGTTACTGGTGGAAAAATATGGGATGGGACAAAAAATATATATTTCAATGCTTAGTTAACATTTTTATATATATTTTGAAATTAATATTGAATATTGAAATATATTCCAATATTTCAAGTACTGTGTTCCCCTAGAAACTGTGCTTGCTCGCAAAAGCACTGTTATATATCGTTTTAAATGACTATTAAATTGCTTATTTTGACCATGAAAATTTGAAGAACAGCTGTAAACGTGACCGCACCTTAATGGAGTGAAACAAGGTAAAATTGACATACTTGTGTCATGGGACTAATCTTGTCCCATTCGTGTTTCTGTGGGTTGTAGACATCAACTTCTGCTGAATCATCCCTGAAACACAACCGTTGTATGAGAAACGTTCACTTTCTTCAGTGTTCCTTTTTCTACATACCACAAAAAACTGGACTATACCACAATTTTAAAATTGTGGAAAAAAAGTGAGCACCCCACCTTACAAAGTAGATCAAGCCATTTAGAGTCACTGATTTAGGGGCAAAGGACCACGGAGGAAGTTCTCCACTGTTGACTAGTGACCAGCGGTTGCTTTCAGCATCGTAGCACTGAATTGCCATTGTGTCCTCTCCGGTTAAGGATCCAATGGCGTAGAGCCGCCCCCTACATGCTGTAGTAGAACAGTTATCCATAGGATGCGGCATGGCCGGAAGAGCCTCCCAGCAGTCTAGGGTATGGTCATAGCGCTCTGTGCTGTCAGAGGCTACCACATAGAGTTGACTCTTCAGGACGCAGGAGCTGTGATACTCTCTGGCTTTCAGCATGGGGGAGACCTCAGTCCACTCGTTCACACTGGAGTTGTATCGCCAAACGCAATCATAGAGACGTGATCCATCCGAGCCACCTGCCACAATGAATCAGGTTTTAACAGTGAGTGTTTAAACAGATATACAATACCAAACAGCCAAAAACCTTATTTTTCAAACTTGCCTACACCAAGAGACTTTTTAGAATATGTGTGCCTCTTCAGAGTAATTTTCTATAAATAGGGATGACACTTCTTCACTCAAAATTGTTGTGTTTTCTGTTACCGCCCCCCAAATGTTTGTGAAAATGATCAAAAATGCTCAATTGAAACACTGCCTGAAGGTAACTGATGTGTCACCTGAAATCACGTTGCTGATCTGGCATAACATTTTGTCCTATCACCACACTCTCACATAGTCAAATATAAAGGGCTTTATTTATACATTGGCTGCCATGTTGTAAACAGTTTGGAAAGAAGGACACTCTGAGCCTGCTTGGGAATTTGCTTGTTTAGTACGAGTTTGTCTTTCACAGAGGACTCTTAGGTCCCAAAACAGGAAACATCATCATTGTACTAACCTGTCACGTAAATGTCGTTGCCCAGGGCGGCTATGCTGTAGCCACCTCCAAGGTGGTCTGGGAATTCTGCTAAGTATCTCCACTGTCCGGTCTGTGGGTTGTAACAATCCACAGTAACAAGCTCATCACACTCTTGATCACATCCACCCACCATCACCAGAATTTCTGCCAGGCCGGTGGACGGACGTGGGCGCATTCGATGACCAGGTCGATCATGGCGGTCGTATTCGTAGGACTGAAAACTGCGTGCCTCACTGACTAACCGTAAACAGGCCGGTGACAAGTAGACCAGCGGATCGCTCTCCACGTGGGCTAGAAGGTAGAAACGGCGAACAAACGGCAGACGTACTTGCTGCAACAACTCGGGCCAGTAATGCAACCGGTGCTGCAAGTCGGATTTGACCCAGCGTACGGCAATCTGGTATGCTGTTTCTTCCTTATCCACACACAGTCCATCATCAGACACAAACTCCAGTAGTCGCTTCCACGACAATCGCTCAAAGTCCATGCTCTTCGCCAGCTCCATAATGTTTTTCAGCACAAAACGGCGGGCGCTAGTCGCTAGCTCACGGCAGTCATAAGCCTCTGCAAAGTCCTGGATCTCCAAGCAGTTGGAAACATCAAGTCTCTGCTCCAGGAATGCGCAGCACGCTTCTTTAACGGAAGGGAACTGAAAGAGGTCCGCCGTCTTGAGCAGAAGGTCCACGTTGTCATGTGTGACGGTCACGCGACCCGTGTAGCAAAAGTCCACCAGAAGGCCCAACAGTTCGGCTGATACTTCGTGTAGCACCACACGGTCCATGGCACTCTCTCTAAGAGTACCGGCAAACATGGCACGGAAGTATGTGCTGGCAGCTGCTAGCACAGTTCGATGGCAGTGGAACTCTTTGCCTTCAGCACACAATGTGACGTCGAAGAACTTGCGCTCTGCTCGGAGCTCGTGGATGCCTCGGAGCAAGTTGATGGCGTGGGCTGTGTCAAAGAAGGGCAGCATAGAGGGCTGCGTTTGTAAAACTGGTTTCTCCATAGCTGTTCCTTATAGCTTACTGTATTTCTCTTGCCGTATGTCTAGTCACAACGCTGGATTCATCTTTAAACAAAGAACATACGTTTTATTAGTAGTTTGTAGTAGTAGTTTTTCATTTGATTTTGTGATACAAACTAAAACAAGTCCTAAAAAAAGAGAAAAGCTCAAAATGAAGTTTCAGCCTACCTGTGTATCTTCTCAAACCGTTTAAATTTGTGAAAGGAAAGGGACACAGTAGCTTCTAGAATGAAGTATCATGTGGTTATGACGAATGTACGCAACCGTTGGTCTCTTAAGAAAGAGTTCTCATCGTGTCTGGTCTATAAATACACCAGCAGTGTCCATTTTCACAGGATGGGAGGGGGTCTCCACACTCCGTTTAGCTACATTTACTGGAGATCACAGAAACTTCTCCACTCTGAGTAACTCCTCTTACACCAACAAATCTAAAGAAGGTTTACAGGGGTAGTTCAGCCAGAAATAAAACAGTCATCATTTACTCAACCTCATTCGTTTCAATCCTGTATTCTTTCTTTCTGTGAAATGCAAAAGGGAGAATGTCAGAGCTCCTCTTTTCCATACAAGGAATGTGAAAGGCAAAAAAAGGACCAAAAACCCACCATAAAAGTACCATAACGGCTCACATTTGCTATTATATGATTTCAGAAGATATGGAATATAACATTTTATTGTTACTTTTATGTTTTTTTAAGCTTGTCAGAGTAAATCACCAATCACTTGTGTAGAAAAGGAGTAGCTTACATATTATGCTTAACATCTACTTTGTTTCACATAAGAAAGAAAGTAATGTGAACGACATGCAGATGAATAAATAATGTGTATTTTTGGGTGAACTACCCCTTTAAAAGTAAAGACAAACAATTTCTAAATTTTACAATATGGAAAAGAGCATTTAGCAATCTACATAAATATGCTATACACTGTTTCCCCTGTTCATTCTGTTTATATTCTCAGAGTCACAAGGCAGGCATTTAAAAAAAAGTTTTTTCAATGGCAGTGTGAGTTTAAAATACAATGGCATGTCCATCTCCTGGATCAGGTATCAAAACAGTGGCAAACACATATGACTCCTTTAAGGCACAAAACAACCATAGCTTACTGAAGAGCCATGTGACATGCAGAGATTTACCTATGCAGCAGGCAGCTCTGAAGTTTTATGAAGGTTGACTCATCAAAAAGAACGAGAGGGAGAGAGAGAGAGAGAGAGAGAGGGAAGGAGGCCCCAAAGGGTCAACAAACTGCAGAGAAATAGAACTGCTCTGAACAGAAAAGCTCTAAAGTTTTCAGTGAGTGACCTACATTATGCGTAGCAGGGCTGAGGAGGAATAATGCATTCACTTTCTACTGGGCTCCCGAGTCTCTGTATTTTTGGAATTTATTAGATGCAAATATATACAGAGTTCATACACATTTCTACCAATACATTTCCATGACTTCTGAGGCAAATACTGTATTATTTTGTTCCATGAAACGTCTGTGTATACATGTAAAATAAGAATAAAAATCCATGTTCCAATTTACAGCATCTCTTAACTAATTAATGACAAGCTATGTGGTTTAAATACAAAATAAACGCTGACACACCAGAAGGTTAGATCAAATGTGCTGGCAAAATGAGTCGGAATGATATACACAGAATTACAGTATTTCAAAATATCTGTCTTCGCGAGTATTCACGCAAACATTATCTGTTATGTCTTAAATGAATGTTTGGTTAACTGTCTGGGAAAAACATCTGATGTGTAACATCATGCATTACAGTAGGTCTTAATATATAGGTCTGTCTCATTAATGTTAATCAAACAACTGTGGTATCATGGAAACCATCATGGTTGGTTTAGTGTACATATATTTGTACACTATGTAAAAAATGTATGGCTCTATATTGTGACTCATTTTGCCAGCATGGGTTACAAATACTGTGTCTGACCACACAGTATTGTGGTATTGTCAACGGATTAACATTAATCAATGGAAGGCAACAATGTTAAATAACAGTGTCCCACTGACAGAAGCCAGTGCCAGAAACACACTTTTGGAATACAAAATGCAAATACCATACCATACAAAATAATGGTAACTAAGAAGATTTAGTTACACTTTATTTTATGGTGTCTGTGTTGCACTGTAAATATTACAGCATGATAATAATAATTAACTACATGTACTTACTATAGGGTTAGGGTAGGATTAGGGCTTGGTTGAGGGTAAGTTACAAGTAATTATGCATAATTTACTGTTATTTCTATAGTACATACATGTACATAACAAGGACACTGTAAAATGAAGTGTTAGCATAGATTTTAAAACAGCTGCCTCCTATTTACCATTAATCTCATTGGATAACCATTTGAATTCCCCAAAAACAGTTTATTTTTTCATTTTTGCAATTTACACCTAAGTAAAAACTGCAACTGCCAGACATTACCCTATGCCAGGGTCAGAAATAAACTTTTCTATTAAGGAGCCCCTTGCAATTTTTAGGATTACCCGTGTTGTCTTTTATGTCAAATACTTAAATCAATCAGAATACTCTAGAGACTTATCAATAAAATTGTATAATTAACAAAAGCCATATTTACACTGCAAAGATGGAACAGAAGGTGCATCTGAAATAGCATAAATGTTTTACACAGATCGTGAAGCCATGATAACTTGGGTCTAGCGTGAGTTCAAGCATCGCTTACATCGAATCTGCACTTTGTTGTTTGTGATGGGAGAATTTGCGAGTTTCAGTCAGAGAGCGCGTGCACTGACCAAAACTCTTTGTTTCAGCGATGACTAATCTGACTGGCACATTCATAAGCTCAACAGAAACGTGTGTGATTGGTTATAATGCTCAACGCTGCAAAACGAAATCTGACGGAATGCCGCAGTTGGATGGATCGAATGAACGTTAAGTATTGCAGTTTGTTTATCCAATATTATCACTTAAACATATTTTCCATGATATAAATATTTTGAAACAAATTTCCAGGACTTTTTCCAAACTTGTCTCAGTTCTGAGTTTGTATCTGTTAGTGAAATTAATTACCAGGAAAAATTTACACATTTTAAATTGTATTTTAATATACATTTATATGTAAAAATTGTAATAATATTTATAAAAATAAAACCATTCAGTAAGGACGCATTAAATTGATCAAAAGAGGCAGACTTTTACATGAGTACAAATTCAAAACCTTTCTATTTTCAAATAAATGCTGTTCTTTTGAATTCTAAAAAAATGCATCATGGTTTCCACAAAAATATTAAGCAGCAGCACTGTTTTTAACATTGATAATAATATGAATGCATTATAATAATTTCTCCTGAACAACATACTAGTATATGAATGGTTTCTGAAGGATCATGTGTCACTGAAGACTGGAGGAACTTGCTCTATCACATATCAGATTGGAAAGGCATTTATTTTCCATAAAAATAAAGTGGAAATAAAGTGTCTAACGTGTGTTTAATAATAAAGTGTTTATTGGTTAGGTTTAGGGGTACGGTAGGTGTAGGGAGGGCTTTATTGTCCCAATAAGGCGCACCGATTTAATAATTTTAATAAATATAAATCACACTATGTTATTATTGCATACTCTTTAATGTTCAACAACACTGAGGTACAAATAGTATCTGCCTCTATTTATAAGTATGAATAGCATTAACACTTATTGCAAAGAAAACACTGCTATTTTTACATAGTGTAAATATAATCTATTGTTATTTTCACTTAGTGTAAATAACCGCTGCCATGAAAAAAATGCGGTGACTTTTTTTTCAAAAATATAAAACTTTTTTTTTTTTTTTTTACCGGCCCCACACTTTGAGCGGGAGTGTAATCCAAATGAGCTACCAAATCCTTGCAAACTTGAAACAAAAAAAAATTAAGTGGTTGGGAATCACCATACATAATTTTAATGTTTTCATTTCTAACAATCACTGCTTTTCAAGTCCAAATTTTGTTTCTTGGCAATGGCTGATTGTATAATGTTTTCATAACAAAGCATACAGTTCTGAATAAGTGAGTTTTAAATAGGTCATGGTTTATGAAGCAACCATCTCTTCCTCTCATACCTGTTGGGTATTAGGCAACTCGAATACCAAGTTGCTTACTAGTAGTCCGTTTACCAGTCAGTCCGAGAATAGCATGGCTGGCAGTGACCAACACTTCACTTCTCCTGACTTCCTGTCTTGTCATGTCAATAAGGTGTCATGATCTATAGTTAGGACACATGACTATTTACAAGAAACGTCACTCTGCGACGTAGCATGAGCTGCTGTATCAACAGTAAGCCTTTCTTAAACATCATTTTGAAAACATAGATTACTCAAAAACATATCTATCATTTTTGAATATAGTAATTGAGTGAACTTCAGATTTGTCCTTTTACTGGATGCTTTAGATTTTGCAAGCTGTGAAGTAGAATTATCTTCTTTGTACAACTTCAGAATAGCAAACCCCTTTACGAACCCCTCAGGGCCCTCTTCCATCTGCACAGCCACTGTACAGTGTATGTGTCTCTAACCCACCAGTGTCCTACAGTCTAATGTTGCACCTGGCTGAAAAATGCCCTTCATAACACAGCTGCCATGGCTCTGCATTCCATCTGCACGATCCCAAAGTAGCTGAGCGTGTTTGGGCCTCAGGACACCCATGATTAGCCTCTGCTTCACTCTATATAGCCAACAATCCTCGTTCTATCACATTTATGCTGAAACCATCACTAGCACTTGTAATAAGGATAGGATTTGTTCCTTTGGTGTGAATCAGTGCTATTTTTCATATTTGCACATTTTGCATTTACATATATATTTACACACTACTGGTCAAACGTTTAAAATAATTAAGATTCTTAACACACACACACACACACACACACACACACACACACAACTGGTCAAAAGTTTGGAATAATTAAGATTGTTTAATGATTTTTTTTTTTTTTTTTGCTAACCAAGCCTGCATTTATTTGATAAAAATACAGTAATCTAAAAAAGCTATATTGTGAAATATCATGATTTAAAAATTTTCATTGTAATATTCAAATTTAATTTACTTTAATGGCATATCTGAAATCATTACTCCAGTTTTCAGTGTCACATGATCCAGAAATCATTCTAATATGCTGATTTGCTGCTCAAAGAAACATTTCTTATTATTATCAATTATTTCTTGCTATTATCAACTTAATTAAAATTAGTTTAATTTTTTAATTAATTTTTTTACAAATAATATCAGCTAAATATTTTTGTGAAAACAGTGACACACCATTTAAAACTTGTTTAACACTGATAATAATAAGAACTATTATTACTAACAGAGCACCGAATCAGCATATTAGAATGATTTCTGAAGGACCTTGTGTCACTGAAGTCTGGAGTAATGATGCTGAAAATACAGCGTTGCCATCACAGGAATAAATCACATTTTAAACTATAAATTTAAAATAGATAAGTTATTTTATTTAACAATATTAGTATTAAATAGACTTCTTTCAAAAACATTATTAATCCTATTCCAAACTTTTGACCGGTAGTTCATACATATTCAAACTGATAGATATACAGATGAAAAAATATAAGACTCTACAAGTTAGATAGGAAACACTGCATATAAAAGTTTACAAATGTATAGATTACAAAATCATTATTAATAATGTCTAGACCTCGTATTTTGGGATTAAATATTTTACAGTTACATCAGACATTTTTGCAGTAGCCTACAGCCAGTAGACCTTCAAAATACAGTCTATTTTAAGATTTGACCGATTGGTTATGTCATGCATTGTTCATCTTCACCTACTGCCAACTAGCAAAAAGGCTTCGCGTAACAACAGGAACGTTTCTTATATGATTGCAATGCAGTACAATAATTATAAAGTCTTCTGAGCGAAATCCAGCGTCGTGACCACAACAGAAACAAACGTGAAGTCGGTTTCCGACACAATAACCGTCTGCTGTCTGTCTGCTTCGGTTGAGAAAAACAGCACGAGACGTCACATTTTCACCTTCATACACACAGTCTGTTTCTGACGCATTTCTACTCACCGAATCCAGCTGTTAAAGATTTCGGTTGCTCTTCGACTCGGATAGCTTGACAGATTGGTAAAATATGTGCTATATCTCTATGTATCGTTTAACTTTGCTAGTGAGTCCGTTTTTTCTTCGCTGTTCGCTCATGTCAGCGCCATGACTCCGCATCATAAGAGACCCTCATTGGACACTTGTGCACCAGTTACACGGTGACGTGATCTCAAGTTTGAGTGTCCAAACTGTTGAACGGACGCCGCACATAAATGCGTATCCACTCCATTATTCTCTGTTTACTTTCAGCGTGAGGCCGGTATGTTTGAACAGAAGAATTAGGTTTTGCCTTGAATAAAGTGCTAAACATAAAATCTGGGGTTAGTTGTCGCGCGTGTTTAATCAGTTTTTGAATCAGAAATGCTTGCTTTCTCTAGCAGTGTATATCTATGTTAACTGTTAAGTATCACCAAATACAATACCATATTTTTGCAATAGTTTTTTGGTAAACAAGTGAAAGGAACATAGTAGTGGATATGTTAAGTAAGGAATAAGTTATGCTATTTAAATAAAATTTTGATATTTATTTCAGAGATCAATTTATAAGATATATAGGCCTATAGTTGTTAGGGGTGTAACGGTTCAAATTACTCACGGCTCGGTTTTGGTCACGGTTTCGGGACGGTTCGGTATGTGCTGTGTTCAGGGGGGAAAAAATGACTACTATCAAATAAAAATAAAGAAAATAAGAACAAATTATCAAACTACAAGCTACAGCACAAATAAATGCAATTAAGCAAAGACAAAATAAAATAAACTGTGCTTTTCCGGTATAGTTTTCAGGTACAGAAATTGAATAAAGTCGCTTAATCAAATGTAAAACACATTTGCATATAATCTTCACTGTATGAATTAAAAACCAATCATTGTTAAAGTTACAAAAGCCATTCAGTCAAGCAGTGAGTGATTTTATTTTAATTAAAAACAGACAACAGGCTTATTAGGCTGCTTTAAAACATAACATATTGTACACATGCATTGTCTTTCTTTAGCATTCATATACATTTTTTTAACTAGGAAACTAGTATTTACGGTATTATAGATAGCGTGGTGAATGTTTATGATTGTCAATGAATGGGACGCTAAATATCATTTTGGCTTTAATATGATTTTCCCAATTAATAGGCAAGAATAAACCTGGTGTCCTCGTTCCTGTGCTTTCTGTCAACAAAGCACTTGAATGCGACAAGCTCGTAATCACGACTTCAGAAGTGGGAAGTAGGAAATTTCCGATAGCACCTGAAGGCAGCAAATGGCAGCACATGAAACAATTTGTGAAACACACGCGGTGCAATTTTGTGTTGAACCGTGGGTGGAGAATATATATATATATATATATAGTTACAGTGGGAGTCCGCTTCTCTTGTACCTTCCCTGGCTGAGCCCCATTGACTTATAACAGACCCCCTAATACATGCAGTGGTTTTAATTTAGTGGGGGGTAACAAATGGGGGAAAGTCACGTGAGAGGAGGCAATGTCTCCATCGTGCTATGACCGGCTATGATTGGTTATGATTGATATGATTGGTTTGTGCGATAAATCCCATCTCATGTTTTCTTGCACAAGCTGACCTGAATAAAGACATTAATGACGTTAATTGGAAGACTAATTAAAACGTAAGTAAACAAGCCATATCACCGCTTTGTCACATTAAAATCAAACTTGAATGGCCTAAAAACATGATGAATGGGGGGTTTAGTGAGCAATCAGCTTGGGAAAATTAAAGGTACATCTTTGTGTCATTACATAGTTAGTGTAAAAATACAAAATAGAGCTGTATTAGGTCTCTCTCTCTTTTTTAGTAATGTTTATTTAACCAGGAAAATTAAATATTAGAAAGAGAATATCCATGAGAAAATATCCATGTCAGTATACTGCAGGTCTCTTTCCTGTTGTGTGACAACAACATGCCTCACTATGTTTTATTTATTTATTTTTATTTTATTTATTAAAAAAACTGGGTAATGATGGTGGAATTACTCTTTTGATAAATAACCCCACAATATTTGCTATAATATAAAGAGTAAGAACTAGCCTGGGCTTTCCATAGCTATCTATTTACACAAAACTATACTTCAAATCTTGAATCAGTTTGAACAGTTTTGCTTTTTACGGTTTGTCTGTTTGTTTTTACTGACTTCAAAGCAAAGGGATTATTTTATGCTTTTGTGATGTTGATTTAAGATGCTGAGCCCCCTGGCTGCTGTAAAATAATCTTTCTGCCAAGAATACATCTCTGCATGCATAATCAGAGATAATTGTTTGAGTGAATGAATGGTAACATGGAAAACAACGTGGAATGAATGGTATCAAGGAAAGCTTGTCTTTTCGTTAAGAACATTTCAGATTTTTAACATTATGATTAAGAAAAGCTAAGATTAAGTTTCTCAGCTTTTTCAACCATGTTATATTCTAAATCTGGATGAAATATATGTGACAAATTGAATTATATGAGATGAAATGAGCAAGTCTAATCCTGAAGCAGTTTCATGCCAGAATTGCAAATTACTGCACATTTAATCAAGTTAGTTAGTATTTAGCAGGAACATAAATCAATTATTTTAATATTTTATTTTTGTATTCATTAGAATGCACCTTCAGATTACTTTATAATTATTATTTTAAAAACAAGTGGTCTAACATGGACCTGAACTGTATGGAAAATCATTAGCTTTCATTGGCCCAGAAAATGCTGACACAATTTGGTTCAGACCTCATGCTGCTGCTTCTCATTGATTAGCCGTGACATGGATTGCATTTTAATATGCTCACAATTGACGTGGTGAAGAAACTGCCACATAACTTTGATGTATTCATCCATGAGAAGATATTTTGCTTTTAAGC
>CM031965.1:16867189-17062189 GCA_018749465.1 Paracanthobrama guichenoti
ATGCTGAAGATCCTGAAGGGGTTAATACATTCTAACCTAAGCTCATAAATCTCCAGGGAAATGTTTATCATCAGGTGGTGCTCAAGGGTGTTGCGTAGAATCCAAGATGACTTTCTGAGGACTGTCTGAGGTGAAAAAGAAAAGTTTTTATTAGTATTTCTTATTCTATTCCTGTTTATATATATTTTTTCTCATCCAAATGTTGATGTTCAGAGTGTTAATCATGAAGGAATGTTATAGCTCCAAATTCTGCAATAAATACCTCAGTAATTATCATGCTGAGATCATGGAAAATTAAACAACAATACAGTTGTTGAAGCTCATTTATTTTCCTGGTACAAACCATTAGTGTCTAAACTTCTCATTATTCAGACAATTGGCTAATTTGTTCCCACTTCCCAGAGTATGCTGAAGTTTTCCACATTTGCTCTTTTTATCCTCTTATTCACACATGATTAACTATTCTGGCCTGAGGTTTATTCTCCTTCAAATACCATTGGCTTTTTTAATTTGGAGACTGGTGACACAGTGGAGGCTGGTCTGATCATTTCCATGTGGATGTGCTGGCTTGAGGACTGGAGTTAGCTGCTATCCTTCAACTTAAAGGCTGTGTGTAAGTTAAAAGAAGGTCCAACCGTTTTCATCTTCGGTTGACAGAAAAAATTTAATTCACAGCTGCCCTTCACCTTGAAGCTGAATGTCATGTGCTCGTTTAGTCTGGCGTTTCGGCATAGTTTAACTCTGATTTGAAATGGTCTGTGCCCATATCAGGTCAAAACTCTTTTTTTCTCTCCTTCACTGTGACAAAGGATCATAAATTTTCCCTGTCTAGTCTCTGACACACTATTATCTTTGCTGTCTCATCACAGATAGACGAGAGCTGCAACAATTGTAGCACTTTTTGAATTTTTCATGCTCATTCATTCAGAAAATGTTTGTCTCTCAACAACCCAGTTCAAGGCTGAAAATAATCATACAAAATTGAACAGTTTAAAATACTGTACATTATAATTTTTTTAACTTTATTTTTATTTTTTTAACTTTTTTTTTAAATAAGTCTTGACTTTTATGCTTACCAAGGCTGCATTTAGTTGATCTAAAATACACAAAAACAGTAATAATGTGAAGTATTATTACAATTTCAAATGTGTTCACCAGTATAAACTCGAATAAGTTGGCAAAACTCAAAACATTTGAGGCAATCAAAAAAATTTGAGGCAAACATTAATTACTACTAAATCTCCCATTAATCTTGCACAAAAACAAACAAAAAACATTATATAACACTTAATTTTAGCATTTATTCTCCTTTTCAAGTGCCATGGGCAAAGCATGCTGAGAAATAGAAATCCCAGCCCAGTTTCAGTTCAAATTAAGTTCTTCTAAATTAAAAGAAAGTATTTCATTAAACTCAAAACAATGAAACAGTTTACTTAAAATATATAAGTTCTGTGAACTTGAAAGAAAAAGAAAGTGCTAAATACTTATAAAAGTTAATTTGATTAATTTGATCAATTTAAGTTTGTCCTACTCAAACCAATTAATTATTTTGAGCATTAGGGTTTACAGTGTATTTTAATATACCTTTAAATGTAATCATGACACAACTTGCAAAAAATGATCTCTGCTCATTTTCCTTTGTTGAATCTGTTAAATCTGTTCCATTGTTCCCCCCTTTCTTGACAGTATTTGCACTGTTGTTCCAGTTTTCAGTTCTGTTTTTCTCCTAAATTATAGGTTGAAATTCTTGAGACTTGACAGGTATCAATTTTCTTTCTTTTCACAATGAGGGAGTTTCTCACAGCATAATACAAATATAAATAAATAAAATCAAATG
Source organism: Paracanthobrama guichenoti (assembly GCA_018749465.1). Taxonomy (NCBI): domain Eukaryota; kingdom Metazoa; phylum Chordata; class Actinopteri; order Cypriniformes; family Gobionidae; genus Paracanthobrama; species Paracanthobrama guichenoti. The sequence continues at coordinate 16,869,027 of CM031965.1, forward strand.
TTTTGATTGTATGATTACTTAATGATATTTTCAATTGTAGTCTATTTAATCACAGCTCAAAAAGAGTTGTTAACCAAACATTATTCTTCATGTAGCAATTTATCAAACACCTGACAGAAGTATGTTCCGCAAACAACATATCACATTTATTCAGCTGATTTCAAAGATCTGCAGGTGACATTGTGGGTTCAGGGGGAGTTTCAGGTCAATTAGACAGAGAACAGTGTGCAGTAGGAGGAAAGTAATGAAGTGCAATACTCTCGTTTGAGTCATTTTACAGAATTCTGCATAAAAATGGGTTCTAGATATTGTCTAGGGTCTCCTGTACCTCCTGTAATTAGTCTTTTATCATTAGGCCATTTGGCATTGCCTCTTTAGCTCATTTGGTGGTTGTTTGTCATTAACCCCTGTGAGTCTTAAAATACCACAATGGATTCTCACTGTACTATTCATCACCTGAATTCAATTGCACAGTCAAAAACCTGATGTTGTGTCAGCACTCATGAGCATATGCACGTCTGAGATAGTATTCTAGTAGTACACAGTATTCTAAACCTATGTATGACTTTACAACTTCTGATTTTAAGAAGATATTTAAGATAGTATGTCCCCACCATCTTTTATTATACAGTATGAATAAAAACAGCTTAAATATTTTTTCTAAATATTTTCTTTTGTGTTCCACAGAAAGAAATAAAGTAATGAAGGTGAATAAATAATGATACAATTAATTTTTTTCAGTGAGCTATCTCTTGAAGTGCCAATAAGGCTCTGTTTACATCTGCTATTATTGGTCAATGGGATCACAAGTTGGCGGCGCTAAATAAAAACGTGTAAACAGGGTCTAAGGATACGTTTACATGACAGTGATGTACTAAAAACTGAAGCGCTTTTCCTTAAAATTTTTCGCATACAGATGACAATGTTGTAAAAAAAAAAACAACTTTCACACAGTTCCGCGAAAACGACTAAAAACGCTGTATTATGCATGCCAGGCCAGTAGTTGGCGATGTCACTTTGTAAAGAAACTACACGCCTGAACATGTAATATGCCTATGTTCACAAATTCTTGTAGTTTACGCAGAGATGATAATGGTATCGTTTCAAAAAGTGTGCATTTTCAGGCCCTCAAAACGCCACCGTCTTGTAAATGAACAGCCAAAATGCATAAAAAGTTTCCCGTTTTTAGTTGAAAATAGTGTATCTTAATACCAAGTGTAAACAGGGCCTATAGCTGAAACCCTTTCCAGACATTTGACATGCTAACTTATGGTTTGTGAACTCATGGTAGTCTATATCTTGAGGATGTTCTTTGTTCTGTTCAGTGAACGAATCAAGTTCACATTTACATTCATTACACATAGATGCCTGAAACCCCTGTCCTTTGGGACACATGTACTCGATTCGATAAATCTAAATCAGCTGATGTATGGGCTTCCTTCAGCTCTGTCTGTCTCCTCTGTAGTTATGGCAGAATGAGAAATAAACATCATTTGCAAGGCTCTACTGACTCTAAGTTCGGTTTTTAGTTTTTCCAACTGAATTCCCCTGGTGTGTCCCATCTGTGAAATGGGACGGAAATAATTTCACATTAGGACCACTAGCACTTACCTTCCCTTGCAGAAGAAATGTATTTATTGCACACATCTTCATTTTGTCACAAATGCATTAGGTTGCATTAGGAAAAGGCTGTTTACTCTGGTTCTTTGGTTACATTTATCAGAATCTGTTCTTTTATTTATACAGCAGGGAGAGGGAACAATGGCCTCCACAGAGTGCCCAGAACTCAGCAGACATTCATCCATCCATTTACCCATTTATCCAACACAATCAACCATCTTGTCGGCAATCGAAGGAAAGGCCAGCACAGCATCGCTCATTACAGTAAGTGACTAACAGCACTACATCTGCACAAGGTTCAAAAGTAAACTGAAATGTGAAAACTTCAAGAAGTGAGTTAACTTTCAACTGGATCACATTATTTGATTTCTATGCAATAGCTGCAGGACAGTATTATCAAGGATATTTTTTTATTCAGCAAGGACACATTAAATTGATCAGAAAGTAAAGAATTTTATATTGGAAAAAACTATTTCAAATAAAATTGTTCTTTTGATGTATGATTTTCACAAAAATATTAAGCAGCCCAAAATATATCAAAATGGAAAACAGTTCTTTTAAATTATTATAATATTTCACGATATGCCTGTTTTTACTCCATTTATTAAATACATGCAGCCTTGGTGAGCATAAGAGACAAAAAAAGGTCACCAACCCCAAAACTTTTGAACTGTTGTAGTCTATGCTAATAAATATGGCTTTATTCTGTTGAAGACACAGATGGCAAAACCTGAAAAAAATATTATATTAAACAAACAAAAAAAAAGACATTTGTCTGTTTGTTCAGTTAAAAAACAAAACAATATATTTCTCCAAAACCAGAGAACTGCCATTTTCAAAACGGGTTAAAAGAGCTTCTCTCCATGCTAGTAGATATTAATGCATGGAATGAATTTCTCCATCCACTTGGATCGAGGGAAGCTCTTCCATTTCATCAACATTTCTTCCCACTACAAAGTAAAATTTTTAGACTCCGGTGCATCGGAGGCTTTCATCTAAACAGCGTGATAGAAATGCTCTTTCAGAACTTTGTCAGTGACTCAAACTCTTTAACAACAAACGACAGAAAACCTCCTAACATGCTAAAACTGTTAATAGTTTTGCTTTGTTCACACATAGTATCATTACAGATGGCATTTCAACAACAGGTCCTATTCACACATGACCTCTAAACAGAAGAAAATGCCATTAAATTTATGAAAAATGTTGTGTGTGAAAGCACCTATTATCTAGTGTGGTGGTTCTGTTTTCCAGCATTTTTTAGACCTTCAATTTACCATGAACTGTGATCTTATAAAGCTATAAGAGTGTGGAACTATGGGTCATACAGAAAATGCTATATATAATGAAACAACAGAGGTTGAACTATTACTGCTACTTGCCAAGGCTGCATTTAATTTAATCAAAGAATACAGTGAAAACAATAATATTGTGTACAATTTAAAATAACTTTACTATTTTAATAATTTAAAATGTAATTTATTCCTGTGACAGCAAACCAGACAGTGTCAGCTTCTGTGTCTTCACAAGCACTCTATGTGAAATTGTTTGTCTATTTAATGAGTGTGTAGTACTCCCTGCCCTCGTTACATCACGGATGGGGATACACATTTGCTCTGTGTAATGTGTTTGGGATCGGAGCATGCCCAGGCAGCGCTCGAGGGACTGGCTATGAAAACTCTCCGGTCCCGCTGAGCACTCTTTGAGGAGGGTGCTTCGGCTCGCATTCCTCAGGGCTCGGGTCCCGCTGCTGCAGAGGCACAGCGAAGGCTCACGTCTTGGGGTTTGCAGATGGATCTAGTGGCGGGGTTAGAGACGGGTGATCCCCTATCTCCCCTATCAGTTCAAGCATTATATATTCCAGGGTATCTGAACAAGACGGCAGACTCTCTGTCGAGGCAGGGAGTGTTGCCGGGGGAATGGAGGCTCCACCCTGAGGTGGTGGGGCTCCTTTGGAGCCGCTTCGGGCAAGCTCTGTTTGAGTCTCGAGAGACAACGCACTGTCCCCTGTATTATTCCCTCACGCATCCGGCCCCCCTGGGGTTGGATGCCATGGTGCAGACGTGGCTGAGGCTGCGTCTGTACGCTTTTTCCCCCTCTGGCATTACTACCAGGAGTTCTGGAGAGAGTACGCCGGGACGGGGTTCAGCTGTTATTGATAGCCCCGTTCTGGCCGGGCCGAGTATGGCTGTCAGACATCGTGTCTCTCCTCGAAGGTCCCCCGTGGGAAATCCCGGTCAGGAGGGACTTTCTCTCCCAGGCGATGGGGTCAGTTCTGCACCCACGTCTGGAGCTGTGGAAACTTTGGGCTTGGCCTCTGAGGGGGCTCAGCTCAAAGGCTCAGGCCTCTCTACTGAGGTAGTAGAGACCATATTGCACTCCAGAGCTCCTTCTACGAGGAAGCTTTATGCCCTTAAATGGAGAGTTTTTGTTGCATGGTGTAAAAGCCACTCGTTGAATCCAGTTGACTGCCCAGTCGGCTCAGTACTAGAGTTTCTTCAAAAAAAGTTATCTTCAGGGTTATCCCCTTCCACTTTAAAAGTATACGTGGCGGCTATATCTGTCTACCACGTTCCTTTAGATGGTGCATCGGTGGGAAGACACCCATGGGTAACCCGCCTCCTTCGTGGTACTCTGAGGCTAAGGCCTGCGGAAGGCCTAGCTCTGGCCCCATTTGAGCCCACTGAGGAGGTGCCAGAGAAGTTTCTCACATTAAAAACTTATTTTTATGTTTCTTCTGGCTATCTCTTCTCTTAAAAGAATCGGGATTTACAAGCACTGTCTGTTGCTCCCTCGTGTCTTGAGTTTGCGCCTGGTATGGTGAAAGTGTTTCTTTTTCCGAAAGAAGGTTATGTCCCTAAGGTCCCCACTAATGTGGCGGGCCTTTAATGCTGCAGGCCTTTTTTCCGCCTCCCTTTCAGAACCCAGACCAGGAGAAATTGAATTTGCTCTGTCCAGTGAGGGCTTTAGACGCATATGTCCACAGAGCTGCCCTGTGGTGCAAGTCTGATCAGCTGTTTGTGTGTTTTGGGTCCCCGAGTAAAGGGAAGCCCGCATCTAAGCAGATACTAAGCAAGTGGATAGTCGAGGCTATTTCTCTCACATATGAGTTGGCCGATCAACCCTCACCACTAATGGTCCGAGCACACTCGACTAGGAGTATGGCTGCCTCACTAGCTCTAGTGTCAGGAGTTTATCTTCAAGAAGTGTGTGATTCAGCAGGGTGTTCTTCTCCTCACACCTTTGTAAGGTTCTATAACCTGGAAGTGGCCTCTACTCCAGGTTCTCGGATGCTTGTAACATAATGTGCGTTACGACTTCACATATACAGGCATTTGAAATTTATGGCGGCGTGGGTATTGAGTTCCCGCAGCGCTTGACGCAGCACGAGTTCCCTTGAAAGGGAACGTCTCAGGTTACGTATGTAACCATGGTTGCGTCGCTTTGCCATACTCCCGGGCATGCCTGTGACAGACTTGTTCGACCTATCAGAAGCTGACACTGTCTGGTTCAGGGGTGCTTTATAGTTTCCTGGTCAATGATGTCACCCGCCTATGACCTCTCGTCACGCCATTAGACCGATTTTATGAGTGCTTCATGACCCAATCACGCAGTGGCGTTCCCGCAGCGCTTGACGCAGCATCTTGTTCCCTCTCTGGGAACCATGGTTACATACGTAACCTGAGACGATTTCCAGCATCCTTACTCCAGTCCTCAGCATCACATGATCCTTCAGAAATCATTCTAATATGCTGATTTGATGCTCGAACAACATTTATTATCAATATTCATTCCTATTATTTTAAATGTTGTGCTACTTAATATTTTATGGAAACTGCTACATTTTTTTCAGGATTCTTTGATGATTCAAATAAGCAGCATTTTTTAAAATAACATTTGTTAAGTACATTTGTAAATTAACAGATACTGTACAATATATTTTGTTTAAAGTAAAAGTACATCAGCTGTCTTTATTTTGCTCTGGGCTATAGAGACCAGGCTGGTCAACCTCTTATTTCCCATTACGTTTTGGAATTTTCGTATCTGTGCACCCAAGGATGAAACTCTCTTGTCAGGTTTTGAAATTCACTACAGCTCAATCCAAACCCTCTCAAATCAAAGCCTAAATTTTTTTATGAAACTGAGACAGCAGGGTGTGCCTTATTAGAACATATCTGAACAACTCTTGAGACAAGCCAACAATGCTTGACTGCGTTGAATCTGGTTCTGCCATGGCAAAATTACAAGATATTACACCCCAGGAGGCTTTGAGAACCACATGTCCCTCACAGTCTGAAGAACAGCTTTGCCTCACCCTCTGGAGGACCCTTCAATTAGCTACCCCATCACAAAGCAGCTAAGCAGCTGTGTCATTAAAATGGAGCCTCAGTGGGCAGAGAATGAAGTCAACTGATCATTAACAAGAATAAACTGCCAGAGCTGGGACTTCACATGGACTGAAGCACTTTGAAGAGGCTTCTGACTTTGGAACAATTGCAGATGAAGCCACACAGCTTGAGAAGGTGGCAAAATATATTTTTATTAACTTTCAAACTGTTTCAAATTCGACTGCTGTGCCTGTATGAATTGAAATGCATTTCAGACCAAGTATGCTTTTCAAGAAACTGCTAAATGGCTCAGTTTTTTTTTTTTTTTTTTTTTTTTTTTTTATGTTTAATGTTTAATGTTACAGTATATTAATGACATCTCAATTATAATATGCTGATTATAAGGTAAAGGTACGCTACACCATCTTTCCTGTCAGCACAGCTCAAGTGAAGACATTCAATTACAACTCAACTCCTATAGCAATCTGTTCATCTTTTCCCATGTAATTCACTTTCATGATGAGGTTTCTCTCTCTCAACCACAAAACTTCACACTCCATTTGAACCCTGACTCTGCTTTCGGTCTTTATTATATTTCCGCTTACACCCAAAAAATACCCTCTGCCTGCAAAGAAAATAGAAAATAACGGGGGAAAGGAACAGCCTGGCTCAAAGTCAAAGGTGTAGGTTATCAAGTCTTCACGTGTACCAAAGTTAAAAATCACACTGATGCTCGAGCTGTGGCGAGCTACTGAAGCACCTCATTATCTGTTATATTGCAGCTTTGGCAATTCTTATTATTTCTGTATGGACAAATCTGGGATAGTTCACCCAAAAAGATAGTTCAAGCCATCCTAGGTGTATATAACATTCTTCTTTCAGGTGAATACAATCGAAGTTATATTAAAAAAAATGTCCTGGCTCTTCCAAGCTTTATAATGGCAGTGAATGGCAGCCCAAAATTTGAAGACCAAAACAAGTGCATCCATCCATTATAAAAGTAATGCACACGGTAATTAAAGGCCTTCTGCGGTCCACTGGAAGCTAGATATTTTACTGGTTATTTTAATGCTTGGAAGAGCCAGGACATTTTTAATATAACTCTGATTGTATTCGTCTGAAAGAAGAATGTCATATACACCTAGGATGACTTGGGGGTGAGTGAATCATGGGGTAATTTTCATTTTTGGGTGAACTAACCCTTTAATGTGACACCATACAATGACATTCAAGAGAATTATGTGCTTTTAACAGGTATCAGGAGTCTTTTTTTTTATTTCCTGACATGAATATTTCCACCAGTGTCATTTCCATCACAAATTATATAATTTGTTTGGTGGATTTCAAAGACGCTTGAAATAAAATGGCTGACTTTTTGCTAATGCTAATTTCACTTTCATAAAGGTTTGCTAACGCTAATTTCATAGCTAGTATTTTATGTATTCCAAATACACACAATTAAATCATATTTTAATTATAATTTTCTTGCATAATTTGACAAAAGTAGAGCTTGATTAGAAATGATGCACAATTTAAAAATATATTTACTTTCTTTTTTAATTTATATTTTAGCGCACATTTTTCATCTTAAGCATGCTTGTCATTGACATTGTTTTCTCCTTGGTAAACAAGTACACTAACTTAGAGGCAAAAATGTTGTGGTGGAAATGACTTCTATTGTGCAATTATGGGACATTAATTTAAATGTATTTATTCTAGTTGAAGAAACACCCATATATATTTGCGTAGTATGATTAGTACAAAGATTTAAATATGAATGTGAGTTATTTTTGAAAGTTGTTAGTGAGTTTAATTGGCACAGGTAGGTTCAGTTTTCTGCATGACCTCTTTCCTCTGACATTTCTCACTGTTTCTGCTCTTTCTTTGCTCTGGCTGCTGGGAACTGTATCTGGGGGTTAGCTCTTGGCTTTTCAGTCTATTTCTGTATGTGACGGCAGTTAGTTGTCTGACCTTTTGCTAGATGTCATCCGGGTGTTTTGTATGTGCAGTTGTGGGTAAATGGCAGCATCTAGAACTTGCATTAATTTAGAAGATTTCCTCCCAAGTTGTTCTTGTGTGACGTTTGTAAAATGCATCAGCCGAACTTAACTCAAATTCAGTGTGATTATTGTGCCAGTATATAACATTTATCAAAAGTGGAAGAATTGTGCTCTTAAGATATACAGATAATTGTACGTACGTACAGTGTTGGGGAGTACTAGTTACAAGTAAAGGTATAAGTAACAAAGTTACGTAATTTAATTACAAAATAAATGTAACTGTAATCAGTTACAGTTACTGAAAAAAATGTGTACAGTTGTTGAAAATATTAATGAGTACAAAGAGGGTTACATCTGAATATTTTCTGTAAAAAACTAGGATATGCTGAATACTAATTTGTTGCTTTGTCTGTTTTTGATGTGCACAATGTCTCCTGCCATTTAAAGGCTGTTTAGTAAAGCGATGCAATTCTGATGCTTTTGATTGGCTCTTGTTTGAATTTGCAGCGCACCACGTCTGCCAATTACATCAATCCACATCACCGAAAGCTTTAGGCTACAACCTGTCTGAGAGTTTTGAGCGATAAAAATGTGTTCCAGTACTGGAAATTAGAAAAGTAATCAAATGTTATCAGTTACATTACTTTAATTAAGTAATTGAAATAGTTACACTAGTTATTACATTTTAAATAGGGTAACTTGTAATCTGTAGCCTGTTACATTTCCAAAGTAACCTTCCCAACACTAAAATATTTCAACATATCCACAAAGTCGGTATGAAACAGAAGTTGCAAAAATATTTTTCGTATAGCATATATCCGAGTGAAGCGGCTTCTCTAACAAGAAAAAATGTAGGGCAAGACTTGACAAGGGAATGGATTGAATGGTTGTGTTTTGCTATTGCTGTGATCTCATGTAGTGACAGGTTGTCCCGCCCTTGCACCAGTAAAGAAAGAGGGGAAGTTATTTTGATTAAAATTACGAGTGCACGGATAAATCATTTATAATAAATACTGTAATATTCCATAAAAAAGTAAGAATTGTCCATTTTGATTTCATGGTAGCTTTCAGTTGGCTTTCAAGTTTCAAGTCGCTCTGGTGGGCCAGGAGATGGTGGTGAAAGTTGTATTTATCCACACAGAAATAAATCTCCCACCCCTGCCTCAGACAAACATCACATCATTCCACCTGACTGATTTGAAACATTGAGCGACTGCTATTAGTCACAGCACAGCTGGAGAGAAAGCTGCAAATGGAGCTCAGTAATACCTTTATTTAGTACACTGATCTGAGAGCAGCTGTACAGACTTTCTTTCAATCATTACTTGTGGTATTTGAGAAAGGGGCAGCTGCACCTAGGTCACTGTAAAGTCTCTGTCACTCTCGCTTAGAACTTTGCTCTTGTCTACTGTGGTGCAGTCATACTCAGACGTCTCTCGCTGGCTGACCGCACAGCACCCCATAATTTCCCTGTTCGTCTCAGGCTTTCAGTTACCGGGGTGAATTGGTGCAATTACAGTCATGGGCCAAATTAGATAGGAGACTTGGGAGAAATGTTTTAGTTTTAAAGTTTTTTAAAGAACTTGTATTGGGTTTGTATGGACATGAAAACATCTTTCAACAACAAAAGCCAGGTTAACAATTTAGAATATAATTTTACACTGAAACAAATCAGATGTTTTGAGGCCTTAAAAAGGCTTGACATTAAGTTCTGTAAAGACATTTCTCTAAAATAATTAAGAAATGTAATTTAAATGTCTAGCTGATATAACTTAAAATCTTCTATCATTGCATCTTTATTTAGATTTCTTATACATGGTATCAATTTAAAGTTATATGCAAATTATTTTATTTAATTTGTTAAATATCAAATGCTTATTGTCACAGGGAGGTGGCTGAGATTAGCACAAGACATGTAGGTAATGAAATAATCTTTAATCTACAAATTCAAACCAATAAACAGGAGCAAACTCAACCACAAACACATTAACACAAAACAATGTAAAACAAGGGACTAACAGGAAGTGAGGGCTTAAGTAGAAGGGCAAACAAAGGACAAACACACCTGAACTGAGGACTCAAATTAATCTGTAACCATAGAAACAAACAGAAGGAGAATGGAGGAGAACTGAACTAATTAACAGACTAGATTAACAAAGAAACTCAAACATGAACAGAGAAACAGATAAAAAAATCAACTCAAAACGTGACACTCATTATTTATAATATTAATTATTGTTACAATATCCATCCATCTATTTATTCAAAATGTATCGATACATCCATCCAAATTGAATCAATACATTTAATCCAAATTAATCTATACATTTATTCAAAATGTATCGATATATCCATCTGAAATGAATCTATAGATTTATTAAAAACAAATCACTACATTTATTCAAAATTAATCAATACATCCATCTGAAACAAATCGATACAATTATTCAAAATGTATCATTACATTTATAAAAAAATTCAATCACTACATTTATTCCAAATGAATCGATGCATCCACTCAAAACAAATCGCTACATTTATTCAAAATGAATCGCTACATTTATTCAACTATCATTTATTCAAAACGAATCGCTATATTTATTTAACTACATTTATTCAAAACGAATCGCTACATTTATTCAAAATGAATCGCTACATTTATTCAACTATCATTTATTCAAAACAAATCGGTATATTTATTCAACTACATTTATTCAAAACGAATCGCTACATTTATTCAACTATATTTATTCAAAATTAATTGATGGATCCACACAAAACAAATCGCTACATTTATTCAAAACTAATCGCTACATTTATTCAACTACATTTATTCAAAACGAATCACGACATTTATTCAACTATATTTATTCAAAATTAATTGATGGATCCACATAAAACAAATCGCTACATTTATTCAAAACTAATCGCTATATTTATTCAACTACATTTATTCAAAACTAATAGCTATATTTATTCAACTACATTTATTCAAAACTAATCGGTATATTTATTCAACTACATTTATTCAAAACTAATCGCTATATTTATTCAACTACATTTATTCAAAACTAATCGGTATATTTATTCAACTACATTTATTCAAAAAAACGAATCGCTACATTTATTCAACTATATTTATTCAAAATTAATTGATGGATCCACACAAAACAAATCGCTACATTTATTCAAAACTAATCGCTATATTTATTCAACTACATTTATTCAAAACTAATCGCTATATTTATTCAACTATCATTTATTCAAAACTAATCGGTATATTTATTCAACTACATTTATTCAAAACTAATAGCTATATTTATTCAACTACATTTATTCAAAACTAATCGCTATATTTATTCAACTACATTTATTCAAAACTAATCGCTACATTTATTCAACTACATTTATTCAAAACTAATCGCTATATTTATTCAACTATCATTTATTCAAAACGAATCGCTACATTTATTCAACTATATTTATTCAAAATTAATTGATGGATCCACATAAAACAAATCGCTACATTTATTCAAAACTAATCGCTATATTTATTCAACTACATTTATTCAAAACTAATCGCTATATTTATTCAACTACATTTATTCAAAACTAATCGGTATATTTATTCAACTACATTTATTCAAAACGAATCACGACATTTATTCAACTATATTTATTCAAAATTAATTGATGGATCCACATAAAACAAATCGCTACATTTATTCAAAACTAATCGGTATATTTATTCAACTACATTTATTCAAAACTAATCGGTATATTTATTCAACTACATTTATTCAAAACTAATCGCTATATTTATTCAACTACATTTATTCAAAACTAATCGGTATATTTATTCAACTACATTTATTCAAAACTAATCGCTATATTTATTCAACTACATTTATTCAAAACTAATCGGTATATTTATTCAACTACATTTATTCAAAACTAATCGCTATATTTATTCAACTACATTTATTCAAAACTAATCGGTATATTTATTCAACTACATTTATTCAATCGCTACATTTATTCAACTATATTTATTCGAATCGCTACATTTATTCAACTATATTTATTCAAAATTAATTGATGGATCCACACAAAACAAATCGCTACATTTATTCAAAACTAATCGCTACATTTATTCAACTACATTTATTCAAAACTAATCGCTATATTTATTCAACTACATTTATTCAAAAAACGAATCACGACATTTATTCAACTATATTTATTCAAAATTAATTGATGGATCACATAAAACAAATCGCTACATTTATTCAAAACTAATCGCTATATTTATTCAACTACATTTATTCAAAACTAATCGCTATATTTATTCAACTATCATTTATTCAAAACGCTACATTTAATCGCTACATTTATTCAACTACATTTATTCAAAATTAATTGATGGATCCACACAAAACAAATCGCTACATTTATTCAAAACTAATCGCTACATTTATTCAACTACATTTATTCAAAACTAATCGCTATATTTATTCAACTACATTTATTCAAAACGAATCGCTACATTTATTCAACTATATTTATTCAAAATTAATTGATGGATCCACATTTAAACAAATCGCTACATTTATTCAAAACTAATCGCTATATTTATTCAACTACATTTATTCAAAACTAATCGCTATATTTATTCAACTATCATTTATTCAAAACGAATCGCTATATTTATTCAACTACATTTATTCAAAACTAATCGCTACATTTATTCAAAACAAATCGCTATATTTATTCAACTACATTTATTCAAAACGAATCGCTACATTTATTCAAAACTAATCGCTATATTTATTCAACTACATTTATTCAAAACTAATCGCTATATTTATTCAACTATTATTTATTCAAAACTAATCGCTATATTTATTCAACTATTTATTCAAAACTACATTTATTCATTCATTCATTCAAAGCTAATCGATCGCTACATTTATTCAACTACATTTATTCAAAACTAATCGCTATATTTATTCAATCATTTATTCAAAACTAATTTATATTTATTCAAAATTTATTTATTTATTCAAAACTAATCGCTATATTTATTCAACTACATTTATTCAAACGAATCACGACATTTATTCAACTATATTTATTCAAAATTAATTGATGGATCCACATAAAACAAATCGCTACATTTATTCAAAACTAATCGCTATATTTATTCAACTACATTTATTCAAAACTAATAGCTATATTTATTCAACTACATTTATTCAAAACTAATCGCTATATTTATTCAACTACATTTATTCAAAACAAAACGCTATATTTATTCAACTACATTTATTCAAAACTAATCGCTATATTTATTCAACTACATTTATTCAAAATTCTATATTTATTCAACTACATTTATTCAAAACTAATCGCTATATTTATTCAACTACATTTATTCAAAACTAATAGCTATATTTATTCAACTACATTTATTCAAAACTAATCGCTATATTTATTCAACTACATTTATTCAAAAAATCGCTATATTTATTCGCTACATTTATTCAAAACAAATCGCTATATTTATTCAGCTACATTTATTCAAAACTAATCGCTACATTTATTCAAAACAGATAATCGCTATATTTATTCAACTACATTTATTCAAAACGAAACGCTACATTTATTCAAAACTAATCGCTATATTTATTCAACTATTATTTATTCAAAACGAATCGCTATATTTATTCAACTACATTCATTCAAAACGAATCGCTACATTTATTCAACTACATTTATTCAAAACGAATCGCTACATTTATTCAAAACGAATCGCTATATTTATTCAACTATCATTTATTCAAAACGAATCGCTATATTTATTCAACTACATTTATTCAAAACGAATCGCTACATTTATTTAACTACATTTATTCAAAACGAATCGCTACATTTATTCAACTACATTTATTCAAAACAAAACGCTACATTTATTCAAAACAAAATCGCTATATTTATTCAATTACATTTATTCAGAATGAATCGCTATATTTATTTAACTACATTTATTCAAAACGAATCGCTACATTTATTTAAAACAAAATGCTATATTTATTCAACTACATTTATTCAGAATGAATCGCTAAATTTATTCAACTACATTTATTCAGAACGAATCGCTACATTTATTCAAAATGAATTGCTACATTTATTCAACTATCATTTATTCAAAACAAATCGCTATATTTATTCAACTACATTTATTCAAAACGAATCGCTACATTTATTTAAAACAAAATGCTATATTTATTCAACTACATTTGTTCAGAATGAATCGCTAAATTTATTCAACTACATTTATTCAGAATTTATCGCTACATTTATTCAAAATGAATCGCTACATTTATTCAACTACATTTATTCAAAACGAATCGCTATATTTATTTAACTACATTTATTCAAAACTAATCGCTACATTTATTCAACTACATTTATTCAAAACGAATCGCTACATTTATTCAACTATATTTATTCAAAATTAATTAGTTTTTTATTCAAAATCCTGTTCCGCCGCTAGCCCCAGTGCTAGCGGCACCCAAATTGTCAATAGAAGAGCAGTTTCCGAAATCTCTGGGTGCCAAGAGAGTGCGCTCGGCGGTGTTCGACGCTTCCATGCCTTGTCACCCTCAGGCCCCTCTCTTATCGCCAGCAGGGGGTGCCGGCTGTGTCTGGGACGCTCACCAACGGCCTCCCGACACTCGCGTGCCCCCTCAGCGGAAGCAGGTAAGTGTTGCACAGCACACTCAGACCCCACCATGGGCCGCTACCATGCCGCCCGTATCGGGTCCCTGCATGCCGCCGCGCTGCCCCGCTGCGGGTACGTCTGTGGTGCCGTTGGTCCCGCTTGCACAGTTCCTGGGAGCCTGGCTAGCGCTTCCCAGCCCGTCTCGCTGGCTCATCCGTACTATCAGACTCGGCTATGCGATTCAGTTCGTCCGGCGTCCCCCCAAGTTCAGGGGCGTTCACTTCACCTCCGTGTCGAAGGAGAATGCCCCTGTGCTCCAGGCGGAGATCGCAGTCCTACTGGCGAAGGACGCGATAGAGCCGTCCTCCAGCCGATATGAAGACCGGCTTCTACAGCCCGTACTTCATTGTGCCCAAGAAAAGCGGCGGTTACGACCGATCTTGGATCTGCGACTTCTGAACCAGTCCCTTCACAGGCTGCCGTTCAGGATGTTAACGCAGAAACGCATCTTCAGGTGCGTCCGTCCCCAAGATTGGTTTGCGGCGATCGACCTGAAGGACGCGTACTTTCATGTCTCGATTCTCCCTCGACACAGACCGTTCCTACGCTTTGCATTCGATGGACGAGCATATCAGTACAAGGTCTTACCCTTCGGGCTGGCCCTGTCGCCCGTGTCTTCACGAAAGTCGCGAGGCGCCATTGCTCCCATGAGAGGCGTGGTGTTCGCATTCTCAACTACCTCGATGACTGGCTGATCCTTGCCCAGTCGCGAGAGCAGTTGTGCGAACACAGGGACATGGTGCTCCGTCACCTTTGCCGGTTGGGGCTTCAGGTCAACTGGGAGAAGAGCAAACTCTGCCCCTCGCAGAGGATCTCTTTCTCGGGATGGAGATAGACTCGGTCGCCGGACGGCGCGCCTCACAGAGGAGAGCGCGTCCAGTCAGTGTTGAACTGCGTGAACTCGTTCGAACGCAGGATAGCGGTACCACTGAAACATTTTCAGAGGCTCCTGGGGCATATGGCGTCCGCAGCCGCAGTAATGCTGCTGGGATTGCTTCATATGAGACCGCTTCAACGCTGGCTCCACGACCGGGTCCCGAGATGGGCGTGGCGCAGTGGAACTCTCCGTGTCCAAGTGACGCCGAGATGCCGCCAAACCTTCAGCCCGTGGTCGGACCCTTCATTTCTACGGGCAGGCGTGCCTCTAGAACAAGTGTCCAGGCATGCTGTTGTCTCCACGGATGCCTCATCCCCCGGCTGGGGTGCCACGTACAACGGGCTTGCAGTGTCGGGTCTGTGGACGGGGCCCCAACTGCAATGGCATATCAATTGTCTGGAGTTGTTAGCAGTTCGTCTTGCACTCAGCCGCTTCAAAACGGCGCTCAGAGGCAAGCAAGTTCTGGTCCGTACGGACAGCACTGCGGCCGTTGCGTACATCAACAAACAGGGTGGTCTACGCTCCCGTCGCATGTCACAACTCGCCCGCCATCTCCTCCTATGGAGTCAGAAGCGTCTGAGGTCGCTTTGTGCCATTCATATTCTGGGCCTGCTCAATCGTGCGGCCGACGAGCTCTCACGACAGCCAGTGCTCCCGGGAGAGTGGAGACTCCATCCCCAGGTGGTCCAGCTGATCTGGAGTCGCTTCGGGGCCGCGCAGGTAGATCTGTTTGCCGCCCCGGACTCCACCCACTGCCAGCTGTTCTATTCCCTGACCGAGGGGACCCTCGGTTCGGATGCGCTGGCACACAGCTGGCCCCGGGGCCTACGCAAATATGCGTTTCCCCCAGTGAGCCTTCTTGCACAAACACTGTGCAAGGTCAGGGAGGACGAGGAGCAGGTCCTGTTGGTCGCTCCGTACTGGCCCAACAAGACTTTGGTTTTCGGAACTAGTGCTCCTCGCGACAGCACCTCCTTGGCCCATTCCTCTGAGGAAGGACCTCCTGACTCAGAGACGGGGCACCCTCTGGCACCCGCGTCCGGACCTCTGGAAACTCCATGTCTGGTCCCTGGACGGGACGTGGAGGTTCTAGGCGGTCTGCCACAAGCTGTGGTAGACACCATTACTTCCGCTAGAGCGCCCTCTACAAGGCACCTCTACGCGTTGAAGTGGAACCTGTTCGTCAAATGGTGCTCTTCTCGCTGAGAAGACCCCCGAAGGTGTTCGGTCAGTTCTGTGCTTTCCTTCCTACAAGACGGGTTGGAGCGAAGGCTGTCTCCCTCCACCCTCAAAGTTTATGTGGCCGCCATTGCTGCCAATCATGACTACGTAGGCGGAAAGTCCTTAGGGAAGCACGATCTGATCGTCAGGTTCCTGAGGGGGGCAAGGAGACTGAATCCGCCTCGCCCTCCCTCTATACCCTCTTGGGACCTGTCTCTGGTGCTGACCGCACTGCTGAGGCCTCCCTTTGAGCCTTTGCAGTCAGCTGAGTTAAAAATTCTGTCTCTGAAGACAGTTCTCCTGACTGCATTGGCCTCCATCAAGAGGGTAGGGGACTTGCAGGCATTTTCGGTCGACGAATCGTGCCTGGAATTTGGGCCTGGTAACTCTCACGTAATCCTGAGAGCCCGGCCTGGATATGTGCCCAAGGTTCCCACCACTCCCCTCCGGGACCAGGTGGTGAGCCTGCAAGCGCTGCCTTTGGAGGAGGTAGACCCAGCCCTAGCTTTTCTCTGTCCCGTCCTCTGTCCCGTACGTGGACAGAACGCAAAGCTTCAGGACCTCAGAGCAGCTCTTCGTCTGTTATGGAGGACAGCAGAAGGGGAAGGCTGTCTCCAAGCAGAGGATGGCCCACTGGTTAGTGGATGCCATCGTCTTGGTGTATGAGACCCAAGACGTGCCCTGCCCGCTCGGGTTAAGAGCCCACTCCACCAGGGGTGTAGCTTCTTCCTGGGCGCTGGCTCGTGGCGCCTCGCTGGCAGATATTTGTAGAGCTGCGGGCTGGCCGATACCTAACACGTTCGCTAGGTTCTATAGCCTACGTGTAGAGCTGGTATCTTCCTGTGTGCTCACTTCCCATAGTCAGTAACACCGAAGTGCCCGTTCTAAAGTGTCGGCTTGCTGCGCCACTCCCTTCCCCATGGAACAGATACGTGCGCTTATATGCTCCAGTCGAGTTCCCCAGCATGGCGAACCCTGTCGAGTCCTCCGCAACCCTCGGCAGTCGGACGTGGCGGAGCGTCCGATGCCAGGCCTAACGCTCGTATGCATTGGTGTTAGGCTGGGTTCCATATGTTGTGACCCCCACGGCGGTCCCATATGTGTATTCTCCACGGTAAGTCTCCCTTCGGCGAGCTCGTGTCTTTCCATCGGCTGAGCTCGCTCTGCCGTCTCAGTGTGGTGTGGACCCCCGCCTAAAATGGCCGGAGCCACCCCTGGGGCTTCCGTATGTAGCACTGCCCACGGCCAGTCCATACGTGTATTCTCCACATGGTAACTCCCTCCGGGCATGATGTGGCTTCCGCAGTGGCCCCCCGGGGCACGCTTTCCCAGCGTTATCCAATAGTCGGCTGAGTGGGTCTTGCGGAACAGCAGCTGACTCTCCCTGCGTGAATTTCCCCGCCTGGAACAGCCGGGGTCTGAGGGGCTTTCCCAGGGTGCTGGAAGTGGTAGCAACTGTGGTGTGTTCCAAAGGGATCCCAATTCGTCGGTGACGTCCGACGTACGTCGAACGTGACCGACTGAAAGGGAATGTCTCGGTTACGTATGGTAACCATCGTTCCCTGAAGGAGGGAACGGAGACGTGCGTCTCGTCGCCACAATTGCTGTACCATCACTGCAGTCCGAGTCAATAGTTCGGCTCCTCAGTGAAAAACAAACGTGCGTGCATTTCACTTCCGCTTTATACCCGCGACGCGGGGCGGAGCGCGAGATGCAAATCTCGCACGCCAATTCTCATTGGCCTGTTCTCTATATCTCGAAGCTGTTAGGGGCTCCTGAAGTGATCCCAATTCGCCGGTGGCGTCCGACGACGTCTCCGTTCCCTCCTTCAGGGAACGAGGGTTACCATACGTAACCGAGACGATTTATTCAACTACATTTATTCAGAACGAATCACTACATTTATTCAAAACGAATCGCTATATTTATTCAACTACATTTATTCAGAACGAATCGCTACATTTATTCAGAACGAATCGCTATATTTATTTAACTACATTTATTCAGAATGAATCGCTATATTTATTTAACTACATTTATTCAAAACGTATCGCTACATTTATTCAGAACGAATCGCTACATTTACTCAAAATGAATCACTACATTTATTCAAAACAAATCGCTATATTTATTCAACTACATTTATTCAAAACAAAACGCTATATTTATTCAACTATATTTATTCAGAACGAATCACTATATTTATTCAACTACATTTATTCAAAACAAATCGCTATATTTATTCAAAACAAAATGCTATATTTATTCAACTACATTTATTCAAAACAAAACGCTATATTTATTCAACTACATTTATTCAAAACAAAACGCGATATTTATTCAACTACATTTATTCAGAACGAATCGCTACATTTATTTAACTACATTTATTCAGAACGAATCGCTACATTTATTTAACTACATTTATTCAGAACGAATCGCTATATTTATTCAACTACATTTATTCAAAACGAATTGCTACATTTATTCAACTATATTTATTCAAAACGAATCACTACATTTATTCAAAACAAAACGCTACATTTATTCAAAACAAAACGCTACATTTATTCAAAACGTATCACTACATTTATTCAAAACAAAACGCTACATTTATTCAAAACGAATCACTACATTTATTCAAAACAAAACGCTACATTTATTCAAAACAAAACGCTACATTTATTCAACTACATTTATTCAAAACGAATTGCTACATTTATTCAACTATATTTATTCAAAACGAATCACTACATTTATTCAAAACAAAACGCTACATTTATTCAAAACAAAACGCTACATTTATTCAAAACGTATCACTACATTTATTCAAAACAAAACGCTACATTTATTCAAAACGAATCACTACATTTATTCAAAACAAAACGCTACATTTATTCAAAACAAAACGCTATATTTATTCAACTACATTTATTCAAAACGAATTGCTACATTTATTCAAAACAAAACGCTACATTTATTCAAAACGAATCACTACATTTATTCAAAACAAAACGCTACATTTATTCAAAACGTATCACTACATTTATAAAAAAAAAAATAAATAAATCAGTCGCTACATTTATTCAAAACTGATCAAGAATAAAGTTCAAATGTTGAGTTTAATAAACATCCAACAGGTAATACAAACAAACGCTAAAACAAGACCGGACAAACACTGAGTGAAGGTGAGGAACTACACATGGTGATAAACTAAATGATGAACAGTTGTGATGATGATTAGTATCCATGGGAACTGAAAACTCAAACAAAGGAACACATGTGACTAATGAAAACAAATTAAAAGTCCATAAAAACAAAAGCGTATCGCTACATTTATTCAGAACGAATCGCTACATTTACTCAAAATGAATCACTACATTTATTCAAAACAAATCGCTATATTTATTCAACTACATTTATTCAAAACAAAACGCTATATTTATTCAACTATATTTATTCAGAACGAATCACTATATTTATTCAACTACATTTATTCAAAACAAATCGCTATATTTATTCAAAACAAAATGCTATATTTATTCAACTACATTTATTCAAAACAAAACGCTATATTTATTCAACTACATTTATTCAAAACAAAACGCTATATTTATTCAACTACATTTATTCAGAGCGAATCGCTACATTTATTTAACTACATTTATTCAGAACGAATCGCTACATTTATTTAACTACATTTATTCAGAACGAATCGCTATATTTATTCAACTACATTTATTCAAAACGAATTGCTACATTTATTCAACTATATTTATTCAAAACGAATCACTACATTTATTCAAAACAAAACGCTACATTTATTCAAAACAAAACGCTACATTTATTCAAAAGCGTATCACTACATTTATTAAACGCTACATTTATTCAAAAATCACTACATTTATTCAAAACAAATCGCTACATTTATTCAAAACAAAACGCTACATTTATTCAACTACATTTATTCAAAAGAATTGCTACATTTATTCAACTACATTTATTCAAAACGAATCACTACATTTATTCAAAACAAAACGCTACATTTATTCAACTACATTTATTCAAAACGAATCACTACATTTATTCAAAAAAAAGCGCTAAACGCGAATCACTACATTTATTCAAAAAAACGCTAATTTATTCAACTACATTTATTCAAAACGAAACATTTATTCAAAACAAAACGCTACATTTATTCAAAAACAAATCACTACATTTATTCAAAACGAATCACTACATTTATTCAAAACAAATCACTACATTTATTCAAAACAAAACGCTATATTTATTCGAAACTACATTTATTCAAACGCTATATTTATTCAACTACATTTATTCAAAACGAATTGCTACATTTATTCAAAATGCGCTACATTTATTCAAAACGAATCACTACATTTATTCAAAACAAAACGCTACATTTATTCAAAACGTATCACTACATTTATAAAAAAAAAAAAAAATAAATAAATCAGTCGCTACATTTATTCAAAACTGATCAAGAATAAAGTTCAAATGTTGAGTTTAATAAACATCCAACAGGTAATACAAACAAACGCTAAAACAAGACCGGACAAACACTGAGTGAAGGTGAGGAACTACACATGGTGATAAACTAAATGATGAACAGCTGTGATGATGATTAGTATCCATGGGAACTGAAAACTCAAACAAAGGAACACATGTGACTAATGAAAACAAATTAAAAGTCCGCAAAAACAAAACTAAGAATAAACAACTGAATAAGTATGACAGAATTTATTCAAAACAAATCGCTACATATGAAACTAAACCATACATTTATTCAAAATTAATCACTACATTTATTATAAATGTAGAAAAAACAGGAAGGTGTTATTTCATTCTAAATCCCTTGTTGGTTCTGAACTCAGTGATATGAGTCACCAGAACAAACAGAGGCAGCGTAAAGTATAAACTACCACATCTGAGATGGCAATGACACATAGCCTTGAATTAATTCCACATCCTCAGTTCGGCTTGCATGAGATGCCATGCCATGTTTGAGTCAGACAGGTAAAGGAGTTTTGACATGCTCTCTCAGTGTATCTCGCACTGCCTCAGGTGGAGCAACGATGCGACAGGACATTAATAACAAAGTAAATATGGAGGGAGAGGGAGAATTACACTTAGAGAGCAAAAGCAGCTGATATTTGATATTAGCCTGCAGACAACAATACAAACAACGCAGAAATTGAGATCATTACAGCAATGCGTTCACAAAAAACAAAAAAACAAAGTTAGCTGCAATGATTCACTTTATGCATTGAAGATTTATTGTAAAGCGATAGAAAGCTTTTAAGAAACTCTACTTCGTCTGTAAAATGATTTAATTTAAATGTAAACTTCAAAGCGATTGGCTGCTCGAAAATGGACCCAACAGGTGACCAGTGTGTGTCCTCAATATCAGTTTCAGTCTTTGAGGGTAATATTCTGTGTCTGTCCTCTTTTAAAGAGCAGCACATCATTTGCATTCCCGTCTCTGTGATCTCCTGTCGGATTAAATCAAAGTTAGCCATGGATTTATGTTGCTCTCTTTCATTTTGCTCTTATCAAAAAGGTTGATTGTGTTCAACCTGTTTAATTTCAGACAGAAAGCACTGTGCAGGGAAAGGAAATAACCAGTTGCATCCCTTGCTCACATATAGCTCTGATTTTGAAAATATGTAAATGTGACTTTGATTTAGTTTCACGCTACTTGTTAATAGATTTATTGCACCCAAATTTGAGTTTGCATATTAACATTAACTGTGTCATCCAGACCAGGGGTTCTCAACAAGGTCTTGACCCCAAAAAAGCCAAACACTTTGTATCGTTTGTTGTTGCTGTTAAAAGCTGTGCATCCAATCAAAACTTTATTTTATTGTAATTAATAAAAATGGCTAATATGTCTTGTTTATGCATTTAAGCAGCTGTCAGGTTTCATATTCAATCTACTTAATTTGAGTAATCATTTTTAAATTAAATATTAATTTATATACTAATACTTAATAATAATAATAATAATATATTAGGCCTACTACAGCTGTCATTTTTATTATTTTAGTCTATTTAATTAATAATCTTTATATATTTTAAATAAATGTTTAACATTAAATATGAATGTATCTATTAAAAATAACTATTATATTAATAAATATTGCATTAATGCAATATTCAGGTTTCATATTCAGTTCATAATTAAAATAATTGTGCATTTTAAATATTGATTTATACGTATATTCATATTTCTATTATAATATTACTTATTTATATACTAATAAATAACACATTAATAAGGGCATTTCGTTTACTTTTAATGATAAACATGTCTAGTAGTGTGTTGGATTGTCATTTGATGTAACACCTGGGTTATGAAGCAAAGCCAGTTCAGAACCACTGATCAAGACCAATAGTGTGAAACAATGTTTGTGCTAACATGCTCTTGACTTGAACTCGTGTTCTTAATATTGTACTTCTTAAATCATTTCCACATTAAACCATTCACTTAAGTGTAATGTTTAATTAAAATAAAGCTTCATTTCAGACACAGCTGGAAATGACACACTATATTGGAAATATGTTCTATATCCTCCAAGTGGTGCCTATTAAGGGAGATTAATTAGCATGCAGGCAGAGATGTTTGATTACAGGGTTCACAATGTAGTCGAGATGAAGGCTCATGTTTTATGTGATCAAATGTAACCTCCAAGAAATGTCCTTGTACAACAGTAATGAAAGTAGCAGTACTGGAAATGTGATGCTTTGATAAATGTAGAATATGATCGAGTGATGCCATTGCCCTTGTGTCCTTTGCTTCTTCTGAGGTTTACGAGGCTGAGAAATCGTAATTCCAATAGGTTTCTGTGTGGTTCCCTGTAAGCTTTGTTTAACTTTAACTGATTTCTCAACCGTACAGTAGGCCTTACTTTGAGTGTGAAAAAAAATTCAGTCAAAAGAAAGAGATGAGACAAAAATCTTCTACAGCTCTATTGCTCCACCCCCCTGTCTCCTTTTGGCATGGAGGGATGGGACTTTCAGGTGACAGTGTAAGGCCCGCCCAATTGTCCCAATGATGGCTTTCAATTAGCGGGTGAAGGTTTCTTGCTCGTTCTGTCTTTTCAGCGGGGCAAAGTAATTCCAATTTACCTTTATCTGACTTCATTTTATCATGACCTCGAATTTAGGTTAGAATGCCAATTGGTTATTAGGTCATTTGTATAACAATTTAACTACACATTTGATTAATCTGTTTAACTCTTTACTCTTATTGAAAACATTCATTTGGTTCTCAGAGTCACACAGGTTCCTCACACCGGCTGTTATGCGGGTCCACGATCATTAACCAGAGGTTATGACGAAAGCGATTTAACAATGCCGCCCATGCTTGCTATTGTTAAAAAGTACCCATGTAGCCCCTACTGTCGCATATAACAACTTAGTTAAAGCTGAAGCAGTAACCAGAGGTTATGGAGAGTACTATAAAACAATGCCATATTATTTTAATAGTATTTTATCTGGCCCCCTATAGTGAATTGCGACTGCATAACAATTTAGTTAAAGTCAAGCAGTTAGTCAGAAATCTAGATCTCGCCAGATGTGCCCCCTGCTCCATACAATCCGAGATCTAGTATGTACTTAACCCTGGTCGCAGATTTGCGGTAACAAAGGATACATCATAATGCACAAAAATCAATCATTTCAGAGCAAGTCAGAATAAATCAAATAACAGTTAAGTAGGGAATCAAACCATAATGTTGTAGTTAGTAGGGTGGAGTCTAAGCAATAAAAATATGGCAAAATATAAGATAAATACAGAAACACCTGTTTGGCATAATTTATGACCACTGACAGGTGAGGTGAATAACACTGATTATCTCTTCATCACGGCACCTGTTAGTGGGTGGGATATATTAGGCAGCAAGTGAACATTTTGTCCTAAAAGTTGATGTTGTTACAAGCACGCCAGGCTCCACCCTCTCCCAATCACAGCACACTCCATCTCCAGAATTCTAATCACACACACCTGCATGTCATCATCATCTGCAATCATCACCAGCACTTAAGCCCCATGTTCTCACACAGTCACTGTCCAGTCTCGTTTGCACATAGATCTGCTCTCCTTCGATACTTACCTGCCTTCCCTGTGACTCTCCGTGTGATCTCCAAGTCTCCTGCGTTCTCCTCATCTAGTCTCCAGCGTCTCCTTTGTCTCCAGCGTCTTCCTCATCTCCTGTGCTCCCAACGACTTCTTCTCCACCGCTACCTACGAAATACAAGTACAGTATCATCCAGCTATCTACCTGACTCATCAGTATCTGCCTGCATCTCACTCACCTGCCCTGCTCATACAGTGCATAATATCAACCAAAGATTCAGAGAATCTGGAACAATCTCTGTGCGTAAGGGTCAAGGCCGGAAAACCATACTGGATGCCCGTGATCTTCGGGCCCTTAGACGGCACTGCATCACATACAGGAATGCTACTGTAATGGAAATCACAACATGGGCTCAGGAATACTTCCAGAAAACATTGTCGGTGAACACAATCCACCGTGCCATTCACCGTTGCCGGCTAAAACTCTATAGGTCAAAAAAGAAGCCATATCTAAACATGATGTTGGCTCCTTATAGGAGTGAGAGTTAAAGGGTTAAGACTGAATGCACTTCCTATGGGGTTGGGTTATTTGCTGACAGGGGTATATTTTATGTATGTCTTATTTTCCGTATTTTAATTGTATTCATAAGGTCACAAATTGACTATTAGACATTATATTCCTCCATTTGAACAAAATGCATCTCTTCCATCTGTGCCATTACACAGTCCTTGATTAGCATGATTTGAATAAGCAGGCTCTTATGCCATGTGACAGCCAGACAGAGAAGTTTTGCACCTGCAGGTATGGCCGTGTCACTATAGAGACTCATCACTGCTGTTTTGGACGTACTCATGGACGAAGTCCAAACTCCTGGTATTAACTTTAGTTCTCAACTAAAAATCTATTTGGTGTATTTTCGGGGTCAAAAAAAAAAAAAAGGACAATAATATGAATTTGGGGTACTTTTTTATTTAATAATTAAAACAGGTATTTTTTCCAAGTAGTATATACATAGTTCCATTGTCCATGTATTTAGCAGGAATAGACCACTTAAATGAATGTCATGACATTTGTTTATGAGGCACTTGAGAACAAGTTTGATGCTATTGACATTCAGATTCTATTTAAAATTCTTTTTGTGTGTGATCCACAGAAAAACGTGACATTGTATGCATTTGGAATGCCATGAGGGTGAGTAAATGATGGCAAAATGTTCATTTTTAAAAGAACTATCCCTTAAAAAATTTAAAAAGGGGATGATGACGAAAGAAAGAGTTGGATTTATCAGAATCAGAATCAGAATCAGAAAGAGCTTTATTGCCAAGTGTGCTTGCACACACAAGGAATTTGTCTTGGTGCTGAAGCTTCCAGTGCACATATACAATACAACACAACATGAACACAAATATACAAATATGAAAAATAGTACAAAATAAAATAAAGGTATTCAACTGTTCAAGAGGGAAATGGCCTGTGGGAAGAAACTGTTCCTGTGCCTAGATGTTCTAGTGGCCAGTGATCGGAGTCGCCGTCCTGACGGTAACAGTTCAAACAGGAAGTGTCCAGGGTGAGCGGAGTCTGTGATGATTTTACCTGCCCTCTTCCTCACTCTGGAAGAGTACAGGTCCTGGAGGGTTGGCAGGGGGGCACCAATAATCCTCTCTGCAGTCCGGATTGTATGATGTAGTCTCCTGATGTCAGATTTGGTAGCTGAACCAAACCAGACAGTGATGGATGTGCACAAAACAGACTCAATGACAGCCGAGTAGAACTGGATCAGCAGCTCCTGTGGGAGGTTGAACTTCCTCAGCTGATGAAGGAAGTACAGTCTCTGCTTCAGGTCCTGAGAGATGGTGGTGCCCAGGAACCTGAATGACTCCACTGCCGCCACTGTGCTGTTCATGATGGTGAGTGGGGGCAGAGCAGGGCTGTTCCTCCTGAAGTCCACTATCATCTCCACCGTTTTGAGCGTGTTGAGCTCAAGGTTGATATAACTGCACCAGACAGCCAGCCGTTCAACCTCCAGTCTGTAAGCAGACTCATCACCGTTTTGGATGAGGCCGATGACGGTGGTGTCGTCTGCGAATTTCAGGAGCTTCACAGAAGGGTCTTTAGAAGTGCAGTCATTTATTGTAACATAGTGAGAAAACCATGTTGATCTGTTAATTTGTTTAGGTTGCTTCATAAGTCATATGCACTTTTTATCTGCTGTAAACCAAAATGTATTACATTCCCCATTGAGATGGTCGAAAACTTGTTCAGCTTGTCTGCAGCTGATTAAGAGAACAGTGTCTCAATCTATGTTACAAAAGGTTGGTACAACTAAAAATAATCACAGCACTGTTTCTCTCCAGATAAAATGCTAAGTTCTAAAATGTTGAATCAACATTGAGATTATGGTTTGTGTCTAAGTCTCGATTTTTTAAAAGCAGGTTCTAGCAGCTTTACAATAAACCCCAGGTTCATATGGAATAAGTAGGATTTTTTTTTTTTTTTTTTTTTTTTTTTTTTACTTTTCAATCAGTTACTCACCCTCATGTTGTTCCAAACTGTATGACTTTCGTTCATCTTTATAACACAAATGAAGATATTTTAAATTAAATCTGAGATACATCTGTCCCTACATTGACAGTCCACACACCTACCAGTTTGTCATTTCATAAAGTTCATAAAGAGCTTGTAAAACAAATCCATATGAATCGAACGGTTTAGTCCAAATTCTGAAGAGATCTGATTGCTTTATATGATAAATGGATTGAATTTAGGCTTTTATTCACATATATGGAGGGACAGAAATCTCCCAGATTTCTTTAAAATATCTTCATTTGTGTTTTGAAAATGAACGAAAGTCTTGGAAGGACATGAGGGTAAGTAAATGATGACAAAATATTCCTTTTTGGGTGAACTAACCCTTTAAAATATCACAACATAAAGATGTAATAATCAACAATCCAGTGTTAATTGTTATCACATCTATACCAAGTTTTTGATTAGCCTCTGGTTATTAAGCTGAAATAGGCCTGTTGTCTAAACCCTAATGAAAAGTTGGTGTTCACTTCTGTTTAGACTGTAGGCAAGAGGCTGAGATTGCGTCAATGGAGTGATTTGAGTTGCTGAAGGAAATTAGTGAAAATGAAGGAGCATGAATAACCGAAGTGTCACATCAGCCATTCCTCTGTGGCAGAGTCTCTAATGCCTGTCATCTCTCGCTTTTCACAATCAGATCAGTGCAGCCACAAGAAATAACAATCTAATGATGCAGAAATTGGGGGGACAGTTTATGTGAGCACCTGCTTAACCCTGTGTGTTCAGTGCAAAACATAGAATGGTGATTCTGATCCAGTTACAAAATGTTATAGTATACTAGTAAAGGTTACACTTTATTTTAAGGTGCCATTGTTACAGTGTAATTCTATATTTAAGTACTGAATAATATTAATTAACAACATAGGGTAGGATTATGGTTAGTTGTATGTAATTATATAATTTACTGTTATTATATGGTAAATACATGTATCGTAACAAGGACACTGCAATAAAAAAAAAAGTGTGTTACCTTATTATCTTCAACTTTGGGCACTTTTAAGTCCTAGGGGTTTATTTTCATTAAATCTATCAAACAACTCTTAACAAATTCTCTCTTTTTGTTTTTGCAATATGAAGGTCACAATAAAACTGCCTGCATTAATTTTTGCTTGTACTTGCATATATACGTAGGCTACACACTGGCCAATTTATTATTTGTTCAACTGCTTGTTAACGCAAATATCTAATCAGCCAATCACATGACTGCAAATCAATGAATTTAGGAATGCAGACATGGGCTGCATCCGAAAACTTAGAGGATGTACACACAGAGAAGTGTTTAGCTTTTCGTCCAGACGGATCTGCCATTTTGGGAGCCTGAAACCGCTATTTTTTTAAACCGGGTCCCAGAGTGGATAAATTTGCGTTTTCATGTGTACAGCCAATCTCTATATTTTGTTAAACCATGATGTCATCACCCCACGTCCCACGTCTTGACCCTAGTCAGACACCGCATGTGCATACTCCAAGTCTTCTCCGTTTTTAGTATCTCTGTGGCAGAATTACAGCGCTACATACTGGTCTAGCATTTATACTTCATCATTTTGAGTCGGTTTCAGTGGTTTCATGTGTACGCAGATATTTCTTAAGACAACGCCGTGTTAGGCAGCTGACTTGTTGCCTCGCTACCTTATCACGCATCGACTTTGTAGGCAGCATTTGCAGGGGGCAGTTGTGGCCTAATGGTTTGAGTCTCAGAAGTCCCCTCACAAAACTAATTTCAGACAGACTTTAGAGGCAGCATAACATTTAATGATGTACAGCAACAGAGAGTGAACTTTTTGTGATAACTAAGCAAATATTCAATTACTACAATAGCAATGTTTTGCTAGAAATGACATCCGAAGTGGAAAACGTTGGTCAAAAACCTACATTTACAAACCTGATTGCAAAAAAGTTGGGACACTGTACAAATTGTGAATAAAAAATGAATGCAATAATTTACAAATCTCATAAACTTATATTTTATTCACAATAGAATATAGATAACATATCAAATGTTGAAAGTGAGACGTTTTGAAATGTCATGCCAAATATTGGCTCATTTTGGATTTCATGAGAGCTACACATTCCAAAAAGGGGATGGTAGCAATAAGAGACCGGAAAAGATAAATGTTCATATAAGGAACAGCTGGAGGACCAATTTGCAACTTATTAGGTCAATCGGCAACATGATTGGGTGATTGCATTTTCCAACATGACAATGCCAGACCACATACTGCATCAATTACAACATCATGGCTGTGTAGAAGGAGGATCCGGGTACTGAAATGGCCAGCCTGCAGTCTAGATCTTTCACCCATAGAAAACATTTGGTGCATCATAAAGAGGAAGATGCGACAAAGAAGACCTAAGACAGTTGAGCAACTAGAACACTGTATTAGACAAGAATGGGACAACATTCCTATTCCTAAACTTGAGCAACTTGTCTCCTCAGTCCCCAGACGTTTGCAGACTGTTATAAAAAGAAGTGGGGATGCCACACAGTGGTAAACATGGCCTTGTCCCAACTTTTTTGAGATATGTTGATTCCATGAAATTTAAAAATCAACTTATTTTTCCCTTAAAATTATACATTTTCTCAGTTTAAACATTTGATATCTGATATTTGATCTGTTGTATTCTGAATAAAATATTGAAATTTGAAACTCCCACATCATTGCATCCTGTTTTTATTCACAATTTGTACAGTGTCCCAACTTTTTTGGAATCAGGTTTGTACACAAACTGACTGCCAATCGCAACTTTCAAACGGCAACTTTATTTTTAGTTCAACTGTCACAGAATGGAACGCACAGGATTGTGGGTTATCACAGGCAGCGAAGGATACATGTATGCTGCCTTCAAAAACTGATCAGATGAAGGTATCTCAGGTGACAGGAAGAGAAGCTAACATTAGATTTGGATGTGCCGTGATGTCTTCCTACCTTGGTATGCATCCTCCAAAATCAGCATTTTTAAGTTACGTTTTCAGACACAGCCATGGTAAAGACAATCTGCTGAAGTTCAAACTGCATCAGAATGGGGAAAAAAGGTGATTTAAGTCACAAATTATAAAGTGATAAATGTGGCATGATTGTTGGTATTTCAAAAACTGATGATCTACTGGGATTTTCATGCATAACAATCTCTATGGTTTACAGAAAATGGTCAGAAAAAGAGAAAATATCCAGTGTGTGGAAGTTCACTGGGCAAAAATGCCTTGTTGATGCCAGAGGTCAGAGGAGAAAGGCCAGACTGGTCTGAGCTAACAGAAAGACAACATAACTCAAATAACCATTTGATACAAACGAGGTATTCAGAAGAGCATCTCTAAATGCACAACGTGTTGAACCTTGAAGCAGATAGGTTACAGCAACAGAAAACCACAGCGGGTGCCACTCCTGTCAGCTAAGAACAGGAAACTGAGGCTACAATTCACATGGCTCACCAAAATTAGAGATTCGCATCATGGATGTGCAGCTGACAGATCTGCAGCAACTACATGATGCTATCATGTATCATGTCAATATGAACCAAAATCTCTGAGGAATGTTTCCAGCACCTTGTTGAATCTATGCCATGAAGAATTAAGGCAGTTCTGAAGGCAACCCAGTGCTAGCAAAGAAGTCTTCATGCTCCAGCCCCGCCTCTGCAAGAGGTTTGCAGCCCTTCGCCATCTCCTGGAATGCCATGCTGTGATGTCAAGCCTCAGGTCGAGCAACCACCATCAGCGCCTGACCAAGTGGATTTTCTGTCTCTGCCTGCGGTTTCTGATCACCCCACTCTGTCTCTGTGACCTGTCGGCTCTGCCTTTGCTCCTTCCACCTTCGGCTCCACCAAACACCCTCTGCCTTATGGCTTCACCGGGTTCCCTCGTACCACCGGCTCCCTTGGTCAGTCGTCACTACACCTCCGCCACGGACTTGTGGATCTTCTGCTACACTCTTCCAGTTCTTCCACCCCCACAGCTGCAGCAAGCTCCTCCATCCCTTCGGGTACGCCTCAGTCCTCAGGCACTCTGGCTCCACCTCAGGCACTCTGGCTCCACCTCAGACACCTCACCTAGATGCCAACGATGCCACCCTGCTCCATCTGCTCTCCGTCTGCGCCCCCTGGGATCCTTCAGCTCCACCTCAGTCAGCCATCCTCCAGTTGACGTCAGCCTCTACTCCACCTTGGGTCCTCCCTCCCTCTACTCTGCCGTGGGCTGTCATCTTTAGGACCTGTGCCTTCGGACATACTCCATTATCGGCGCCGGGATCTCATCATCATCCGAATATCACTATCCCTTCACCATCTCCTGTCTCATTCCCTGCGTCATTGCCTCGGCCACCTCCAAAGCCCCCTCCATCCCTCCCTCACTTCTTCTATTATGGAGCGAGGTTGCGCCTACTGGTTCTGTCAGGGATATCTGGACTCGTACATATTAGTTTCACTTTCATGGACTTTTAGTTTGTATTCATCAGTCACATGTGTTATTCGTCTTTTTTCTGCCACTCCTCTGTTTCCATGGACATTAACCATTCATCTCAGCTGCTCATCTTTTAGTTCGTCACCACTGTGTATTTAAGTTCCGCTTTGTTCATGCTTCAGTTGTCGGTTGTTATTTGTGTTAGTGCACACTGTTACTCCTGCTGCCTTCTAGTTTAATAAACCTTGTTGATATTTTATAATCCCGTGGTCCATCTTCATCTTCTTCAGACAATTGTCATCAGTATTCAATTTCAGAGTTTTTAAAAATTGTCAAAGTGCAGTGAACTCGTCATTCCTGTAGTCACTTTGTTTTTATTTAATAATGTAAGACCGTAATGTCACTTTTAGTGGATTGACATTTTTACTGTGTAGTTGGACCAAGAATATTGTATTTTTATTTATTACTGCATTATATATTTAATTATTTGTTTTGTATTATATAAAATAATAATAATAATAATAATAATAACATAATGTATATATGCGTTTAATATATTGTGTATATTTATATATATTAGATATAATATATTTTTGATATCTCTGCTTTTCCTTACAGATACAAAATCGGCCATAACACTGATTCCTCTTGGCAGTTCAGTTGCATGGAGTTAATACGGCTGTGCTCTGAACATATTAAAATCCCCATATATCACATAGGCAGCGAATATGTAAACACAGTTAACTACACACAGCCACATATAGTTACAGTCATCATAAAACAGAAATTGGAGTAATGAATCTTCCAGCATCATTAAAGACTCACAAATGGTACATAAACACACACTATTCTCTCTGTTCACACATATGCACCCAGGGCTCTGATCTCAGAGGACAGACTCAGAAGAGGAGGCGGCAATGAGGGACACATTGACCTGAGAAAAACAAGCCCAATGGTCATAATGAGAGGCTTTTCATTACAGGGCGCAGGGATTGGTGTGGGGCGGGGGCGCAGAGAGCAAAAAGGGGCTGAAGGAGGCAGATGCTCAGTGTTTTATAATCACAGCCTCCCTCCTGCACTGCTGGACTCATTTGTTGCATTTCATTTGTGGATCTTGAGATTAAATGTGATGCAATAACGCCGTCTCTTGAATACCTGGGGGCGTTAGTGAATCATTAAGCATGGCACACACACACACACATTTGCATGATACACCCACATAAATGCACAAACAAAAACTGTCTCTCACACACACATTCTTACACATGCATTTGAGGAACAATAAGAATCAGCAGCAGGAGAAACTTGCGTTTGGAGGGGGTGTGTTCAGATCGGAGCCAGTAACACAGAGGATGCGTCAGGGAGCATGACTGCTGCCGGAAAGGGGCATGACATGATCTGTCAGAAGGCAGTGTCTCTCATAGTTGACCTCTGTATGCAGGACAGCCCACGGCTGGACCACGACACCTGTGAGGAGTTCCTCTTTCTCATCTCCAACCAAGAGTACAACCACAAAGAGTCAGGTAATGAGGAATTATGTTTTTTTTCCTTTTTCTGTAGATTTACAATTCTGCTAATTGTAGAGTGGATTATGTTGTTGTAGATGTTTATTTTCTGAATGAGTACCTCCTTTAAATCAGAAATGCTTTATTTTGGCTCAGAAACAACTGTGAAACAGAGCCAGGTCATTTTAACTTGATGCTCTCATTATAGCATCACTCACGGTTGGACCGCATCGTGTGGGTTGTAGTGGGAATAGTTATTTAAATCCAGGACTGCCAGCACTGCTGGCCAAAGATTCCTATCAGACTTTACTGTTAAGAAAATTACTTTGGCAATAACTGTTCAGTGTACCTGGGAGATAAAAATAATTTGGATTTGCCACAGATTTTGTGCTTATGCACTGTGACAGAAACATTATGCTCGTGCTTTTATCAGAACGATGTATTTTTATCAGATGTAGACTAAAACATTTCATAATGTGTGGAAGCCTTATCTGAAACCATTTTCTGGTAGCAGGCATAGTTTTTACATTTCTGGGGTCCCCTAGGACTGTTAGAACTAAATTGTCCTTTTTTAATAAATTAAATGCATTTTAATTCATTTTAAAATAAATGTAACTTTTCAGTGATGTAAGCGTACTTGGAAAGTTTGGAAACATTGCAATAATTCAATGAAATTGTTGAAGATGAAAGGAGATGAAACATTTAAAAAAGCATTGCATTAAAAGCAACCATTTTACTTTAAACAATATATATCTTTTATTAATATATTTTTAAAGCTACTGTAAAATGCCTGCTTTCAACATGTATATTTTACATCTACTAGGAAAAAATGTCTTTTAATAGATATATTCATTGTTAATATTTTTAAAAAGCATTGCATTAAAAGCAACCATTTTACGTGTATTACAATTAATTTAAAATAATTATGACTAATATTTTATTTTTAATCTAAAAGGGCTGCTTTTAAATGTTATGTATATTGTATATTTATTTCAATTTTTTTTCTTTTTTATTTCAATTAAACTTTTTTGAAGGTCTCTTATTATTTTGTTCTGTTCAATCAGTTTGCTTGCAGCCAGACTGCTGGTATTTTGGGCTGGTTTTGTTTTTGTCATTCTGTCATGTCGATGTGTTGACAGACCCCTGCTTGGAAGAAATGTGTCATGTGAATGTAGACAAAAATCTTGTCATTTTGTATTAACCTCACTAGGCAAATCGAAGGCCCTCAAGCCCACCATTGGCATCCATGGCTGAGGCGTGGGGGCACTAAATGCCACGGCATGTTATTGGACCATCACTGTGAATCACTAGTGCCAGATAAAAGCTGAATAGGGGCTCTTCTGTTATTGTTGGGCAGATTTAAAGCCGAGTGTCGGGTTTCCCTCAGAGGGAAATGTCAATCAGCTTGCTATGTTTGGTAAGGGGGAGGAAATGTTCCTGAGGAGCAATTTGCATGGAAAATCTCACATTGTGAGATAATTGTGTGAGAAGGTGATAATCTTGCATGTCTCGATGACAAAATGTTGTTTTTGTACTACATTTGTTTATCATTTTGCAGTGTTTCTTCCTGTGTTTTTGCTGTCAGCCAAATAATTGCGATTCTGTAAACAAACCAGTTTTCAGCGTCTTCAAATGTCAGATGCCAGGTCTTATACTGAAGCATTCACCATGTCCGTCTGTGATTGATAATCTTTAGAAAACTCTGGCGGAGGCAAAACAGAAAACATTCTGACAAAAAAACAGAAAAAAAAAAAAAAAAAAAAAATTTCTGCGTTTAAAATCCAAGCTCGTTCTTTTGCGAGTGCACTAAAGTAGTTACTGCACTACCCGGTTATATTGTAAGCGTTTCAACTGAAGCACATATGCTGTTCAGGGATGGTAAGACAGAGTGCGGCTGTGAATGATGGATGGAAAGCACAGCACAATCCCATTAACAGTCAGATGTCTAAAGTTGAGGTGCACACAGTGGAGAAAAACACCTCTATGAGCTTGGAGTGCTGTTTTATAACTAAAGACAGACTGACACCCTCATAGTTGTCCTTGTCCACAAGGAAACCTCTTGAAATGATGGATGCCGGATCACATGTGACGTGATTTCAGCATCTGCTCTAATTAGACTGTATCTCATTTTCACAATCCCATCATGGCTTTATTAAGCCAGACTCCCCACAGAGGACATTAGTAGAGGATGATTATTTATTATACACTGTGCTGCATTCTTTGAAAGGATGGGGAAAGTTTTGCATTGCAGGTGCAGAAAAAAAAGCAGTGCAAGTACTGCAAAATAAACCATTTTGTTTGTTGTGCTTTAGAGTTTTGCTCTACGTATGTTTACGCATTCAATAATTCATATGTGTCTCATGTCTTTAATATACACACTCTTTACCCCTCAAATTGGCTGGCAGCCATTTTGGCTCGGGAAGATAATAGACTTTTGCTGGTGTTAACGGAGGCAAATAGATGCTACAACAAGTCCAACAGCACTGGCTAATTTACATGATTATTATGTGTCTTTCTGAAACTGGGGTAATTGTTGCTGTGGTGGATGAGCGTGTGTTGTTGGGGCCTAAGCTTGAGGGGACTGGGGTCTGAAAAGAGAGAGGTGTGAAAACCAATTTGTCCAATAAAAGTACATGCTGCAGCTGATGGGTAGGAAACCATGTCTATACAAATCATTAAAATACCTTGAAAAAAACTGTATATAGTTCTTAGCTAAGCATCTTCAACACTCTCAAGCTTCTTTTTGACCACATTGTCAGTTAATGCCAAAATGGACTAGGAAATATTGTATAACTGCCAAATTGGTGCTTCTATATAATACAATTAAGAAATATCACACGAGATGTTGATACTGCTGGCATTTATTATGAATGCAATAGTGCTTTTATTCAATAGTTATGGCAAATATTGAGTAACTTACATTTTAGATATACTATTCAAAGTTACTTTGTCTATTTTTGATCTGCAGAAAATGGTTCCACACAAAGCTACAGCAGAAATAGTCTCTGGCCAACACAAAGTAGTGGTGTTTCCTGAACGAAGCAGTGTTTTTGAATTAATCGGTTCAGTGAATGATTCAGTGACTCATAAGGCCAGTCGCTGCATCTGAATTTGCCTATTTCCATACTACACATACAGGGCCCTATCATACACCCGGCGCAATGCGATGGAAGGCGCGATGCAAGTGTTTTTTGCTAGTTTCAGCCAGACGCAGTTATCATTTTCACGTCCAGTGCCACGTTGTTTAAATAGCAAATGCACTCCCTCATCTGTTCGTCCATGTTCGCTGGTCTGAAAACTAGGTGTATCAGGCGCATTGTTGGCACGTTGTTATTTTGAGGCAACTGAAAACGACTGCGCCAACAAAAACCTGGTCTAAAGTCAATAGCGCAGAATTTTATGTGTTATTTAAAGGGAGTGTTAGTAATATGCGCCTATAGGCAGGTGCACAATATGCATACACTGTACACAACTGTACGCAGCAGCACACAAGCATTTTTAAATATAAAAAAATAATAGGATTCCTCTCTGGAGAAGCATTCAGTCTTTCCGCTCGCAAATTCCGCCATGTAAATAGTGAATTCGCCATGGTGCAAGCGCAACTGGCTTTTAAAGGGAATGGAAGATGAGACTCTGATTGGTTTATTGCACGTTACGCACAAAGCACACACGACTCATTAAGAGACTAGGTACAACCCTTTTGGACAATGCGGCACGGCGACCATTTTTTCTGGTGTTAAACTAGCAAAAGTGGATTCGGACACGCCCTAAGTGACCTCCATCATGTGCTTCAGACCATGTGCTCAGATTGCCAGTGAAGCAACGCAACTGATGGCATAGGTCACATGACAGTAACATGGCGGATGTAGTACATCCAAATTTCATTCATATCTACCCATATTCATACTAAATAGAACATACTTTTTTAATTGTTGTGAAGTTAGTTTCAAAGCAAATGTGGTACCTACTGTACTAGATAGCAGTCTATGCTATTTGGACGCAGCTAGTCACTGCTTGTCCTGATTTTGCCAAGTTAGACGTGTTTATGGAACAACATCACTGTCCGAAAACTGTAATTATTATTCCCTTATAAAGACAATGCCTGCGTCCAAAATTACATACTCTCTGAGGAGGTACTTCTTTTGAATAAGTAATTACTTTGCAACTGTGAAAAAAAGTACATTGTATATAATTTAATATGGGTGCACCGGATGCTTTCACATACTTTTTGTTTTTCACTTACTATTTAGTAGTGAAGTGTGCCTATTTGGATGCAACCAGTCACTTTTGTTCCTGAATTAATTAGTGTTTGGAATGAATTGGTTTAGTCAGTGATTAATTTACTCTCTCTTAAAACCTCTCACTTGTCTGCACCTACTGGCATGATGTGCACAAAGAAAATAGTGTGGCACGAGTGCTGAACTGAGTTCTCTTTTGCGTCTTCTTGCACTTTGAAATCACATTGAAATGCACACAAAGGAATCAATAAGTAGAATCAAAATGTTTATTTTATTACAAGTAGCCTATACAATTCCTGACCTTGAGTATCCGTTACCAGAATTGAAATCGATTTTTTGATTCCTAATGCAATACAATACAATATCTTTCAGAATGCCACAGGAGGTTTCATTGCTCATCACCAGAGTGAGTGAGGACTGAATGGAAACAAATTGTGTGTCCATACAGAATGCCTGATATTCTTTACCTGAACAGTATAGCGGCATAATAGTCAGCCTACACCAGCTGCATAACCAAAGCTGCAGGGTAATTGCTTGACAGATTAATGAAGGGAGGGAGAGGTTGCAGCACCCTTATTGCTAATTGGATGAAAATACTTCATGCTTTACAGACCAAATTGCTGGCAAATTCCATTGCTTTAATGGCTTCAAAGAATATAATTTTTTGAAGAAAACAAATCAAGTCATTAGCAGTTACACCCCATTGCCCTTTTTGCACATGGTATTAAGATCCATCTCAGGTTATTCGATTACTGGTCGTTGTAATATGAATCATCAATATACTGTATTGGGTCAGTATTCTGGGAAGAGAAAGACTACATTGTAAACAGGAATATCACCTAATCACCTTAAATATCTCCTTAATTTATTCAGTGTTTAAAAGTACACTAGTAATTAGTTGACTTCAAAGCTAACACACGTGAACTAAAAAACACAAAAGTTAATTTCATGGGCTCTTTAAGCCATATATGGTGAACGTTTTTAGTAGATTTGACACAAATTCATTAGGCATGATTTCAGTTTTGTGTACTCATTATTCATTGTTTTGTATAAAGTCCATCAATCAATGCAAATACATTATATGGTGTGTTCCTTTTGAGTGTAATGCAAATGAGGACGCATGTTTGGCAGCAAACTCTTCCTCTCGTTCTGTGTCGTGCTGTGTTAACAGACAGCCTGGGTGTTACGGTGGAGCAAGAGCATCTGCTCCAACAATGACAAAGCTTTACAGACATTATCTTTCCTGTTTCCTGCATAAAGGCTCAGTTGAAGTAGCTGTGTTTTCTTGTAAAGTGTTATCTGGAACCCCTGCAGATATGCCTATCACAGTGGGGGCCGGCATTATGGGTATAATGTGAACAAGCAGAACTGTAACATCATGGTACATCAGGGACAAAAAGAAAAATATCATAAATGAATTATCTTGCACAAGAAAATAAGGATTTTATTTTTGCTTGTATATTTCTAAAGGTTGACAAAATTACTGGTAACTACAGCTAAAACTATTAAAAATTATTTTTGGTAATTTAAATAAATTTAAAATAAAATATTATGAAAAACTAACACTACCATATACACTCACCTAAAGGATTATTAGGAACACCATACTAATACTGTTTGACCCCCTTTCGCCTTCAGAACGGCCTTAATTCTACATGGCATTGATTCAACAAGGTGCTGAAAGCATTCTATAGAAATGTTGGCCCATATTGATAGGATAGCATCTTGCAGTTGATGGAGATTTGTGGGATGCACATCCAGGGCACGAAGCTCCCGTTCCACCATATCCCAAAGATGCTCTATTGGGTTGAGATCTGGTGACTGTGGGGGCCATTTTAGTACAGTGAACTCATTGTCATGTTCAAAAAAACCAATTTGAAATGATTCGAGCTTTGTGACATGGTGCTGGAAGTAGCCATCAGAGAATGGGTGCATGGTGGTCATAAAGGGATGGACATGGTCAGAAACAATGCTCAGGTAGGCCGTGGCATTTAAACGATGCCCAGTTGGCACTAAGGGGCCTAAAGTGTGCCAAGAAAACATCCCCCACACCATTACACCACCACCACCAGCCTGCACAGTGGTAACAAGGCATGATGGATCCATGTTCTCATTCTGTTTACGCCAAATTCTGACTCTACCATCTGAATGTCTCAATAGAAATCGAGACTCATCAGACCAGGCAACATTTTTCCAGTCTTCAACTGTCCAATTTTGGTGAACTTGTGCAAATTGTCGCCTCTTTTTCCTATTTGTAGTGGAGATGAGTGGTACCCAGTGGGGTCTTCTGCTGTTGTAGCCCATCTGCCTCAAGGTTGTGCGTGTTGTGGCTTCACAAATGCTTTGCTGCATACCTCGGTTGTAACGAGTGGTTATTTCAGTCAAAGTTGCTCTTCTATCAGCTTGAATCAGTCGGCCCATTCTCCTCTGACCTCTAGCATCAACAAGGCATTTTCGCCCACAGGACTGCCGCATACTGGATGTTTTTCCCTTTTCACACCATTCTTTGTAAACCCTAGAAATGGTTGTGCATGAAAATCCCAGTAACTGAGCAGATTGTGAAATACTCAGACCGGCCCGTCTGGCACCAACAACCATGCCACGCTCAAAATTGCTTAAATCACCTTTCTTTCCCATTCTGACATTCAGTTTGGAGTTCAGGAGATTGTCTTGACCAGGACCACACCCCTAAATGCATTGAAGAAACTGCCATGTGATTGGTTGATTAGATAATTGCATTAATGAGAAATTGAACAGGTGTTCCTAATAATCCTTTAGGTGAGTGTACACCTGTAATAGAATTATCCCCAAAACGGCTTCCAATAAGCGGGTGAAGGTTTCTGCACTTCTGTCTTTTCAGCGTGGCAAAGTGTGCAATTGTTGAGTGCAATTCCAATTTACTTTTTTCTGACTCCATTTTATCATGAGGTCATTTGTATAACAGTTTAACTACACATTTGATTAATCCGTTTAACTCTTCACTCTTATTGAAATCATTAATTCGGTCCTCAGAGTCACACAGGTTCCTCATACTGGCTGTTATGCGGGCCCACAATCATTAACCAGAGGTTATGACGAAAGTGATTTAACGATGCCGCCCATGCTTGCTATTGTTAAAAAGTACCCATGTAGCCCCCTACTGTCGCATTTAACTAAGTTGTTATAAGGAACACGCCGACCTTTTGGGACTTTGACTTATTCACTGTATCACCCAGAGTTAGAGAAGTCCATACATACCATTTTCATCTCTGTGCATCCCATAACTCTGTCTGACCCACTGCTAGCCTAGCACAAAGACTGGAAGTAAACGGCTCCAGCTAGCCTACTGCTCAAAAAGTGACAAAATAACACCAACATTTCCCAATCTACATGTTGTGATGTGTATAGTCACTACGTGTACAAATCACAAGTTTACATGAGACAGCCATCTTATAAACGTATACATACTGGGGACTATATTCTCAGAAGGTGAAGCACTGCTACTTCTGTGGAGTGATTTGCTCGCAGCACCCGAGAAGCACCGCTGTTTCTTCCGTCAACAAAACCAACGTGACTAGGTAGCTAGTAACGAATGTGACTGTTGATCATGGCTGACTTTGAGGAATTGTGTGAGGATTTTTACTTGGTATCAAACCAAAATCCAGAACTATATCGTTCTGAGCCAGAATACACAGACGAGAAGTTGTGGTACCGCAGGTGATCTGCTTTGTCCTGTCTTTACTACCGATGGGATGGCCATATCCTTCAGCACACGTTTCATGGTCCGTGTGGCAAATTCCTTTTTTTTTTTTTTTTTTTTTTAAATAGTCGTCCTCGGTTAAATGTTCTGAGCAAATGCGATGGTACTCGATGATGGCTACAGGTGTGTTTGGATCTATATCTAGAGCAAGCAGCCATAGATTCATCAGGTCAGTGTTTTGGATTAGAATTCTATGAAACTGAAATTGAAATTTTTCCCCGTTTATTGTCGCAGTTCTTTACAGTACAGCGAACACCCATGATTGTAAACTATCTAGTAATTGCTGACTCTATTACTCCAACTCTGAGCGAACTCTCTGCTCCTCACCGCAGGGCTTCTCAGGTGCTGCAAGCAAATCACTCCACACGCTGCAGAAGTAGCAGTGCTTCGCCTTCTGAGAATACAGTCCCCAGTATAAGATGGCTGTGTCTCATGTAACCTTGTGATTTGTACACGATGTAACTATACACATCACAACATGTAAATAGTAAAATGTTGGCGTTATATCTTGTTACTTTTTGAGCAGTAGACTAGCTGGAGCTGTTTACTTCCAGTCTTTGTGCTAAGCTAGGCTAGCGGTGGGTGCGTCAGACAGAGTTATGGGATGCACGGAAATTAAAATATGTATGGACTTATCTAACTCTGGGGGATACAGTGAATAAGCCAAAGTCCCAAAAAGTCGGCGTGTTCCTTTAAAGCTGAAGCAGTAACCAGAGGTTATGGCCAGTACTATAATTTTATATTATTACATCTTAGTACACAATGTAACTATACACATCACAACATGTAAATAGGAAAATGTTGGTGTTATTTTATCACTTATTGAGCAGTAGGCTAGATGGAGCCGTTTACCTCCAGTCTTTGTGCTAAGCTAGGCTAGCGGTGGGTGCGTCAGACAGAGTTATGGGATGCACGGAAATGAAAATGATATGTATGGACTTATCTAACTCTGGGGGATACAGTGAATAAGCCAAAGTCCCCAAAAGCTGGCGTGTTCCTTTAAAACCTTTATTACCTTTTGGTTTACTTCTGTGGGAATGAGATCTTTGTACCAGTCACACTGAGACGTTTCAACTGATAACAAACATGTAAAATACTTTATAGTACTTGTTCACATTAAATCATGTAGATTTTGGGTGAATTTCATCTCAATATGTGGAGAAGAGAGATGGGAGAAGAGGCAGTGAAGGGAAATAAATGTAAATTAAGGCAATACTTGGGTGATCAACTCAGTGTGGTTGCATCTCGGGTGGGGATGCTAATTTCAGATGTTTCAGAGTTCAGATGTTAATTTCCTTTGTTTTCTCAGAGAGTCACCCTCTCTTCCAGCTTTCCAGTTTCTCCAAGTCAGGCATAACATTATGACAGGTGAAGTGAATAACATTGATTATCTCTTCATCACGGCACCTGTTAGTGGGTGGGATACATTAGGCAGCAAGAGAACATTTTGTCCTCAAAGTTGATGTGTTAAAAGCAGGAAAAATGGGCAAGTGTAAGGATTTGAGCGAGTTTGACAAGGGCCAATTTGTGATGGCTAGACGACTGGGTCAGAGCATCTCCAAAACTGCAGCTCTTGTGGGGTGTTCCCGGTCTGCAGTGGTCAGTATCTATCAAAAGTGATCCAAGGAAGGAACAGTGGTGAACTGGCGACAGGGTCATGGGCGGCCAAGGCTCATTGATGCACGTGGGGAGCGAAAGCTGGTCCATGTGGTCCGATCAAACAGATGAGCTACTGTAGCTCAAATTGCTCAAAAAGTTAATACTGGTTCTGAAATAAATGTGTCAGAATACACAGTGCATCTCAGTTTGTCGCGTATGGGGCTGCATAGCCACAGACCAGTCAGGGTGCCCATGCTAACCCCTGTCCACCGCCAAAACCGCAGTGGGCACATGAGCATCAGAACCGGACCAAATCCAAAATGTTTAGTTTAGCTATTTACATCTCTCATCATTTACTAAAGCATCGCGTGATTCGCATT
Organism: Paracanthobrama guichenoti; assembly: GCA_018749465.1. Classification (NCBI taxonomy): domain Eukaryota; kingdom Metazoa; phylum Chordata; class Actinopteri; order Cypriniformes; family Gobionidae; genus Paracanthobrama; species Paracanthobrama guichenoti. The sequence continues at coordinate 16,912,396 of CM031965.1, forward strand.
GCAAAATGCAAATTCGCACTCAGCAGCTTCTGTGAACATAAAAATGTTGACATTGATGAGGAGTGACACCACAGGCAGCTCAGATGAGAAGATCTTGGTGCTGTCAATATCTTTATTGCAGCACTAAAGTAGTGTTAATACTCAATAACACTCTGTTTGCACATTATTTCATAACATTTATTATATACACCTCGGAAAGACGAGGTCCGGACCTCGATGAACTCCAGCACACCTTCAGGGGTCTAGCGGAGTCCATGCCTCAATGGGTCAGGGCTGTTATGGCAGCAAAAAGTGGACCAATACAATATTAGGACATGATGTTATGCCTGATTGGTGTGTCCCTATTATGCTTTTTCAAATATTACCTTTCATGTAGTGTGTAATATAGCTGTTTGTAAGTGTAAAAGAAACAATCGATTCTGAACTGCTGAAACGAGTCAGTCTCACTTCCTGTTACGAACCTATGTAACAATATAACAAAACAATAACAGCCTATGGTTTGTAGTTGTAGCTGAGGCCTGGAAGAGTTTGGTTTGTGTTGTCGCGATTTTCAGCACTTCAAAAGGACGAGGACTTGTGCTGGAATTGATACGGAAAAACCAGAGCCATTGTTCAAATCACTGTGTATCAAGTGCTGAGGAAACCTCCGGACTTAAAATTCAGATATGGTAATAGGCGTTTTGTTTCTGATCTATGCTGTAAGTGGTAGACCAGTGGTTCCCAAACAGAGGGGGTATGCGAAAAGAATTCATGTCAATTTTACCCCATCTTAAAATAATATTAAAACAGAGTATGTATTAACAGGCAAAATGCCGTAAAAGGTCAAATACATGACATCCAATAAAATTATCCCCTCTTTTGCTGTCAAAACATCCATCCACACAAGCAGGTTACATGCAGAGTATGCTACCATAGCAAATCGCGCTACATGTACCTTTGTAAAAGTGAAGATTTAGCACCAGTTACCATGAACAAATATAGACAGGCTCTGCATAGAGATCGGTTTAAGACTCAAACTCTCTTCGATATAAAACCATACCCTGTGTGAGTTCTTGTTTTTAATGCTGATAATATATGAGCATGAATGCAGTTTTTCCCAAATATCCATATGAATGCAAATGACATTGATTTGAAGTTCAACATACAAAATGTAATAAGTGATGTGCATTTTAAACAGTTTTGTCAGTATTGTTTGCTCTATTTTGCAGAAGTAATAGTTCCAACAGTCCAAAAGCAACAGCAGAACTGCAACACAGCTGTATTTCATGAATCTGCGGCTTTGAATGAATCGTGAAGAAAAGTCCTTCAATAAGTCTCACCCAGACTTACTGTTTCAATAGGACAGAAAACTGCACTCGTCGAACAATTGCATGGTGTTTTTAAAGCTCAAATCAGAAAAATTGCCTGCGGGTACATAAACGATATTTTACTAACTGGAGAAAATCAAACTGTAATTGAAAATTTATGAAAGGATCAAAAAGGCCTAGGCTGTTTGATTTGATTAATGCAAAGCCAATTGTGTATTTTGGAGCTGCATTTACAAGGGAGTTTGTTGACTTTACTATAGGCTAAATAATACATCTTAAACTGTTAATTTGTTATGCTTATGACTTTATTATGCTCATAATAAACAAATAACTCAAAAGCATCATCTTCACCTTTTTGTACCATATATTATAATTTCATGCTCACTGGCCTTTGTAAAATACGGTTAGTTCCAGTCCTTGATTCTGATTGGGCAATAGCTGTGTTTTATTCACGATAAAACATGGCCATGACCGCTTCACCCAAAGATTCTGTTGCTGTCAGCTACAAGCTGCGTCTCATTTCGAAAGCTGCGTCCTCTGGAGGTCGCATTTGAAGGCTGCATATGTCATCGAGGCGGTCTCATTTAAGAAAAGTAGCCATTAGATTGCAAAGTAAGAAAGATGTTACACAGTATTTTACACCTCACAATGAATAAGTCAATTGTATTACTTTGACATCCTTGGTGACGTATATCACGGTGTATCACTGCACAACCATACTTAGCAACGTAAACATATGTTCTCATTGATATTGTTCATTAAAGCTACTGTGTAGAGTATTGTGTGTGTGTGTGTGTGTGTGTGTGTGTGAGAGAAAGAGAGATCGAGTTTATTACTGCATTTAAGCCCTATTCGGACGATAATTGTTTCTCGTGGGGTAAGGTATTTTCATAATTTATACAAGGGCTAAGTTAGTCTTGTGCTGTCCGAATCCAGAATGTCAGCGTTTTTCTCCCACCACACGCGTAAAAATCCCCGGCCGACTTACCTACTGTTTTTTGACAAACACCAAGGTCGTGTGGTGATTTAATTGCCGTCCGAATCCACATCTCTGAGTTTTCAAGAAGAGATCGCTTCAAAATTCACTGTTTATATCCTTTTTGACCACTGCGGAGCACCGTACGGTTGCGCTTCGCTGTAATTTGGATGCATTTTAAAGATCTAGCCTACACTTTTATTACTGAAATGCTGGAAAGTATTTACAAGAATAATCTTTCATCACCGCTCAAAAGAGAAAGAGAAGAAAAACACATAAACAATCGAAATTAACGTTATAGATTAAATCTGCAGCTTATTTATTAAATTAATAATTTTCTATTATAAAATGAAATATGATTTTATTCTTATTATTCCAAACATATGACATGTTTACAGCAGACAATCATTCGACTGACCACGTGAGCAGTGCGTTCCCACGTGCGCAGGATCACAAAACTTGCTCCTCCGCCGTGAATAAATCGCCATCCATCACTGAGGTGGCACGTCCATGTGAGAAACAATTGCCGTCCGAATAGGGCTTTAGATGTCCGCTGCGATATCTTGTCCTTATAGCGCTAGTCAAAGCATTTGTCGTTCCCGAGTTCAAGTTTCAGTCCTTTCAAAATAAAAGTTTTAACTACTGACTGAGTGACTTACTCATAAAGACAGTCTTTGTCGCCATCTAATGGCGTAATGATGTAACTTCTGTTACTGTACACGGTCAGGGACTATTTTTAATTTTTTTCCAGCGGAAGGTTTTAGTGATTTTACTTTAATTGAAAGGTGCATTATATATATATATATATATATAGGCTATTATATATTTGTATATATGTGGCAATATATTTATAAAAGTAATGGCAAAGTTTTATAAAAGAGGCTAGTGCTGAAGGGTTGCTGAAGGGTTGCAGAGCCGTGACTTATTCACGATACAGTACTGCCTCTCATATTGCTTACATGAGTGCTTTAGGTTACTTCATGAAATTCCAACATGCAAATTTACAATCTCTGACGACTGTCTTTCACGACAAAGTAATCCAGTGAGGCGTGTAATTACGAACAAAATAAGAGTGTATGTTTTCATGCAATGTCAGTGACGTTCTTCATCGGCCTTCCTCTATCATAATGCTGTAAACCGGGTGTGAAAAACAAGCCTCTCGTTGAGCGGCAGCACAATGTCTGAAGCCTCCTCCACTCATCTGTTTACGCACTGAGCCATTTCAGTTCATTAAACATCAAAACAGTTATATTGTGTAGCCAAACAATGAACAGTGGACCAAAAGAAAACTGTTATCTCTCCACTCAAGCACTCATGTAATGACATTGTGGATTGAATTGAGTTTTGGAGTGCACCAAACCGCGGACCCACATTGTAAAAAAAAATGCATCCGTGAGTTGCGGGGCGAGCTAGATGTAATGTAATTAGAAAATGTGTGATGTGCATGGGGGGAAAAATGGGAAATGAATGCACTAACCATTAAAACAGGTGCTGAAAGGTAGGAATACGAGACCCACGTTGAATGTTAAACAGCCATGAGGAGTCATTGGTGGCGCGAGTGAAGGGAACATTTTGCACCAACAGTCTGATATGAATGTCTAAAATGAAGTGTGTCTTTAAAAAAAGATGAGATCTCTGCCCTGCTTGTCTAATATTGTTTTGTTTTTTCATCAATGGCCAGGGCAGTATCTGTTTATTTATGGAAACCCATTTCTTCTGCGTAAAATAACTAATAATAAAAATGAAAATCTCTTTTTATTATTGCATATATATATATATATATATATATATATATATATATATATATATATATATATATATATATATATATATATATATATATAAATAAAGGTATTTCATATTTTTAATTGTGACTTAAAAACATAGAACTGAGTCTTTCTGTCTTACAAGTGTGACTTTAATTTTGTAATTGTGACTTGATATCTCAAAATTATCTTTAAATCTCACAATTGTAACTTCACATCTCATAATTGAAATTCTCACAATTAATGACCTTAATTTTTAGTAACTGCATTTTTTTGTAATTGCACAATTTACATTATTTGTCTTAATTGCAACTTCATCTACAACTTCAACATCATACTGTATCTCACAATTGCAACCTTATCTCTCATAAATGCAAATATCTCAACATTTTATTATTGCTCCTTAATATCTTGTGACAGCGACGATGTTAGATATGTAAAGTCTAAATTATCAGAAATGAAGTCACAATTGTCAGATATCCATATTGCATATTGTGGCTTTTTCCAATTCTGATTTTATTTCTTATTTCAAAACATTATCTTCTTTTTATTTAAGTTTTTACATAAACTGTCTTGCGTTATTTATATTGTATATTCTAGTTTTATCACGTATTGTATAGTATATTCTAAGTGTATTAAGCAAAATGTTGAAAATTTTAAATATAATTTCTCCTTTGTAAAATCTTTAGAGATTCCAACACAGACATTTTGATTGGCATGTCCCAGATTTTTGTCCTGAGAAGCTGTTGTAATTAGTGATAGGAAAATAGGATTGAGACTGCCTGAGGTCAACAACTCCAAAGTCATTGAATGATAGGAGATCAATCCAGAGAAGCTAGTGTAGATTAGCTGTACAATATGGAAGATTCCTGCTGACTGTTCTCTCTCAAGAATTCAAGACAACAAAAACACTGCAAAACACTTTCTAACTGAGAACCTGCTGCACTGGCGAAAACACTCATTCAATAACATGACTGTGATGTCTTAAGTTGCCAAATATAGAGAAACTGAAAAGAAAACTACTGTCAAACACTCTTCATTCTCAGTACCATGTGGAATCAGCAGGATTTGGGGATTTTATTCAATAGCTAAAATTCTGTGGATTATGCATTGTCCACTGTCATTCTTCAGTCAGTTACATTTCAATCTCTCCATTCCTCTCTAGAATGTTCTTTCTTGCTTTCTTTGTAACAAGCAAAGTGTCTGGCTTTGTTTAATCAGGGGAAACATGTAAATGTAGCTCTGTGAAATGTGCTTTCACATAAGAGCTTTAATTTGATTGTTTATTTGTTGTGAAATTAATTGAACTGCCAATGAAACTCACTGTCTCTTGCAGACAAACATGTCTGAAACGCAATGACGCAAATTCCCAGGGACATAATAGCTTTGATCAGATCATGTACTGTGGGTTGTCCTGCATGAATCACCTTTTCCCCACTTTTTTTCAACAGTGCCCTTTTCAGATCATTTTCACAAGTCCGTCCTTAACCTTCTCGCCTCCTTTTAAGTGCGAGTGCCCTTTGTTAAGGGATTGGCGTATTTCGACAGGCTTTAAAGCACACCCAAAACATCTGAGAACAACCAATAGGATTTTGATTTTACCTTTCCACATGCTGAGTCTCTAAAGAATGATGCTTCACTCCTGATCCTCTTTTGCTTTGAACCTCTCGCCCAGAATCTCCCAGCAGGCTTCCAGGTGCTGTCAGATCTGTGTCATGCTTGCTGCCAAAGATGACCTGAGGTGTAGATATATGGCTCATTAGAGAGATGAATGGCATGTCCGGTGATGCCTGACCCTGAAGCCACAGCTCATGAACGTTCAGAGCTCAACTTCCTCCCATTGCAGATGCAGGCATCGTATTTCCCCTAGAGGGGCTTTTAAAAAGCAAAACCTCTCATGCAGGAACTTTGTCAAAAAAAAAAAAAAAAAAAAATTCTGATGTGTTCTTTATTGACACTCAGAAAACCATCTCATTTGTCTTAAAAATACAACTTTCAGGCATCTGACATGTATAAATATATGAGGCCTTCTTGTGCAAAAAGCTTGACTTGCCAATGCAATTACCTGCAGTGTCAGCCCTTGCGTATAGTTTCACAATGGAAGATTAAGGGCCCTATCATACACCCGGCACAATGTGACGGCAGGCGCGATGCAAGTGTTTTTTGCTAGTTTCAGCCCAACGCAGTTTTTTTCATGTCCAGCGCCATGTTGTTTAAATAGCAGATGCACTCACGCATCTCTTCGCCCATGGGCGTGCTGGTCTGAAAACAAGGTGTGTTCAGACGCATTGTTGGTGTGTTGCTATTTTGAGGCAACTGAAATCGACTGCGCCAAACAAAAATCTGATCTAAAGTCAATAGCGCAGTAGCGCGTACTAGGGCTGGGCGATATGGCTGAAAACTGTATCATGATATAAGTGTTTCAAATCGGTTCAATATCGATAATTATTGATATTTTTATGACCTATTTAAAATAAGGACCAGGAGAAAAATATATTACATTTAAAAAAAAATATTTTAAACTCAACCTTCCTCTGAATACATGAATTCCCTCACTTATAAAGGCAGAAATGTCAACACAACCATGGAAAACACTCAAATAATTAAAATGTAAACATAAGTCTAAAATCTCAAAGAACTCAAAGAATTAAGGTGCAGTGTCTCCGTTATTTCTTTGTACCGTTTAGATGCTTTGTCATAAGGCACTGATGCAGAGTACCTCTCCATGTTGTGCGTCGTCGAGTATAAACACCTTCCCAAATGGACGAGGCGCGTGCGCAGTCAGTGGAGGATCACGCTGGGGAGCCAGAAGAAATTATAAACAAGTTTGTGGTATTACCAGTCTTGGTGGGGACGACGGTCTTGCATGATTTGCAGACGACATTGGTCTGACTACGGTGACTACGAGCTGACTTGTTTTCCTGTTTTATCAACAGTTTCCTCGCTCACTGGGGAAACTTGCTTCGCAACATCTGTTTTTTTGTCACTTATTGAGCAGTAGGCTAGATGGAGCCATTTACTTCCAGTCTTTGTGCTAAGCTAGGCTAGCGGTGGGTGCATCAGACAGACTTATGGCATGCACGGAGATGAGAATGGTATGTATGGACTTATCTAACTCTGGGGGATACGGTGAATAAGCTAAAGTCCCAAAACGTCGGTGTGTTCCTTTAAATTGATCAAAAGTGGATTCGGACATGCCCTAAGCGCACCTGTGCCATGCACTTCAGACCATGCGCTGAGATCATTAAAATATTGCATAGTGTTTATAAGATGCTGTCAATGAGATGTCCCTTTCCCAAATTTTATTTCCTTTAGGAATCTTATTCTGTATTTGAATTAAAAGATATAAAGGGTTAGTAATACAACATCACAGGTTATTTGTAATGTAACAATCATCTTTATTTATCAAGTATTTAATATTAAATGTTTGTGATGTATCAGAGATCCATTTTTAGAAATTTCATTTTTAATTTATTTAATTATATATGTATTTATTTGTTTATTGTGCAATGCATCACAATGGAATTTAAAGGGATAGTTTACACAACAAATTCCTTTCTTCAGTGGAGCACAAAAGGAGATATATCATAGTGGTCACTATTTGCCATGCAATGAGGCTTTCAGACTTCAAAAAAGTGCACCATAAAAGTAGCCCATTAGACATTCAAATTGTCTTTTTATATTCCTCAGAAGTAAATTAAGTGGGTTTTGAACGACACAAGGGTGAAGAAGTAATGACAGATTTTTTCATGTTTGGCTAAACTATCCTTTTAGAAAAAGCATGCTCTGATTTCACAGTACCGATTTTAGGCTAAGACACTTTTTTCCTCAGTAAATTGCGCCACAAATAAAGGGAAATAAATTTGGTAATGGCAACCAAAAAACACCTAAAAGAAATAAGACATCTTATTACACCACAGTGCTGTTGGTTCTCAGGGGCTCTTGTGTAGTGTTGCATACATTATGTGAATCAAAATAGCTCTCGTTCATTAGGGCTGCAATAATGATTCTAGTTTGAGACGCATGAGGTGCATCCCTGGTGCAGAAGATAGCAGGAGGAAAGTGGTCCCAGGGTTTGACTGCTCTCGTGTGCTCAACTGAATGCAGCTGATAGGGCCATGGTAATCTAGACAGAGCGTGGCAGGGGGGAACCGCTATCTCTCCAGCTCGGGTGAAGATAGTGCTGCAGTATGGTTCAAAACCCATCGTTGACGCCGCAGTCTGAGGTTGGGATAAAATACAGCCATTGGAATATTAAAAGGTTGTTGGTGTGTCTTACGCATCCATCTTTCCAGCTGTCACAGGTCTCTTTAATCACTTTGTGCATAATGGTCCCTTTTCATCCATTGACACATACTAAACTCATTCGATCTCTCCTTTTCTGCCTGCATTCAATAAATATGTTTGATATTCATGAGGTTGCCTCATTAATATGCATGCAACAAACTTATGCAGCACCGCTGCTTTGTTAGATCACAGCTGTTTCTCTGGTGTTTTACATCTCTGATGTATATCTGCCCCTGTGACAGAGAGGTCTGTGCCCTGCGTGTTGTGTATTGCGCTGTGCGGTGCAACACCACAGGGATTATGGGAGTGTGGAGTGTTTGTAAGTGTGCGTAGAGCTCAGTGAGGGATCTGCCCCCAGCCTTTCGCCGTATCTTGCTGACTGGCTTGCTCTCACTGCCATAGAAACGGGGTTCTTAAGCGCGGTGGAGACTCATTCTGCTTGGGCGCTGCCGAGCGTAAGCATCAAAGGGATCAAGGAGGACAGAGAGAGAGAGAGAAAGAGAGAGAGAAAGTGTAAGAAGAAACAGACAAGTACTGGTGAGTACACAAGTGTTGCACCTTTATGGAGTAGTCTGCATTTGTTTAAATGGCTTGGAAAGATGGATTGGGCATCATGGGAGAAACAGGTTGCATGAGCATGCTGTGATAGAGGGAAACAAAGAGGCTTCCGATACACGTGCTTTTTTGATTTTACAACTCTCCGAAGTAGTTCCTGCTGGAAAATCCAGAATCTACTTAAAATCTATGCTTTTTTGCAGCATTGTAGCTGGTTTTTATGCTATTAAACCAGCAATAAACAGCTCAAGGTGGTCAAGCTGGAGCATGGCAATCTGCTTAGACTAGCTAAAGAGCCGTTTAAACACTTGAAATGGATTTTCCAGCAGGTGTATCAATGTGCGCATTTACTATGTGTGTGTGCACGTGCACGCTGCATCCATCACATCAAAACGGGGATGCAGTTGCTTCTGTGGCTGCAACTGTGTGCTCTTTATCGCTTTTATTTTATCTCTCTGGTTGAATGTGAAACACTTTGAAAGCAGATGATGACTGAGTGGCACTTTTTTTTAATCTCTTGCCCTTTCAAAAGCCTTTGTAAATATTTAATCAAAGGGGGTTCTGCCCACACCATGTCCTCTGTGTGCGTTTTTGTAGTTGTTTCTTTCTGTTATGAGTCCTTTCCATCTGCCGGCAGAGCTGATCTGGCAGGTGAATTGTGTTCAGCGGCGCATAACGGCGACTGTGATCCAATATCACTTTGTGTGTTTGTTTGTTTGCGCGTGCATGTGTGTATTAAGTGAGCAATCATAGCTGCAGGGTTTGTAAATCCCCCCCCCCACACACACATACACCAGTGATACTATCTTACCTGCTGCACAGGGGATCCTAGCGTCACATTGAGTTCAAGAACAGTGCATGGGGTAGATGTCAGCCTCGGTAAAACTCAGCCTGATCAACTCAGGGCCAGTCTCAGTGTCTCATCCTGCTGGAAACCCCTTGTAAATATGTCAGTCCATCTGTGAAGCACAGCGCAGGCACCGGCACACCCTCGTTCCACAGAGAGACTCTTGCTCCGGCAGTGCAGCAGTGCAGTCAGAGTGAGCAAACTTTGGCTCTATCACCTCCCAAATATACAGCACTATCATAAATCAATAGTGTTGCATTATGCATGGAGGAGAAAGTGTTTTAGGTGCTGATGGTGGAAAAGCACACATCTGCGGCTTACAGCCCATGGCTCTGTTCCGTGTTTTGTAATGCTGTGCATGTCTGCGGTGACACTTACCAACTTGTTTCATGCTGTCATTTGAAGTCCATCTTATATTTGCAGTGGGCACAGATGCCTAGCGATCTTTTGTGCAGATTAACACACTTCGCTGACATGATGGGGGTTGATTAGCCTGAGTACAGGTTTTTTTCTTTCTTTCTTGTTTCTGCATCGCTTTTACTTTCTCACTTTCAATCCCTGTCTTAACTTTCAGTTTTTCTCCTCCTAAGACTTATTCACAATAAGTCTGAAGGATTTTTTGTACAAAAGACTTTTTTTTTTCACAGAAGAAAGGATGCTAGTAAGCATGTCAGTGTTATCCCCTACTGGTGGATGTTGTAATTACAAACTCTGCAGGCAAATAGCAGCTTTTTTTTATGAGAAACATATGTTTGGCTAATATTTCATTAGAATAGCTAATAGATGTTTTGTCAGTACCTGATTTGTTTTGAAGTGTTCTTAAAGGGATAGTTGACCCAAAAATTACAAATTCTGTTATCATTTGCTCACCCAAGTTTTTCTGAACTTTTTTTTTTCTGTGGAACACAAGATTTTTTTTTTTTTAAATAGTGATAGTGTGCTACAGGACTAGATTATGGCAAACAATAAATTGCTTGCTATTTAAACATTGACCAAGCAATCTTATTGGCTGCAGGATCAGCAGAGGCCAATCAGCTTGTGACATGCAATGATAATGTGACTGCTTGCAGATTTCTTGTAAAGGACCTATCAGTTCATGACTAGATATATACACCGATCAGGCATAACATTATGAAGTGAATAACACTGATTATCTATTCATCACGGCACCTGTTAGTGGGTGGGATATATTAGGCAGCAAGTGAACATTTTGTCCTCAAAGTTGATGAAGCAGGAAAAATGGGCAGGTGTAAGGATTTGAGCGAGTTTGACAAGGGCCAATTTGTGATGGCTAAACGACTGGGTCAGAGCATCTCCAAAACTGCAGCTCTTGTGGGGTGTTCCTGGTCTGCAGTGGTCAGTATCTATCAAAAGCGGTCCAAGGAAGGAACAGTGGTGAACCGGCGACAGGGTCATGGGCGGCCAAGGCTCATTGATGCATGTGGGGAGCGAAGGCTGGCCCGTGTGGTCCAATCAAACAGATGAGCTAGTGCAGCTCAGATTGCTCAAGAAGTTAATGCTGGTTCTGATAGAAAGGTGTCAGAATACACAGTGCATTTCAGTTTGTTGCATATGGGGCTGCATAGCCGCAGACCAGTCAGGGTGCCTATGCTGACCCCGTCCACTGCCGAAATTGCCAACAGTGGGCACGAAAGCGAACAAAAAACAGTTGAAGCAATATTCAAAATATCATCTTTTATATCAAGAAAGTCATACAGATTTGGAATGACGTGAGGGTAAATTATTCCTTTAAAGAGTGAAATGGACTGTATTTTCCCCTGTCTGCACAATGACATCATTTTTCCTGCAGCTCTAGAGTGATTAGTCACATGACATTTATGGCTCATAGACAGTTGTGTCCAGAAATAAATGCAAATACCATTGAGATGAATATGAATGCTAAAAGATATCCTACTCCAGGTGTTACAGACCTTCTTGAACTAAATTAGCATATCAATCAATCAATTAATCAAATCTTTATTCAGGACACACACAGTCCAAAAAACACAAACAATAAAACATACCAATACAAATACAAATAGAAAAGCATATCACATATTTACTAGATACTGCACTGATCCGTATATATTTTTTTCAAGTTGATGTTTTTAAATGTTTGTATGCTGAAAAAAATTCACTGACCATGCATACAATGTCATAAAAAAATTAATTATACTTAATGTGCATAGTTTTGTTTTTGAAAAATTAGTTTTTGCCTTTCGTGTCATTGCATCTGACCATGCACTGACGGGTCATGGTTGTGGCTCTGCAGGACGCTTTAGGGATTTACAAATGTCATCAGCAGACAAAACTGTAAAGAATTCCGATATAACAGCTGTGTGTGTGAACCAAGTTTGACACTATGGAATTTGTCACTTGAAAAGTCTGTACTGGCAGGTGGCAAATGTGAGTGTCGAGGTGTGAGATGTGCTTAGAATGTGTGTGATCCCGGGAGGACTGTTAAAAAAGGAGCAGCCTGTCTTATGACTGTAAAACACAGTAGCGCTTTTCCCCAGCGGTGTCATTGTGATCACTCTGGATCAGTCTGGATGAGACCAAGGCTTCACTTTTGAATGGAAAATTCATTCAAGCTAGTAAAACGTGACAAGAGATGCAGATACTTATTCGAACAGTGGGCTACTTTTGTGAGATTAGGAAGGCAGCTGTGGGCTGTTTAACTTGGATGGATCAAATTTTTATGATAGTCACATACAAGAAAGCTCTGTGTATCCCTTCGTGTACTAGACTGTGTGTTCTGTCAAATAATTTACCCTTGCGGTATTAATTCCTCATGTTGTTTTAATGGAAAATTCCCCTGCGAGCAAGGCTATAAGGACACCCAATCACTCCAGTTTGAGTTCTGCAAAACCATCTCCCATGTGGAGAACATCCTGTGGCCAGTAGACATGTTTCTTCACAGTTGATCAGTATCAGAAAATCAATCTTTAATGGGTTGAGGTAAATGAAGAATGTTGTACAGAGCGTAGTGAAAATAGCACTTGCGTTTAAAGGGATAGTTCACAAAAAAAATTAAATACATAAATAAATTGTTATTGTAAACCCAAAATATACCTCTTCACATATCCCTTTTATCTCAGTAGCGATTCACTATAATCAATCAGACTTTCCTAAGCTACATAATAATGAGAGAAGACCGTTTATGTGAGTGCGTATGATTATTCCCTTATTTCCTCAGACATTACAAACAGCGATTGCATGTGCTTACATTACACCACTACTCATTGGCAAAATTAGCTATTGAAAAATTTGCAACGTCGCTAATTTTAGTCAGTTATAGCCCAACTCTGCATATGACATTCGATTGCACATCAATAACATAATCATCTAAACATCAAAATCATCTACAGTGTCCCACAGAAAGAAAATAACAGTTGAGTGAATTTTGGGTGAAGTATGTATTCCTCTAAACTTGGACCCAGTTTTGATGCATTAGCTGAACATGATTTATGTTGTACTTCTACAGTGAATATGTGCAAAATAGACTCCCCACGCACTTCTTGTCAGTCCTAATGCGGTGTGATGTTTCGCCCAACAGCCCCATGACTCCCGCTGTCATGCCACTGTCAAGTCACGGATCAGTGAAGTGATGCATTGCTCTCTCTAGTGCTGACATGATGTTTATTTCATGTCACAGGCCAAAGGCCAGAAGAAACAAAGACCCCGAGCCACCAAGGCAACTGATTAGTCAGCGATTTACAAAACGCATGCATTTTATTTACAAAGGTTCATATTTACAACAACCATCTGTCTGACCTTCAAATGAGCCCTGATCCAGGCCTGAGGTTTATTGGATTTGAGTAATTTACATAGACAGTTTTGACAGGAAGGGATGTGAAAAGCTCTGATATTACCTTCTACTGACACTCTAGTTTCCTCAACTTTTTTGGTCCGCAACAATGCTTAGGTAGGTGGTACCAGGACCCAAGGTTTCCCAGCAGAACATTGCCCAAAGCATCACAATGCCTCTGCCGGTTTGCTTTCTTCCCATAGTGCTTCCTGGAGCCATGTGTTGCCCAGGTAAGCGATGCACACACACCCGGCCATCCACGTGATGTAAAAACATGAAAACGTGATTCATCAGACCAGGACACCTTCTTCCATTGCTCTGTGGTCCAGTTCTGATGCTCACATGCCCACTGTTGGCGCTTTCTGTGATGGACAGGGGTCAGCATGGGCACCCTGACTGGTCTGCGGCTATGCAGCCCCATACGTAACAAACTGCGAAGCACGGTGTATTCTGACATTTTTCTATCAGAACCAGAATTAACTTCTTGAGCCATTTGAGCTACAGTAGCTCGTCTGTTTGATCGGACTGTTCCTTCCTTGGACCACTTTTGATGGATACTGACCACTGCAGACCGGGAACACCCCACAAGAGCTGCAGTTTTGGAAATGCTCTGATCCTGCAGTCGTCCAGCCATTACAATTTGGCCTTTGTCGGACTTGCTCAAATCCCATTTTTCCTGCTTCTAACACATCATATTTGAGGACAAAATGTTCACTTCCTGCCTAATATATCCCACCCATTAACAGGTGCCGTGATGAAGAGATAATCAGTGTTATTCACTTAACCTGATCAGTGTGTGTGTGTGTGTGTGTGAGACATATATATATATATATATATATATATATATATATATATATGGGTTACTGAGTACATGTAAGATGTGTTACTGAATAAAATGCACCTATTATTGCTTTATATTTTTATATTAATTATTTATATTGATTAGCAATAATAATGTTTTCATACATAATATATTTCATACTAATAATGCCTGCTTCCTACAGTATTTCTCTTTGGGGAATTTTGGGATACATTATCCATTTCAGCTAAGAGGCCCGTCTGACAAATGATATTAATGGCTAGTCACAATAGGTTGGATTTTCAATTTGGTTCACACTCTTTTTCTCTTGGATGCAATCAGATGTTAAAACGAAAGCATCTCTCCATAGTTTTATAAAACAGCAAATTTCACAAGATCTGCCTGGCAGAAGCATGACTCATTTTAGCATACCGTGTCTGGAGAATATCAGACATAGTAGACTTTAATTTCCATGGACAGACAGGGCTTACTATTTTAATTCCAGCTGTGGTAAAAATAAGTGAAACATTAAATGAGCCTAATCTAATTTTACAGCTTAGAAATGAAACCAGGTGAATTTATTGAGATATGTGTTCAAATGAAAGCAGCCATAAACTGGCAGGAGATGCGTGAGCCAAATCTTTATTACAGTTTCCGTGTCACATAAATCTCTATGTATAACGTTCCTGGTGTCCATCCTTTGGCATCTGCCTCCTGTCACATAACGTGTCGTATAAAAGCTCATGAATACACAGAGTGATTGGAGTGATTAATGAGGTACAGGTGAAAGATGTGACTAATTAGACTGACTGGGGAAAACTAGGACACAGGAACTCAATGAAAAACACAATGAACAACAGACATGTGACATTAGCCCCCCTCCCGGTAGGCATGAGACTGGAGGCCCAGGAGACTGAGGTAGAGCCATGGCGACGAGTGTCCGAGGTGGAGACGGATGACCGCAGGACAGAGGCTGAGCTAGTGGGACAGAGGACGGAGGCAGATCCGGGGGGAAGGCAGAGCCAGACGGGGCTGAAGGTCGACGGCTGACTAAGGCAGAGCCAGAGAGACGAGGTAGCCCGGAGAAGCCGTATGGCCGAAGGTTACCGGTGGAGCTGAGGGAGGGAGTGCAGGGCACAGAGACTGGTGGCGATGACAGGGGATCCTCTGCGCCGGATGGAGCTGGTGGACTGAGGACACGAGGCAGGTCCACACAGCATGTGGGCGGAGCAGAGGAGCTGAAGTACAGCAGCGAAGGCAGGGCTGAGGAACTGGCTGACTGAGGAGGTGGGTGAGGGTGGCTGGGCGGGAATTCTGGAGACGAAGGAGATGCTGGAGAAACAGGGGTCACTGGAGAGACAGGGGTTGCTGGAGAGACCTCTGAATAACAGTCAATCAAATTCTTCCCCAAAATATCCAGCAGTTCTTCGAAATATACACCAGAGGTCCTCACCATCTGGTGGTGGATGGGACTCCTTTCCCAGCCCTCAAGCTCTATGAGTACTCCCTCCACGACACACAATATTGCCGGCTCACGCACCTGGTCAGACTCTCGCTGTGGTCCGGGCTCCAGGGCGATGACTCCTCTCAACCTCTTCCTGGGTTCAGACTCATCTGTCGCGGTAGGCAAGATCTGGCAAGATCTCCATGGTCTGCGGTGGGCACAGGCATCTCCCTAGTGCCGGTCGTGGTCGGTAGTGGATGGCTGGTCTCTGGAGGTGGTGGAGTGGGACTGGTAACACTGTTGTACAGGCCGATCCGAGATTTACCAGCACCCAAGGATGGACATCCCAAGGAGGATTTTGCTGCGTACGTGGAGTGGGTGCTGGTCTGGGTAGTGTGTCATCCACGCAAGGTGTATGCGCTTCCAGCGAACGGTCTTCCTGCTCCAGGCAGAGTAGCAGCGGGGGAGGTCCATGATGGGCAGGAAAAAAGAAACAAGGGGAAAACCTTACAAATAAAAAAACTGTTGTGGTCCGTCTTTCTGTCATGTAACGTGTCGTATAAAAGCTCATAAAGACAAGGAGGAACAGGAAACAGGATATTTAGTAACAAAACTCACAGAATTCACATCAAGCACACAGTATCATAGACGAAGGCGGACAAACACCGAGGGAGAACTGAAAGCTTAAATACACAGTGATTGGGGTGATTAACGAGGTACACATGAAAGATGTGACTAATTAGACTGACTTTGGAAAACTAAGGCTGAATCCGAAATCACCCCCTAAACCCTCATTCACTATTCCCTAAAGAGCCAGCCCAAGGCATAAGCGAACTAAGCGACTGCTTAGGCCCCCCTTGGCCACCAGGGGGCCCCCAAGAGCACATGAAATGACTTTTTGCTGTATGTTATTTTATGATGATTGAAATAGTAAACAATTACTAAATAAACTGCAAAATGTTAAGTTTTCTAATGCACGGATTGATTCTGACAGCACTGCATGAGCTCGCAGCGCCATCGGCCGGACACTATTCACATGTTAGCCAGGGTTCAAAGTCCAAAGTGGCGCCACTCATCAGTTGCCCCTTGCCCGGTAAATCTTTTTATGAGAATTTGAGAATGCACTATGGTTTAGTGCGAATATCTTGTCTGACGTGCTGCATGTTTTGGAGTACAGCATAGCTTCCAGTATCTCAGTAAATGTTTTTCTGCAAGTGCTATATCGTACCTTTGGAACAATAGGGTACAACGGGGCTAAAGGCTCCACGGGGTAAAAGGCTCCTTTGATTTTATTTTCCTCTAAACCACTAGATGGCACAAAAATTTGCCTCAGCACTTTCCAAAACATCCGCTTTTTAAGATGCACGTGGAAATCTGTCTGATCTTTGAGCGCAAAGTGGATTCTGCGCTCATTTGATCTAATATTTGATGTTTTTAAAAATGTTGTAGATTTAAGTAGTGATTAAGAATTGCTAAAATGATTGAATATATTTTGAAACAAAGGTCTTGTTAATGTTTGTCAGTTTTGTTCAAGGTAATTAAAGCAACAGTTTTTCAATAATGGAAGAATATGTAAAAGTATGGTATTTGGGGTCAAAGGCCCCTGCTGTTAGGGCAAAAGCCACCATATTTAACATGATAATAAACATTTGTTGACATGACATGGTTAGATTCAGATTGTAAGTATCATATATTAAGTTGTGTGTCCACTTTAGAGATAATCAGCATATTTATAATGAAATCATCAGATTTAAAAATTTGATATTAATCATTGTCATATAATAAAATATAATTTATTGTCACTACTGTAAAACTATATTAATTTATTATGGGATCTCCTTCAATGGTTTCAGAATCTTTACTTTTTAAATGATTTTGTTTCTATATTTTTCAGATAAATTTCTATATTAACATATTTTAATGACAGCATATTTACTGATCAAAATAAACAGAAAATTTGAATAAACAGAAAACTTTGCTAAAGTGATTGTTTTGAACAAGTATTAACTTAAACCTTATTAAAAACATATTATTTTAGCTGAAGTATTTGTATTAATACTGTGTGCCTTTTGCCCCATGCTGGTGAGCCTTTTAGCCCATGTGTGGGGTAAAAGGCCCCCCTCGACACCCCATACATTTATACGATTTTTAAATAAAATAAACCACTTTTATGATTCATATTCACACCAAATCTGTTGCTCCATAAATGTTAAATACAAACATATATATTTTTCTGTATATCATATATTAAAGGAGTAGTGAAAAGCACATTTTTCTTAAGGTGTGCCTTTAGCCCCGTTGTACCCTAAGTTTATACATTTTGGAAGTTTTTATTTAGAAAATAAAAAGGTTCTTTCTACACAGTTGAATGGAATGCAAAAAGTGTAATTTATTCCTGTGATCAAAGCTGAATTTATCATCATTACTCCAGTCTTCAGTGTCACACGATCCTTCACAAATCATTCTCATATGAGCATTTGATGATCAACACACATTTATGATTATTATCAGTGTTGAAAACAGTTGTGTACAATGTTTTTAGGATTTTTTTGAAAGCTTTCTATTTCAGAGAAATGCTGTTCTTTTGAACCTTCTATTCATCAAAGAATCCTGGGAAAAAAATTTATATCCCAGTCTGAACTGTAGTACTGTAAGGCTTTGAATATTAACACCTGAGCACTCTTGTGGGTTTGCTACTGTTACAATTAAAAAAACGTATAGGGTAAAAACATGACAGCCAGACATGATGCAAGCAACACAGCTATAACTACTAACATTGATACTGGGTGTGCAAATTATCAAGAATTGACAATAGTCAGTCGTATTGGTGACACCGAGGGGCCCCAAATAAAATTCTGCTTAGGGCCCCAAAAGGGCTTGGGCCGGCCCTGATTCCCTACGTTAGTCCACTAATATAGTTCACTTGAAGGAGTGAATGAAAACGAGTAAGTGAATTCGGACATCGGCTGTACACTCGTTATTGCGATGCATTATGGGATAGAATGAGTGCACTCAATAACGTTCACTGGTTTCAGACACCATACAAATGGCTGTCGATTTCGGGGGAGATTTCGGATTCAGCCTAAGACACAGGAACTCAATGAAAAACACAATGAACACAACAGACATGTGACATCTCCATGATTTCTGGGATATGTTTTGCTCTCCATGAAAGAACTATAAAATTAGGTATCACTCCTGATAGAACCAATTAAAGTTTGAGGTATGTGTAATAGGAAGATCTGTGTGATGGGGTCAGTTATTAAGGAGATTGTAAATGCTGCAGTGGGCAGCAGGGACAGACAGCAGCTCTTTTATTGCCATTCCACGTGGTTAATTGACACACCTGAATCCGCTGGGCTAAAAATAAGCATAACAAACTCAGACTTGAGCGCAGCCAATTGTCACAACTCACATATATATGATTGTACCGTTTTTAAAGAAAAAGAAAATTGTTTGTTGAGCCTATATGGTATTTTCTATGTTGTTTGCCAGAAATCCACTCTCATTAGTAAAAGTCACTATTTTTAAACTGCACAAACAAAATGCAACTTTAGTGGATTATTGTAAGTCATATGGTTTTCTGTCTTCCATGGAGACATTTAACATATTTTATTAAATATTCAAATTATATGCAATATAAAACATAAATACAAATATTGTGGATTCATTTACAGTGTTTTACATCTTCAAACATGTAATATCTGCAAAGAAATCCTCCGCACTAAGAAGAGAAATTCACATGCACTGACATCTTTGGTGGTTGTAGGATTAAAGTCATTACAGTGACAGTTCCCTTATGAAGTGGCCTTAGATATGGCTGGCATACTAATGCAAAACATTGAAAATGTCCATTGTTGTTTTATCCCTTTTTCCCTCGTCTCTTATTCTAATTATCGTGTTTTCTGCGGGTATAGAAACACAACTTGGTGTATTATAATAGAAGTTCTAAAAATAAAGATGGTTGTTATTTTACATATCAGCCAGGGTTTAAATTAGTCATCATAATTCATTTTCTCTTCTAAAATGGTTGTTTTAAATGTAGATGTATGCAAAGACCTGAATAAATACTGCCTCCCTATTAGCTACTGGAGTAAAAAGGCAGAGTATGTCACAATGTTTTTTTTGCAAAGTGAGGAAATGATGTGCGAGTGTTTGTATCACCCAAAACATTTAATTCACCCTTCAAAACCTAGTTATTGTGTCAGTAAATTGGCCAATGTCACCGAAATAAAATGAGTTAGAAATGAGCCACACTGGTCAAAATGTTTAGATGTTTTTTTCACCATGGAAATTTGTTACATAAAAATTTGTTACACTTTTTAAGTGGCAAAACACTAATGTTCACTGATTAAAAACATATATTATGGCAAAATTTTTATTTGATCATTTGTAGATTTGGTTATATACTTTGATATTTGACATAAAGACTTATTTTACTAGTAAAGATTGCATACGGTAGATCAGCAATCTGTACTGTATGGGATATTAGGATTTCTTATCAAGTGCCATATTGAATAATCAACACAATACTTAAACATGGTACCGTCTTTTGTTAAGATACAGAATAACCACTGGTTTATCTTTTGCCTTCTCAGATAAACACCTGTCTACTCCTGAAATGATCAGTGCTGGCATGTTTTTGCTAATGGGGAATGTGGATGTTAAGGTGCACTGCAGAGATATGTGATTTGTAACGCCTTTTGCAGAGAGGTGTGAGTGGTCGATTCAGATCGATAAACACTTCAGACAATCACGCTGTGTCAAATAAAGGATGTGAGTTCAGGAATTTAATAGCGTGTGTGTGTGCATGCAGTCTGTTGCTAAGCTATGTGAACCATCCTGTGAGACATTCAGGTAGGAGCTGAGCAGATTAGCGTTGTCATGGGGCTGGCTACGGCCGCGGTTTAACATTATGCTTCATTACATCTTGACTTTTCATTTAATATTTTTGTATAGAATATTTCTCCAAATATTTTCCCACTTACAAACAATCACTCAAAAGTTTTCAGTGACTAACCTCATGGAGGCTGTCATGTTGAGATTACATGACTTGATGTATGTTACTGATTTTATCTTGGTAAACCTGCTGTTATCGAACACTTTCACTCGCTGAACAAATTAATCATGGCTGGCTGCAAATTGCACATTTCTACAATGACATTGGTAACTGACAACTTACTTTGTGTGATGCTGCGTACATGGCAATAGGTGTCGGTATAAATACAAGACGACTAAATATGACATATTTCGCGCCTGTGCAAAATGGTGCTATATAGTACTAAAGGTGATTCTTTGGCTCGTAATCATATAGGGGAACCTCTTTAAGTGCTGTATAGCACCAAATCTTGGTGCTTCAGCGGTTCTTCAGCGGTTCTTTGGGATGACATATAGCACTGCTACCGAATACAGAAACTGTTAAGGTCCTGTATGGTTCTTCAGGACTTGTATGGAACCATTTGACACAGGTGCTGTAGAGCACCTTTAAAGATTGGAGCACCAAAAGGGGTTCCCCTATATGATTACGAGCCAAGAACCACTTTTAGTGCTATATAGCACCATTTTTTTTTTAGAGTGTACCTTTAATAAAATACTTTACTATATCTTTTCCCCATTTCTCCATAATATAAGGGGTGCTGCTTTGTATAGTTTTCTTGACATTTCTCCAGATGTTTTATTAAGGGCTAAATTCCGAAATCATCGCCTGTCTGTCTGGTGGATTGGAATATGATTTTGTGAATATATATTTTGTCTTTTGGTTGTTATCCTTAAAGAAACTGTGTCTGTGGGGTTCTGAGCTTTCAAATGTTTTGATGATAGGCTCACAGTTCTCTTCTTATACCTTTGGGTTTAGCTTAAAGTTCTGTATGAGCAGGATACTCCTCAGATCAGTTTCACTGACATGAAAAAGTCTCTTCTCCAAATCTTCATGGAATCTGTAATGCTCTGGGACTTAAGAATAACAACAATTTGTCATTGCTAAAAACATGGTCCAGATGGTGTTACAATGAATTTATGAATATGTGCCGTAAGCTCAATGAGAGGCTGTTTACCTCCCAAAGTCTTAGCGTGTGAATTCTGCATTGCTCCCAGCAGTCCTTCAGTTTGAGAACCCCCGGCTTTGTTTGCTGTGGCGCTCCGCCATTCTGAGATCCTGGGAATTAGGGGATTTGAGATTGCAGTGGAGAAGGAGCTATGAAATAGAGCAATCTAAAAATGGCCCGGAAGGGGCATGGAGATTTACTTGCAGAGCTGATATTTTCCTCTTCGCAGAATCAAGGAGAAAAGCTCCCCCTCTAAAGCCTGGGATGTCATGCAGCATCATGTGCTGTGATTTATACAAGCAGCCAACTGAGGAAGGACCCTAAGGCTGCACCTTGATTTTTACACTTGTCCTCTTCGCTTAACTCCTGGCTAACACTTGTCTCCTTCCAGGACATTTTATGTGCTTTATCAGATTTTCATTCATTTAAATATACACATGTATTATTATTTATATATTTATTATATATAAAAATACAGTTTATATATAAATAAAAATGATACAATAAATATTTATAAATAAGCCATTTTGTTATATTAAGTCAAAAATATTAACTACCGTTCAAAGGTTTAGGGTCGGCAAGATGTTTTAATGTTTTTAAAGTCTCTTATTTTCAATAAGGCTGCATTTATTCAATCAAAAATACAGTAAAAACTGTAATATTTTGGAATATTATTACAAATAAAAATAATTGTTTTCCATTTTCATATCATTTAAAATGTAATTTATTCCTGTGATAAAGCCGTATTTTCAGCATCTTTACTCTAGTCTTCAGTGTCACATGATCCTTCACAAATCATTCTAATATGATGATTCCTTATTAATATCAATGCTGACAACAGTTGTTCTACTTAATATTTTTTTACGAAAATTTAAAAAATAAAAATTCAGGATGAATATAAAGTTGAATGCTTCACTATTAAATCAAATGAATGCATCCTTGCTGAATTAAAGTATTACGTCCTTAAAAAAATGACAGACTCCAAACTTTTTAAATGGTAATGTGTATGTACTGGTACTAGAAATTACAAAGCGCTCTTTACTGAGCTGTCGCCTTGATTTATTCAGGCCGATGTAATTGATTTTGACTAATGTAGCAAGGCTTTGGTGGACTCGGAGGCTATAGTCCTTCTGTGGCTATTTGCATACACCCTCAAGAGATAGACCCTATAGGAGACAGATTTACACTTTGTATTTTTCCACCAATTCCACCATCAACATTAAATCTAAATGCGTTCACATGGGAACAGAGATCTAGTTCAAAGGTTTGATATGACAGTGCCTCTGAGCTCTCCCTAATGGTGGCTACTGATTGTGATGCCAGTTCCTATCAGTGTGGCTCCCATTGTCCTGAAAATATCAGCTGTCAGAGATGCGTAGGTGGAGCAGAGACTGTGTAATTGAGGTCCGCTGAGTTGGGTTAACACACTGTCTTCTTGATTGCCCTTTGTGTGTGGTTAAATTAGGATGTGTTAGTACAGTGGTCCATTTTGTTGCAATTTTACCCTGTAATTAACAAAAGGACCATGTTAGAGGTTCTTTAATTGGCTTCCTTTCAAGGTTCAGATGACCCCTCTGATGTTGTTGTTTGTCGCCTCACGTTTTATGTCCTCGCGCGTTAATTCTTCATTTCATGCTGTCCTTTGAGCACACAACAAAGCTTTTTATTTTTGCTCGGGATTAGATGATGAGAGTTGACAGAGCGCATGTTGCGTCTTATAGCTGGGTTTCTATGGAAACCAGGTTACATTCGAAGACATTTGAAGGGAAAACCCTCAGGCCCCAGTTTGTGCCCTGACTCAGTTTCAAAACAAATCTTAATTGAATTTGTAGGCCTCGTGATATTACTCATGTGCTCCAGACATGGCCCAACCCCTGTGAACCCTGTGCCTGAGGAGGAGGGGGGAGAAATTAACAACCCCCTCCTTTCATGTGTTATCTCATAGGACAGCATGTTCTCCTCTCTGCTCCTGCAGCACTGGGCTGGAAAATTTTGCTAAACGCCAAGAAAGGCTTGTGAAATGGGATACAGGTTCCACAAACATAAATGCTGGATTCATTATGCATCAGAGGTGGAGGTTGTTTTTTTCAGGATATCTATTGTAAAGAAGAGCATGACTGCATATCTAATTAGCAGGTGCATTTGCAGTCCGATCCACTGACCTGACTAAATGTATATGTATTCTCAAAGATTTTAGAATATAGCTTCAAAAGATATAAAAATAGTCTAGTGGGTCCGTGGCACTTTTTGCCCTATCTGTTATTTTAAAAATACATTAAAAGTGTATGTTTAAATGCAATACACCTCTTCTATGATGAGCATGTTTTTAATTTTGGAATTAGAATTAGTTTCGATTCGAAAAATGTATATATAATACAATTAGAAATGAATATAAAAATAAACAAATAAATAAAATAAACGTTGATTAAAATAAAACAAATTGTAAAAACAAAAAACAAACAAACAAAAAAACTGTTAGTTGCCAAAGCATATTTTCTCATTTTCATTTACTTTAAATTGATGTACTAAAATAACTAAAAACTATGTAGAAATAATTTATAATAATGACAAAAACACAAAACAAAATTACAATTTTTTTAAATGAAAATATAAAAATAAAAACCAATTCAAAATATTAAAAACTATAATAGTATATGAATGATACTAAAAAAACTATATATAGTAAAAAAATGGATCAGGAAATTATAATAATTAACAGATCATTTGAATAGTTCAAGTTGTAAAATGCAATGTGGTACAAAAACGTAATGATATTTATGAATTAATAAATTATGAATAATTATGAATATGAATAAATAATATTATTTGGACAAAACATTATATAATTGTTTTTGTTTGTATGTATGTATGTATGTATATATATGTGTGTGTGTGTGTGTGTGTGTGTGTGTGTGTGTGTGTGTGTGTGTGTGTGTGTGTGTGTTTTATTATTATTATTATTATTACAGTTATAAATTATATACATGTATGAATTACATATATGGAATAAAATTTCATGATATTTGGAAAAATACTTAAAAAAATATAATATAATATAATATAATATAATATAATATAATATAATATAATATAATATATAGCCTATATATATATATATATATATATATTTTTTTTTTTTTACTTTTTGAAAGCAATGATTAATTCACATGTAGTAAAGGTACAAGAAAAATATGTTACATGTCATTGACACTATTTTAGGATTTTGATGTTAATCCAAGAAAGAGTTTTTTTTTTTTTTTGCCAAATTATCGAACTAACCCACCTGAAACTTAGACAGCTCTGAGAAACCTATATGTTGATTGACTGATTGCATTTATGAACCATTACATGCATGGCTCATTAACTGAGTATTATGACCAGAGCTGTGTGAAATATCATGCTGGTTGGCAACCAGGTCCATGGGGAGTCACAATGTCGCACTGTTTGGATTCATTATCCATATCTCAATGGGTGGAAACTCACTTTGCTTTACTGCCGCATGTCTTCTGTACAGCTGTCTTCATGCTGATTAACAGCCAAATCATCATTAATGTCCAGTATGCATGCCATAAACGATCACAGTGGGTAACAGCCACATTATTTAGTTTATTTCAGATGCGAAAAGGATCAAATTGGCATTTATCATTATTTCATATTACTTTTTCACATGACTAAAATTATTGTTAAACCCCACCATGAAACTGCCACATCAACTTGGCATTATCAGCTCTGTCCAGCTGTACAGGCAAGCCAGACTTAATAGAAATCAAAAGACAACAGACGCAAACCAGTGGGAGCCACATTTCGGAGTCTGGATCATTTCAGTTGACAAAACAGAAGCTATATGGCAGCGTTTGAATGTGAAAATCCTCTGAACACATAAATCCCTGGACCTAGAAATTTCTTATCCACTCGGGATAAACCCTGAGCCCTTCAAATGGACACTTTAGAGAAAGCAGTTTACAGAATTTACAGAAAAACCCTTGACAGCTTATTCACATGAAATGGGAAACTTCAGCAAATATACGGCTTGTAACATAGAAAACTAGTAGACTTTAGAGAAGCTACATCAGCACGTTTGATGCACTGCAAATCGTATTTTGTATTATTTTACAGTAAATATCTAAACTGCCTTAAAGCAAGATTGTGTTTATGCTTGGGGAAAAAACTGTTTTCTCAAGTAAATTTAAATATTGTTGTACACTATAAAAAAAATATTGTTGGTTTAACTTAAGTAAGTAACCTGGTTGCCTTAAAATGTTGAGTTCATTGAAATTAAAAATTTGAGTTAATACAATGAAGGAAATGGGTTTAATAAATAGAAACTCAAAATATTATTGTATCTGAACCACATAAATAATAATAAAAAAGTTGGCATGTTTCACAGCATTATAACAAATAAAACACAATTACGCAATACGCTTACACAATCTTTTAATATTTGAATAAAGGGTCATGTCAATTCTCAAAAATGTTCATTGTATTAACTCAAATTTTTAATTTCAATGAACTCTAAATTTTAAGGCAACCAGGTAACTTACTTTTAAAAAAAATTTTTACAGTATAAAGATATTTACATATTTTTCAGAAATAAAGATACAATCTAAACAGAAGATATATTTGTATTTGTGATGAGCATCAAATCAGCAAATTCGAAGGATCATGTGACAATAAAGACTGGACTAATGACTAATTTATTCAGACACCTTCAACATTTTCTCACATTATCACAGTTTATTTGCTATAGTTTAGAAAATAGTCATAAAATATGACAAGAACTCTGTGTCAGAACAAAATCAGCTGTCAGCTGTTAAATTTAAGTACACAATTAGATAATACCAATTTAGGTCACCCAATGACCGAGCAAGGCTTAATTTTGTTCAGTCTGTGGTGTAAAAGGTCACATTAGCAATTAAAGAAAAAACAATTAAGCAAAACATGGACAGGTCAAAGTGTCTGAATAATTTTGGTCCCAAATGTATATAAATTTTACTGGTAGTCCACTGCATGAAGAATTTTTGGGTATAATATGTCACAGTTTACTTTATTTTGCTATCCTCACTTCCATAAATGAACTATAGTGTCCTCCATCCACTAGTAAAAAAGTATATCTGGTGTCTGAATAATTTTTGGTTTCACTGTAAGAGACTTTCAGAAACGATAAAGAAAATCACAATTATTATTGCAAGCTTATGACTGGCACTGTACTTATTTAATAAATATTATTTGAAGACTTTTGTTCCCAAAGTCTTGATTGATTTCTCCTGTTCTGACCTTGAGTCTTTACTTTGCATTGTGTGCTTACAGTAGTCACGTAATGACAAATGACTTGGAAAGGAATGAGGAACTGAATGAAGAACAAAAGTTCTAAAAGACACTAAATTAGATGTGGCCCCAAGCCCTTTGAACTGTCAGTAGAGATTTATATTCCATTTGAGCAAGGACACATTGTACGTTCCAGGAAGCCCAGGGAGATCTCAGCATGCGTTATTTCAAATAAATCAAACCGGTCGAAGCAGTGGGTTGAGAGCGTTCATACAGCTGTTGGGAGGAAAAAAACGTAATCAGTGTTTCTCACTGTAAAAACACATCTCAGACGGAAAATAAAATTGAATTCAGCCGCCTCAATATTATTGTTCTAAATCCTGTATAGAACCTAAATTCCTATAGAGCCCCCACACGAAATGACAGATCTCCCTTTTCTTTTTACATTCACGTTTACATGGTGCTTGTCAGCAGTCTTGGAGCCTCTCCAGTCCATTTGTTCTATTGCAAGCAAATTCTCTGTAATCGTGAAGAAATGAGTTTGAGCTTGCTTTCCGCCTATATGCGCAAGAGCCATTGATGGGTGAACAGCGTTGCGAGCGCTTGATATTGCTGCCGCATCTTCCGCTAGCATTGTTCCCTTGGAAATAGATTATAGGCCTGTATCTGCGATAACTTTAATTACATTTCATCATTTCTGCACTGTGTTTGTGAGTGTGTGTGTGTGTGTGTGTGTCAAATTCAGGGCTTCAGACAGTGTTTGATTCACACACGCTTAAGTAAATAAACCCATGGATCTTTAGATATATAAATACAAGTCGTTGCTCATTTGAACCTTCTTGAAACTAATGTGCTTTTCTTTCTGTCTGTCTCACTGTTTTGACCATCTGTTTGTCCATATTGTGCGGCCCATCACTTCCGCCCGGCTGTAGACATCACTGTTGGCCTCCCCATCGGTGTGATAATAGCGTGTGGCTTGGCGCTGCTGTTGCTCTCCTCATTCGTCTCCTGGAGGCTGTGCTGGGTTCCTTGGAGGAACAAAGCCCTCTCATCAAGTTCTGCGGCCCTCGCCCCTGACGATTGCCCCTCAATTCATTTACCATCTCTCCTGCCCAGTCCTCAGCCGTCTGAGGTCACCATGGCGACTGAAAAGGAAAAGTATTCTATGTCCTCGATGGGCTTCCTGGAGGCAGCTGTTAAAATAAGCCGAACGTCTCCCGACATCCCCGCCGAGGTGCAGCTCTCCATGACGGAGCACTTTTTGCGCCGTACACAGCGCATGCAAAGACAGACCACAGAGCCTGCGTCATCCACCAGGTAACATAGCCAAAAAGCACCTACCAACACACACACTTATACACTACCGTTCAGAAGTTTGGGGTCGGTAATATAATGTTTTCCTAAAAGACGACTGCATTTATTTGATCAAAATACAAAGCAGTACTCTTGTGAATATTTCAATTACAAAAAAAACCCTGCGATGACAGTTACATTTTCAGCAGCCATTCATTCTTCAGTGTCACATGGTCCTTCAGAAATCATTTTAAGATGCTGATTTGCTGCTCAAGAAACATTTCTTATTAAAAATCTTACTTACCCCAAACATTTAGTGTATTTGTAGGGTAAGATGAGGTTAAATAATCAAAATTGTTGTCATTGGATAATTGAGATTAATGAATTGAATGTTGATACATGTCCAATATTAAAGGTTTTTATGTCTAGTTGGTTATAGGGTCTTAGAATTTATTATAATAATATTTTTGCAATTGTATTTTTAATCATTTTTATAATTCATTTTAATTTTAATTTTCAATGTTATTTAATATTTTACATGATTGATACTTTAAAAAAACAACAAAAAAAACAGATGTATTTTATATATTCTGTGAACATTTTATGGAATAAGTTTAAAGTGAGCTTCTTGCCCAAGGTAAAGGTCATCTTACGCCTTTCATGACTTTCATGTGCAATAACAAAATTACCAGGTGTTTCCATTTATATCCTTTAATAATATACGGGATGATGCATCATCTTACTTTACATGCGAAAGTCAACTCTAAATATGTTAAAATGTAGCTTTAAATGCACACTGTTCTTAAGGGATGCCCATCTTTTATCATCTTTTATGTCTGCAACCATTTACACACACCCAGTGCTGCATAGACATTTACACATTTCATTCGTCACATGCAGACCTGAAGGAAATGCAGACTATGAATCAGATTGTCAGACCACCATCCCTGTATTATTAGATCTGTGTACTTTCCTCTATTTCCAAGGTGGTTATTTCAGTATGGCTCAAAAGGCATCAATCACAGTCCCCCCATAAGAGAATCTCCTAAAGACATTACAGAGCAGATGAATACTACTGACACCAACAAGAGAAATGTAATCTTCTCAGAAATGTCATTTATATTTGAAAAGTATATTGCTGATGATGCATAATTATTTAAAGGACTGAAGTCTTTCATGTGAGACTGTCATTTATTTCAGTGTCACCTAAGGGCAAGTTTTTAATGTTTAGCTGCTCAATCACTGGAACCCAGAGAAGTGTTGCTCGTGCATACTTGATTCATTTGGGGTTGTTCCAGGGACCTTAATTACGGCACAGAAGTTGTCCACTCAAAATTAATTATCTGTCATGTACTATTTGCACATTAAAGAGTACTATTTAATTTAGCTTCAGTATTTGGCTGTTTTTGAAGATTTTCCACTGCTCTTTGTTACCGAGCATTGCTTGAGATCAACTTGACAGGGAAATATGGGGTTTTATTAATATTAAATAGTACACAGTTGAACTAACTACACCAGAATTCATTTTAACACCCGGCCTCCTCTTGAGACCAGCTGTTACATAATAAAGGAAACAATTGCTTTCACAGGAGCATTGAGGTTTGTTTTCTATAGATTTGTGTGGCAAATCTCAAGTGTATATACAAATATTATACTAGTATATTGTAGTCTATATATTAATATAATATTCAGATTTTAGTTTTTTTTTAAGTGTTTATTTTATTTCTCATATCTTTTTAAATACTTGGTATCAATCTCAGACACTTAAGTAGTTTGCCAGGTTTTCTTAGCTAAATAGAAAACCTACTTAAGGAGGTTGTTCCACCACATTATTACAGGTTTCAATATATGGAGGAAGAAAGATCTGCTGGAGTCTCTCAAGAACCTCTCCATGCAGGCTGGCAGTTCCATAAAGTTGCATTTCTACCTCTCCTAACCAAAGCTCAGTATATACACTCACCTAAAGGATTATTAGGAACACCTGTTCAATTTCTCATTAATGCAATTATCTAATCAACCAATCACATGGCAGTTGCTTCAATGCATTTAGGGGTGTGGTCCTGGTCAAGACAATCTCCTGAACTCCAAACTGAATGTCAGAATGGGAAAGAAAGGTGATTTAAGGAATTCTGAGCGTGGCATGGTTGTTGGTGCCAGACGGGCCGGTCTGAGTATTTCACAATCTGCTCAATTACTGGGATTTTCACGCACAACCATTTCTAGGGTTTACAAAGAATGGTGTGAAAAGGGAAAAACATCCAGTATGCGGCAGTCCTGTGGGCGAAAATGCCTTGTTGATGCTAGAGGTCAGAGGAGAATGGGCCGACTGATTCAAGCTGATAGAAGAGCAACTTTGACTGAAATAACCACTCGTTACAACCGAGGTATGCAGCAAAGGATTTGTGAAGCCACAACACGCACAACCTTGAGGTGGATGGGCTACAACAGCAGAAGAGCCCACTGGGTACCACTCATCTCCACTACAAATAGGAAAAAAGAGGCTACAATTTGCACGAGCTCACCAAAATTGGACAGTTGAAGACTGGAAAAATGTTGCCTGGTCTGATGAGTCTTGATTTCTGTTGAGACATTCAGATGGTAGAGTCAGAATTTGACGTAAACAGAATGAGTTTAAATGCTTAAATGCCACGTTTAAATGCCACGGCCTACCTGAGCATTGTTTCTGACCATGTCCATCCCTTTATGACCACCATGTACCCATTCTCTGATGGCTACTTCCAGCAGGATAATGCACCATGTCACAAAGCTTGAATCATTTCAAATTGGTTTCTTGAACATGCCAATGAGTTCACTGTACTAAAATGGCCCCCACAGTCACCAGATCTCAACCCAATACAGCATCTTTGGGATGTGGTGGAACGGGAGCTTCGTGCCCTGGATGTGCATCCCACAAATCTCCATCAACTGCAAGATGCTATCCTATCAACATGGGCCAATATTTCTAAAGAATGCTTTCAGCACCTTGTTGAATCAATGCCACGTAGAATTAAGGCAGTTCTGAAGGCGAAAGGGGGTCAAACAGTATTAGTATGGTGTTCCTAATAATCCTTTAGGTGAGTGTATAATGAGTGCATTTGCTATTTAAACAACGTGGCGCTGGACGTGAAAATGATACCATGCGTCGGGCTGAAACTAGCAAAAAACTCTTGCATCACACCTGGCGTTGCATATATATTAGAAGAGAATAACTTAGAAGACATCTTAGGGTTCTTTAGAGACATAGGGCCCTATCATACACCCGGCACGGCAGGTCTGAAAACGAGGTGTGTTCAGGCACATTGTTGGCGTTACTATTTTGAGGATTTGAGCATTTTTGTGTCATTTAAAGAGTGCATTAGTAATATGCGCCTATAGGCGAGTGCACAACACGCATACACTCTGCTTATTACACACACATGGACGCGCAGCAGCACACAAACATTTTTAAATATTAAAAATAAAAGGATTCCTCTCTGGAGAAGCATTCAGTCTTTCTGCTCGCAAATTCTGCCCCGCCATGGTGCAAGAGCAACTGGCCTTTAAAGGGAATGGGAGATGAGACTCTGACTCTGATCTGACGTTACGCACAAAACACACCCATGACTCATTAAGAGACTAGGTACAGCCCTTTTGGACCATGCACCTGGCGTGCCGGCATTAAACTAGCAAAAGAGGATTTGGACATGCCCTAATTGCACCTGCGCCATGCTCAGATTGTTAAAATAGTGCCCATAATGTTCTAGGAAGTCTGCTTGATCAATTATCAAAGAAGCATGTAAAAATTATTCAGTAAAGTGATAAAATGTGTTGCAAAATTGAGTACACCTTGCTGAAAGCTACCAAATAAGACTAAATAAAAGTTTTTATTTATTCTGGTGTAAGTTTAAGGCTATTTTTGAACAACAGGTAAGTATGTTGAACCAAAACATTTAAAGAGAAGTAATTTCTTTACCATTAAAAGTGTTATATAGCCCACTGAATCATTCTCAGGCTTAATGCTGACAGCAATTAAACCACTTGGGAGAGAACTGTCAGGAGACTTATTTATTAGCACAAAAGAGGACAGAGGTACAAAAGGGATTACCAAATCGTTGTTTTAAGTGTGAAAATATAGCAAAAGTAACACTGAAATTCAAAAACAATGGACTTGTAACAAGGCCCCTGAAATAATCAGGCTTTCATTTTAAGCTTTCATTTAGTGATGAGTGTTTTTTTTTTTTTTAATACACTAAAAAAATGCTGGGTTGAAAATGGACAAACCCAGCAATTGCGTTGTTTTAACCCAGCGATTGGGTTGTTTTAAGCAAACATTTAACCCAACCGCTGGGTTAAAACAACCCATTTACTGGGTTAAAACAACTCAATTGCTGGGTTTGTCCATTTTCAACTCAGCATTTTTTAGAGTGTAGTCAAAGAACATGAGAGTGTCTGAGAGCCAGCAAAAGGTATGACAAGAGTGCCTGATTATCTCACTGAGTAAGATGCAGCCTGCAGAAGTGACATGCATGGTTCTTGTCCACACTGGAACTGCCTACTGTAGCCAAAGCACAATAGCCTTTTCCAAGGACCATATTTACAAATGATAGACTTCTGGGAATCTATACTCTGGTTTCATGAGAACAAGTCAATCATTTAGCATCTACCAGCATTCAAAATGTTATGGTGTTGCTAGAGGAAGACTACAGTGAGAAATGCCTGGTTCCCACAGTGAAGTTCAGTGGTAGTAAAGCTCTTATATAGGGATGTATGAGTGCTGAAGGTGTGAGGGAGTTGTGCTTTATCAATGCTTTCATGAATTCACATACCACCGTGTGATGTAATACAAAAACTTGAAACTATCCTCTCATTTCCTGCATTGTTGGGCATTTTTTCAACATGACAATGACAAAATGGATTCTCCCAATGTGAAAAACCTTCTGTGGACATGTATTTCACCCAATCTGAACACTCCTGAGCAACTGTGGGGGATTCTGTAGAGACAAGTTGAGCAACACTCTCCATTAAAGATTACGGCATTTAATGAGGTCATCATCCAGGAGTTAAACAGGACAAATGTGACAATTTGTCACAAATTTGTACACTCAATGGCAAGAAGGGTCAGAGCAGTATACTTAAAATTATGGAGGACATACTAAGTACAAGAATATTATACATTTGTTGAATTAAATCTAGGTGTACTCATTTCTGCAATCCTTAATTTAAACAAAATTGGCTAATTTACTTATTTTACAGATATTAATGACATATTTCTGTATATTTCTGTATATATATATATATATATATATATATATATGTGTGTGTGTGTGTGTGTGTGTGTGTGTGTGTGTGTGTGTGTGTGTGTGTGTATATATAAAATTAATTAATATTAATTATGGATTTGCTAACACATTTTTGTGGCCCTTGGATTAAAAAACAAAAACTTGCCTTTGTTGTTCAGTTTTTAATCCAACTTTTCCCATACGTCATCAAATCCCTCATGTTACTCTTTCTCTCCTTTATCTCATTTTTTCAGGCATAGTTCCTTCAAACGTCACCTTCCCCGTCAAATGCAGGTAGGAAGTCTGGACCTGGGAGATGATTATGATGTGGATGAGCAGCCAACCAGCATTGGCCGTATCAAGCCTGAACTCTACAAGCAGATGACCACAGACAACGACGACTCCGGCAATAGTAAAGACGGCAAAAATTGTGGCAAGATCAACTTTTCTCTCCGCTATGACTATGAGAATGAGATGTTACTTGTCAAGATACTTAAGGCATTTGATCTACCAGCCAAGGATCTTTGCGGCAGCTCCGACCCCTATGTCAAGATATACCTGCTTCCAGATCGGAAACAGAAGTTCCAGACACGCGTCCATCGGAAAACGCTCAACCCCACGTTTGACGAGTCCTTCCAATTTCCGGTACCCTATGATGAGCTTCCTGTCAGGAAGCTCCATCTCAGCGTTTTTGACTTCGACCGGTTCTCACGGCACGATATGATTGGGGAGGTCATATTGGACAATCTGCTCGAAGTGTCTGATCTCTCAAGGGAAACCTCCATCTGGAGAGACATTCAGTATGCTACCTCTGTAAGAAAACTTTGCCGGTCTCTCTTCTCTTGATGTGTTTGCCAAATCATGAAATTCTGATGGATTTTAAGTCCATTTTTGGAGAGGTGCATAATGAGGGTGCTGGAAAAAAAAAACGCTTTGAGTGCTGAGAAAAGCGCTATGTAAATGTAACAAATTATTATCTTTAAATGATTATACAGTGGGGTGCTAAAGTCTGAGACCACTAGTTTTTTTTTTATACAAATGTTTTATTGCAAATTTAAATATGAGCATAACAATTTGAGTAAAAAGTTGAATTTCACAATGTTTTAGTAGGCAGTTTGAGAACATGACCATGTGTACTAAACAGTCACAAATTAGCTTTTTTGATTAGTGACAAAATCTAAATCTAAAAAAAAAATACCACATGACGTGAACCTGGTCTGATAAATCATAAGTCATCCAGGTCATCTACAACATTGAAGACAATTTTTGGTTGGTAAGAGAAGGAAGGAAGGATCCTGAAACCTTAGCAAGTACACTTTTTGCACCGGTCAGACACAGTATGTGTTTTATGTAGATAACAGATTGATTTTAAATAACAAGGCTGACTAAGATATGTGAATTAGCTTGCTGCATTATTAACATATTCTGTTCAAATGCAGTCACAATATTCAACACGTTCTGTGCCGTACACCTGCTTACACCAAGACAGCCGAATTAATGAGAGTTCAGGGATCTACCCTCATTAACACACCGATAAGGTAGTAATTGACACACGAAGATGACTGACACAGGCTGATTGTATGTGTGGACAAAGTAATTGCCTAATTTTCAAAACAGGCAGTAATAAGAGGTGCTGCCAATCACAGTATAATATTAAACGTTGAAGTTAACCTCCAAAATAGGTACTGAGGTCATCTGAGGTTAGCTAGTCACTCCATAACGGCTAGATGAACCTGCTCCTCGATGAGTCTTATTTCTCTTTTTTCTAGATTTACAGCTATCCTCAGAGGAGCAATTCAATAAACCCGTGGTTATTGCTTTCGTGGCAGGAGGTCGGCTGCTCCTTGAACAACAGCACACGTTCTATTACACTTGGCAGTAGATTTGAATCTGGAACTCCAGGCACCTCATTTCAAAACTATCAAAAGGGGAGGTTCACTCAAAAAGTAGTTTCATACCCGCATTGTTTTTCCTTTACACACAAAATGAGATGTTAGGCAGAATGTTAACACTGCTCTTTTCCATACAATGCAAGTAATTAATGACCCATGCTCATAAAATGACAAAAAAGCACCATATAAATATCATAAAAGTGGTCCGTGATTCAAGTCTTCTGAAGCTATACAAAAACTTAAAAAAAGACTAACGATTAAGTTGCTTTTTATATAGGCAATTTGGATAATAGTGCATATTGAAATTTATGTTGCTATTCAATTATGCAATTTTAATTTGTTAAAATGTGGTGTCACAAATGGTTTCAAGACACAAGAACCAATGGCGTTTGAAATCACTGACATCAAACACGGTGTGATACGTAGTGTGTGTGTGTGTGTGTGTGTGTGTGTGTGTGTGTGTGTGTGTGTGTGTGTGTGTGTGTGTGTGTGTGTGTTTGCATGAGATTTCAGATCTATACTAAATTTTGCTCTTTTTCTTTAAATAATTTTCAAAGCGATAGATTGCTTTAGAAGACTTGGGATATTTTGCACATTTCAGAAACTTGATAGGTCACCATTTATTTTTATTGTAAGAAAACGATTAAAGAACATAAAAATATAGCTAAACTTATTTATATTTCATGGAAGAAAGATTATACCAATGGGCTAAATCTAAATGATGATAGATTTGTTTGGGGTGAACTGTCTTGCCAGCTCACAGCAAACATGTTCCAAAAGAAAGGTGGAAGGAATTTGATTCCCACTCTGATCTGGGAAATAGTCACATTTTTTGCACACAAATATATTTACTTAAAGTTTACTTGGTTTACAAATACATCTGAGACATTTTTTACATTTTTTTTTTTTTTTTTTCTTTCTGTCAGGCTTGTATTTTGCCCATCCATCAGTCCACTTTAAAAAGCCTCTGTATGATACTTAAGCGCAAACTGCAAATAATCACCTTAGAGGGCTAGAGAGACATTAAGCCACAAGTAGGGGAGTCATGGGATATGTCTGCCAGAGAGAGGCTTATTGAGCTCATTTAAAGTGATTAATTTTTACACCAGTCTTAATACTGCTGAGATGATGACGCTAAGATGCTAACGCTAGCTTACTTCGCATTTGCATTGCATGCGCTTAACTTTCAGACAAAGTGGGTGGTCTTTATGTTTAAAAATGCCACTGTCCCAATGCATTGCCTTTGATATTTTTGTCGGATAGGCCTACACTGGTTTTATCTTGATCTAAAAGAAACCTGATATGCTTGAATCAGCTGTGAGGGAAATGTTGGACCTCATGCCCTGGTGGAAAGGCTGAAATGTTTTGGAGTGTTGACGTTTAATTAACAGTTTGCTGGAGTGGTGTCCAGGAGAGCTTGTGGCTTGAAGAATCGCAACAGTTAATTGGTCACTGCATGTGGCTATATCTGTCCAAACAGAACTCCCCTAGACCTCGATATTGAGTCA
This sequence comes from Paracanthobrama guichenoti, assembly GCA_018749465.1. Classification (NCBI taxonomy): domain Eukaryota; kingdom Metazoa; phylum Chordata; class Actinopteri; order Cypriniformes; family Gobionidae; genus Paracanthobrama; species Paracanthobrama guichenoti. Next base: position 16,949,445 of record CM031965.1, read on the forward strand.
CAGGCTTATTAAACCCAACCTTCATAGTCAAAATGCCAAACCACAAATACCAATAAATAACTTCTTGCACTTGCAGCACTAACTAGCTTTTAGCATATCTGGGAAATAGCAAAGTGACTGTATTGATCGTATTGATGCAGAATATTTCTCTGTTCAGCCATTGTGCAGACTGAAAAGTCAATAATTACTGATACGATTCTTCAACTTAAAAGATTTGTTCAAAACATAGATTTGTTCACAAATGAAACACCGCTAGTGACAAGCAGTCATAGCATTGGTAAGTCTGTACGGAAGCCAGTTTCCGCCACATTAAAAAAATCATGCTTTAGTAAATAACACAAAAAGTCATAATTATGAAATATAAAGGTGAAATTAAGATAAAAAAGTCATAATTATTAAAGAGTTGAAATTTTGACTGTCATAAAAAAATTCTCTCATAATTTAGACTTTTTATGTCATAATTATGAATTTCTGTCAAAGTTTTGGCTTATTTAATTTAAACGTCGTTATGCTTAATGTCATAATTTTGACTTCTTGTCTCATAATTATGGCTCAGCATCTCATTAAGACTTTTTATTTAATTTAATTTTTCTCATAATTTACATTTTTTGTGCCATAATTATGGCTTTTTACGTCAATTTTTTTTTTTATGTGATGGAAATGGGCTTTATACTCAGATCTTGACAGATCTTGACTCTTTTCTAATAGTATGTGTCACTGGTACATTATTGCACATTTGCTGTTTTTATCTCTATTATCTGGAGCTATTGAATTGAAAAGGTGACCTTTGTAACAAAATGTGCCAATACATTGATTTGTCTGTGTCTGACAGGAGACCGTGGACCTTGGGGAGATCATGTTCTCACTCTGCTATCTACCTACAGCAGGCAGATTAACACTCACAGTCATCAAGTGCAGGAACCTAAAGGCAATGGACATTACAGGATACTCAGGTAGCATTTTGAGCATCAAAATACAGACGTGAGATTAGAAGTAGGGGAGAGTCAGGTGAAGCGTGTCATAAGCACTCACAATCTAGAGATCATACTTTTGTCATGTGACCATACATTTAGAAATAAACATTTGGTAACACTTTATTTTAGGGTCAAATTCTTACTATTAACTAGTTGCTTATTAGCATGCATATTACTAGGATATTGGTATTGATAATGGTGTTTATTAGTACTTATTATTATTTTCTGCATGACCATATTCTACATCACTTAATCCTACCCCATACCTAAACTTAACAACTACATTACTAACTATTAATAAGCAGTAATTAGCAGTTTATTGAGGCAAAAGTCAATTAATATTGAGAATTGGACCCTAATATAATGTGTGACAAAGCACATCATATATACATGAGAAAAACTGCTAAGTATTTTATAATAAAACATTAATAAAAATATATATTTCTTTTTAATATTATTATAATATAATTTTTAAAAATTATGTGAAAGCAAATTTATTCAGGTCTTAAAATATATGTTGGTAGACTGCAACTGTATAAAACAGGTATATTATTTGTCTAAATTTAAATTAATTATTAAATTAATCAATGACATTCTCCTCAAAATGATAGCAAGTTCTGTAAAATAAATAAATATTTAAAAAAAAAAAAAAAATATTCTAAATATTAAACCATGTCTTGGCAGGTTTTTCTCATTTATGTTCATATTTTGATTTGAAATATAAATCATTCATGTATTCCTTTGATTCGAACCCCTGACACATCCTGAAGGAACTATTTGTATTACCTCCGTCTCATTTCTCCTTGCCTAGAGGACAACATAAGTAAAAAGTAGCACCACTCTCCCTATAATTGCTCAATTTGGTTTTATGGCGTCTGGAAAGCTTTTTTTATTTTCTCATATTGTTAATTCACACGTCCAGCCTGCTCCAATCATGGTTTTATGTTACACATTCTGTTGAGTCTGTTCATATAAACAAACTTTCCCAGAGGTAAATCAGCAGCATTACTGAGCGAGTTAAGCCAGAAAGTCTGAAGAAGCGTTACGAATGTGATGCAGGCAATGATTTTAAGCTCTAATAACATGAATTACTCACACTATCATGGTTTTTCCTTATAATGATAGTGTCACACAACAGACATTTTTACTTTTATCTGCTGAAGAGTAAACGTTTTTCATTTGCAGTAAAATTGAATTCACATTCAGTGGATAATATCTATTTAGAAGTGCCCCAAGCTAATTTGGTGTCAGAACAAGTACTTCTCATCTGATTTGTTCTGCTCAAGCTGGAAGTAGTTTATGGCTTACTAATGCACAAGCATAATGGATCAAACAAATCGCGCAATGATGGAGAGGGATGGAAATCAGTATGCAGCTCTGATGTCAGAATCAGCGCTCAAGTCGTTTCATTAAGGCCCTAAATCTCAATGGCCTTCTATTCACACTGAATATTAAGTTGGCTCTATGAAGATATCCAGCATTCATTTCTAATCTTCTCGTCTGAAACTCTCATCAACTTCAAGCTATTGTTAGAGGATTATTTAATTGAAACCAGTGCATACTACAATATGTTTAAAGTAAAATAAGATATTAACAAATTAATAAATAAAAAGTCGAACTGCAAACGTGAAATGAATGACCTGGACTAATATCAGTGTTTTCTCTGAGCAGATCCCTATGTGAAAGTATCCCTCATTTGTGATGGGAGACGTCTCAAAAAGAAGAAGACCACAACAAAGAAAAACACCCTGAATCCCACTTATAATGAGGCTATTATCTTTGACATCCCTCCCGAGAGCATGGACCAAGTCAGCTTGCACATCTCAGTCATGGACTATGACCTGTATGTAACAGCTATTTCTCATTTATACATTGAAATTTAAAGAGACGGATCAACCAAAAATGAAAATTCTGTCAATATTGACTCACTGTCTGTCAGCAGCGGTTGCAAAAATAAAGGGAAAGAGCTGGATCTATTCGCAGCAAGCAATGATTATCAAAATACCCAGAACACACTTGATAATTAACATGAACAGAACTTCAGAGTAAACACAACGAGAACAGACAACAAACTGACAGAAACATAAAGCTTCAATACCCAAACAAGCCAATCAACGAAATTAAAAATAGGTGCACATAATAATCAAATCGATGAGAAACTATAGCAACTAACTGAGACACAGGAAACTGAACTAAAACATGTCCAACCTACCCAAAACAGATTACCCATAACACTGTCATGCTGCAAATAAGAATTTTACTAAAGAGAACTTTCTTTCACACAAACCTATTGAATGGCTTCAGAAGGCGAAAATAATCCATCTCTGTAAATCCATAAAATGCCATTGAATGGGTTCCGTTCCTTTGCTTGAAAAACCACACACAGCGACCATGACAGTAATCCATACGACTCCACTTAATGAATCAATGTCTTCTGAAGCGAAACGATACAGGGGTTGGACAATGAAACTAAAACACTGGCCAATATAGTTTTGGAGGTTTCACTCCTATATATGTGCAGTCTGGTGGCCAATCTTCACTGATTTTACATTCCATCAGTAAGAGCAGAGTGTAAAGATTGAATAAACAGAGCAATAGCACGGCTGTACAAGTCTTTGTGGTGTATTGAGAGCTATGATATCCAGGGTAATATTGGAATTCCACCACAAAGGACCAACAGGAGTAACTTTCAAGGCAAGAGGAAGCTGTCTGAAAGGCATGACCAGGAACTAACTTGTACTAACTAACATTGTATCCAAAAAACATAAAACCACAGCTGCCCAACTCGCTGCAGAATTAAATGCAGTTAACACACCTTGACTCTCCTGCTTCCACCAAAACTGTTCGTCGGGAGCTCCGCAGAGTCAGTATTCATGGTCGGGCTGCTATGGCCTAAGCTTTGTTCACTTGTGTGTAATCCTGTATGACAATTTAAATCAATTTTGGACCAGTCACAAAAGACTAATGCCACGTTCCAGGCAACCCGTAACCCGTGTTTTTCCAACCTTCTACCCGTGAAAGTGCACTGGAACGGCAGTCAAACCCGTGACTTCCCACCCGTGAACTCGTACTAGATCGATGCACTCCCAGTTACGAGCTCTGACGTCACATAGCCTGCGAAACAATGGCAGCCCCTACGGATACACAAATAATGTAAAATAAAAGGTATAACAGCTTCTCTTGACGTATGCGCCGTTTTTTTCTCCTTCGTTTCCCTCAAATAAGCAAGGAGTAAGCACCTTTGGCGATAGAAATGATTGTAAATGAGCATAAGCCCCGTACGGTCCGCCATAATGTGTTTACATCTAGCTACCACAATTCCTTGCGCTCAGGCAGTTTGGCGTGACTTTGCCTGGAACGCTACAAAGTCATGAGTCGTGGTTTGAAGTCGTAACTTACAGACTCAATGTTTCAGTTCAAACTCAGGGAAGAAAATAATAATAATAATAATAATAATAATAATAATAATAATAATAATAATAAAGATGATGATGAAGAGCAGTAGCACACGGGAAAAATAAAAAATGAATAGTGTCTTTAGTCCGTGAAAAATCACTATCTCAATCCAAAAACAAAAAATTGTTCGGTCCGAAAAAAACAATAATAGGAAAAACAGTTTTGTCCTACCAATCGATATTTCACACTCTTGAAATCACGTCACCAGGTATGAAACAGATGGGAATGGCGCCAGTCCAAGCAACGAGCACACAGCAACAGACAAGGACAGTTGCACGACGACAATCAACCGCTGGGGCTCAGGATCGACAGCAGAAGAAACATTCACTCACAAGGAGAAAATAATCCACATAACGATAAGGAAAGAATTGAAAAGACTCTTGTAAACACATTGATTCAGGTTTCTTCACGGAAATCCTCTCTTTCTTATACTCAACCGTATCTACACTAAATCGTGTGTTTGATTCAAGGCACTTTCAAAAGTTTCACACTCGGTTTGTAGGTTTTCTCTGCAAAACAAACGCACTCGTTTGACTTCTCTTCTTCTTCTTCTTTTGGTGTTTTATGACGGTTGGCAAACCAGCTAAAGGTGCATTTAACGCTTGACTTCTCGCAACTTCTCCCTCAACACGATCTCTAGGGGGCGGGACTAACCTCTAGTTCAACCAATCCGCGATCTCAGATTACTAATTTTAATTAGCATAAAATAAAAATATTTTTATATTCTATCTCTTATTATTTGAATTACGTTTTGAGTTGTATTAATGACATTCTTTTCTACGTATGAATATAAACCATGATATATATATATATATATATAATTTTTTTTCATTTTTTTTTTTCCTCAAGATTCTATTTTTAACCCTTTAGTGGTTATTTTTAACATGGGTTACACATGCCAATGTCAAATATCGGTTTCAATGGTGCCAACAGTCCAAATCTTGGGCTGTGGACAATGTGAAACATGTATTATTCTCTGATGAGTCCACCTTAACCATTTTTCCCACATCCGTAGTGGTGGTCCTCTGTGCTTCACAATGCACTTACGTTTATGTCAAACTGAAATTGTGAACGCAAATAAGAAAAGAAGCAATGGTTTAAAAGAGTTTAAAATATTAGTTTCTCTCTAACATGCCTATTGTTACACTTCAGGAGACATTGATTCATCAACTGGGGCTATGGATTACCGTAACAATCACTTTTTCACAATCTGTTTTCAAGCGTCAAGCGTGCACTTGCATTATACAGTATAGACTCACAAAGATGAATTATTTTCCTTAAAATCTTTCTTTGTTCATCAGATGAGGGTGAGTAAATGAGAGAATTTTCATTTTTGTCTGAACTATACCTTTAACACAGTTCATTTATTATTATACAACCCCATTTCCAGAAATGTTTGGACATTTTGTAAAATGCAATCAAATCAAGAATCCATAGTTTTTCTTGTACTTTTATTTAACTGACAAAAGTAAATATAAACAAATTTAGATTTTGATGGCTGAAACACACTCCAAAAATTTGGGACAGAGGCATGTACAACTGTCACATCACCTTTCCTTTTAATTACACTTTTTAATTATTCTGTAATTGAGGGTACTAATTGTTGAAGTTTTTCAAGTGGATTTTTTGCCCAATCTCGCCTGATACAAGACAGCTGCTCAACAGTCTGCGGTCGCCATTCTCTCTTTTCATGACGGGCCACACATTTCCAATAGGTGACAGATCTGGACTGCAGGCAGACCAGTCAAGCAAATTCGCTCTACAGTGTAGAGTGTCTAAGAAACCATTCAGTTGTAGAACATGCTGAATGAGGCCAGGCATTGTCTTGCTTCTGAGGAAAGATGTCAGTATAAGTCTCTGTACAATCCCAATACGTCTCCATGTCAATGGTACCTTCCCACTCATGCAAGTCACCCATGCCGTTCATACTAATGCACCCCCATACCGTGACCGATGTTTGCTTTTGCACCTGTCGCTGATTTAAGCTGAAAAAAACCAAGCTGAAATATGGTCTCATCTGACTGCAGCACACATTTCCACTGTGTTTTGGATCATCTGAGATAAGCTTGGGCCCAGAGAACTTGGCAGCATCTCTGCATAGAATTAATAGCATTCTCCTTGCGTAACAGAGATTCAAGTTGCATATAGTTTTCCAAAGTACGCCTGAGCCCATGTGGCTATATTTAACAGAGTAGCATGACGGTTTCTCATGTGATGCCGATGCCATCTGAGGGCTCAAAGGTCACGCACATTCAACAGAGGTCTCCTGCCTTGCCCTATGTGTACTGAGATTTCTCTGGATTCCCTGATTCTTTTCACGGTATGGTATATGGTGAAAGACCTTAATACTTTGCAATCTTGCATTGAGAAATGTGATATTTGAATTGTTTGACAATTCTTTCATGATATTTAGCGGTGAGCTAAATGGTGAGCCATGACCCATCTTTGCTTGCAAAGACTAAGATGCTCCTTTTACGCTATTACCAATTCACCTGCTTATGGTGGACCATTTCAAAACAGTTTCACTTGTGTGTTCTATAATCTTTACACTTTTATTTTGCCTCTGTCCAAACTTTTTTGGAGCAGCCATAAAATAAAAATGTGTTTATTAATTTGGTCAGTGAAAACATTTGAAATCTTTTCTTTGTACCTTTTGTCAGTTAAGTAAAGGTTCAAGAGAATTAATAAACCACAAATTCTTGATTTTATTGCATTTTACAAAACTTCTCTGGAAATGGGGTTGTACGGTATATTTGTGCATCACACTCAAGGCACACAACCCAAACAAAGAATTCCTTAAATATTGAAACAACCTGTACAGGATATATTAGAATAGCAGGATCACCGGACATCAGAATGATCGCATGGTACATGTGCTTAAGTAGGAAGAGGAAAAGGTCAGATGTCAGAGCATTCACCACTCACCTCTCTACTGGAACTGCTCAAAGAACCGGGTACATACATTTTACCCAATATTGTCAAGTCTCGAGCAGTCTGATAGTGTCCATGACAAGAACACACACACAAGATTAGATGTCAGGAACTGCTATTTCATAATTCACTTCCTCGGGTTCACAAAAGGACTTGCGTAAAGTTCAGCACTACTGAGGTAAATGTATGTTGATTTCTTTATCCTGTGGCACTACAGTTGTCTGAATATGCGCATATTTTTACACACATACCTTGGTGTAAAAGAGGCCAGTTGCACTGGCAGGCAAACACATATCATTGTCTTTTAACAAAATGCTTTTGGGTCATGCAAACTTTGTTATGTTATTCATTGCCAGAGTGGATTTTTGGATCACTTAAACGGATATACCAATGCATAGATAATTCTGTAACAAACAAATCTTATCTTGCAGGGTGGGCCACAATGAGATAATTGGTGTGTGCCGTTTGGGCTGTGGTGTTGAAGGTTTAGGTAGAGACCACTGGAATGAGATGCTCGCATACCCCCGTAAGCCAATTGCACACTGGCACCCCCTGCTGGAGCCTAAGAAATCGGAAAAAGTGGTAAGTAACCCTTTCTCCAGGAATGCACCATAAATGTGAAGGGTAGGTATAATAACCCTCTGAATTAGTGTTTATATCAGGGGTGTCTAATCCTGCTCCTGGAAGGCCACTGTCCTGCAGAGTTCAGCTTCAACCCCAAGTAAACACGCTTGAACCAGCTAATCAAGGCCTTACTAGGCATACTAGAAACTTCCAGGCGTGTGTGTAGGCAAGTTGGACAGACTCTGCATGACAGAGGTAATCCAGGGCCGAGTTTGGACACCCATGGTTTATGTAGAACTAAGTTTTTAAAATGCAAATTCATTTCTGACCAGTGGCCAATCTCTCTTTGTAAATATTCAGATCCCTCTAGTCACATCCTCAGCATTGTACTTCATGAATAATACATGAGTGGAATATGTCAGTGTTGATTTGAATTCACACACTGAAATTCTGTCCCCTATTCTGAAATGTGGTCAAGAGTTAATCATGAGGAAAACATGAAGTTCTCGCTATGTTATTGCATTTTGCTCTCTTCATTCAATTTACTTAAAAATAAAAAAATCTGTTAAAAATAAAAACATGCCATTTTAATAAATATTCTTTATTTTTACAACGTTATGTAAATTCATGAAAAATTAATATAAAAATAAATAAAATAGTTGTTTCAGCTGAGGTCCTGTCTGGGCATCTCTGCATTGTGCTTGGGGACGTGGCCACACACTCTTTCATCTCAATATTTAATTAGTAGGCCTGAGAAATAATAACTGGTGGCTTATATAGACTGTAAGCCATTGTTTTTGGTCATTTTTAAAGGGCTATGATTGTGTTTCAGTACTGATTTCTGTTATCTGTACTGTTTTGAGTTAGGTTTTATTGGAAATCACTGTTATTGAAATTATTGTTTGTACTGAATAAATTAGTGTGCCAGAGAATTTTCCTGCTAGTGTATGAGAAACAGGCTATTCAACAAAGGCTAATTCACATTTTTACAACTGAATTATACCAATATATGCAAATAATTACATAAAAGCATGAGAAAAATCAGGTTGAGGATTAGTCATTTAATTTGTAGCCTCATTAACATGTAGCCTCATCAGTTTGCTGGAACATGATTAGATTTGATTTTACTCAGTATAATTAAAAGCATTATATATATATATATATATATATATATATATATATATATAAGTGACACATGTTTAGATGCATACATTTCATGCGACCACAGTGTAAAATTCACTTTTTTGAGAAATATTTGCTCTGTATAGAGTGCATCTCTTCTGCTGTGCTGCTTCTGCTCTATAATGCTCTCACTGATGGGTTTTTCATGTCTTTTCTTACAGTGGAAAGCTAGAACGGCCAGTTTTGACAGTCAGGGGTCTTGCCCATCCCCCAAACCTCCTGCCAGCCCTTGATAAGAGCCATATGTAAACCTACAGGCTCGGCATCCTCGCTGTCGTCCATTTGTCTGTCTGATGAAAACGAGAGCCCTGCTACTTCCACTTTCCCCTATGGGTTGATTTAGATGGTTCCCACACAATGATCTAAGATCAGACCCTGCTATCTCTGCCCCAATGTTCCTCATGTTCAAGCTCTTCCAGTCTATATGATCCTCAGTCAATTCTTGGAAGTGTTGTACAAACCTTTGTACCTAGAATACTCTACAAAGCGAGCTTGTGTTCCTAGAATAGCTTGGTATCGTCAGCGGAGATGTTTCTTTCCAATATGAATTTTCCTGAAGCATTTGAAATCCGATGCGGTGTTCTGCAAGCGCTCTACGTGCAAACAGAAGTTTCTGCACAATGCTGCAAAGGTCTTTGTGTACGAAAGTAGGATCAGCTACTGGAAGTCCTAACAATGAAGTGAGAAAAAGTGGTATATAAAATATTGAGACAATGTTTTGTGTGAGTGAGAAAAAGAGAACGCAAATGGATTGTCATGTGCTATAGCCTACTACGAACAAACTATTTTCTCTGTCAAATCCTTGTATGAAACCTGTGAGAAGGTGTACGTTTTAAAATATTTATCGATTTATAGATGTTGTATAAATGTTATGTGTAAAAAGAGACTGTCTAAATATATGAGCACAACAAATTTCTATCCATTCAATTCTTGATGAAACACAGATGGTTTACATGTAAAGAACTTACTGTTCACACACAAAAACACTTCACATGTAGCTGAATAAATTTAGGTGATTACAATAATATTCACCGTCAAGACCAGGTACAAATGTGGCCGTTTAAGGCAAGTGTGCTGAAATATCCATAAAGATCGGTCTTGATTTATGTGGGTTTTATTCACGTTGTTTTAATAGCATTTAAAAAGGTTCTGTATCTTAGTAGCACTCAATTTAATAGCAATTCAACTCCTCTGTGAACCCTCCTGCTGATTCAATCTAACACTGACATCTCATTCATCTTTTGACATGTAATTTTATTGCAAGTTATATTGGACAGTCAAAGTTTTCCATATTTTGACACATTGTCTGGAAAAATGTCTAGAGTAAACAATGCTCAGACTAGCAGGTATAAAAGAGCAGGGTTGACATTACATCATAAAAGTATAGGTAAGCAACTAACGTACATCTTCAGATTCAGATTTGTTTTATTTCACAATAATTATGTGTAAAAAGGAGGGATATTTGAAATGTGAATAAAATAGTGTGGTACTGTCCAGTCTCTATCCAGCAGAACTGTAACATGGAAATATCTGTATAACCAAACAATACAATATAACTGTCAACTAATCCATTTCTCTAAAAAAAAAAAAAAAAAGTCATGCTATCTTGCCCAAGTGTTATTTTTATAATATTTCATGCTCAACAGAGCAGTCAAAATAATGTTATTTTTAAATGTCGTAAATGTCTTAACAAAATTCAACACTTCCATTGCCCGCAATATTTTATTTGTTTATCCCTGTGGTTTCTATGTTTTGTTTTACATTCATTCCTAACACAATTTAACTTGGAATTTAAATTTAACAGAAAAAAAAAAAAAAACCTCTGAAAAATTATAAATTATGATTACTGCAGTATATTCTCCTGTCATTTTTTTTTTTTTTTTTTTTAACGTAATGCATATGCTGGAAATCAATTACATAGATGCACAGAAATAACTGAATTAGTTCAGAGCCTCCCTTCCATGTGCACATAACATCTGTCATAAAGATGACCCCTGATAAAGACAACCTATGCAGGAAGTTCATTGTCAGATGGTGGGCAAAGCTCAAGATTCTAGAGCAGTGGCTTCACGCTCCATTTGGTGGTGTTGAAATATCTTGAAACATACATGGCACTTGGGGCTACTTTACATAATGCCCTCCGTCATCTCATAGGGTAACTGTTAAGCTTTAAATTTATATATTGTCAAATAGATTCAATATTTTAACAGAATCTTTAATTCCAAGTCAAATGGTTGTGACAAAGTGACAAACATTTTGGTCCTGTTTTTACAGTATCGCCAATGTTGTAATACTCAGATAATATAAAGTGTGTTTCTGTAGGTGAATGTAAAGTTAATAAGGTTCAGATCTGGTTCTTTACCTCATCACTAACTCTTGTGTGCTGGTGTTTTAACAACCTGTTTCTGCCCCCTTGTGAATCTGAACAACTTTCTAATTTTGTATTGATCATTTGTACTTGCAATATAACTTGTAATGTTTGAAAAGGTTCTTGTATTTCAAAAATGCCAAAATAAAATGTTGGTTCAGTTATTTCAAGGATAGAATTGCTTCTCTTTCACTCTTGTGAACTTCCATATCACAAATAGTGGGTTACGTCATAGAGACTGCATATTGTCTCATGTTTTATATATAAAAAATGTGCAACAAAAGCAATATATTTGTGTTGATAAAGGTAAAGGATTAGTTCACCCAGAAATGAAAACAGTCGTTCCAACCCTGTATGGCTTTATTTGATCACTTTGCTGTATTCTGTTTTCTTTTCAATTACAATGGATGTGGACTAAATACCACCATGAAAAAGTTTTAGAGGTCCACTTATACAACTTCTTTAAGTCTTCTGAAGTCATACAATAACTTTATTTGGAGATTTAAGTTGTTTAGAATGAATTCTGTTAAAAATAGCATAAAACTACAGGTACAGGTAATTAAAACTATCATTCATCTTCAGATTTATATTTTATTAAATGTTTTGTCTTTGTTTGTTTGTTTTTTCACAAAAACTCATGCTAGCTTCAGGAATAGACCCAAATTTAAGTTGCTTAACATTAACATATTTCAGTGAGCCGTTAACTGCTGCAACTGAATCACTGAATCAGTGAATTGAACTTGAGAACAGGTTCAGTCGTGAACAAATTCAAAACGCTTCCCAAAACCATCGGTAGCCAACTTAGTGTTGTCAAAAGTACAGAGCGCGATACCAAGTTGGTACTGAAATGTTAAAATGTGACGCTTTGAGCGCTGTTGAGGGGAATCGTAAACACCTCTGACTGGCCATTTCGCTCACGCGCTCATCAAATATGTCTGTGATTGGCTACAATGATCAGCGCTTCAAAAACATGTAAATATACATCAATGATGCTTTTCACAGAGCCCTTACACAGATACACACGGAGCGTTTGAATGCAGGCGTCTAAAAGCCTACCGGTCCACTGGTTGACACCTGCTGTGATTTCAAACACTTACGCTCCCACTTTCTAAACACTTCTGTGTGCTTTCAAACGCTCCCGTGCGTTGATCATTGTAGCCAATCACAGACACATCCGATGAGCGTGTGAGCACAATGGCCAGTCAGAGGCCAATTCCAGCTCAACAGCATTCAAAGCGTCACATTTTTAACATTTCAGTACCGAATTGGTATCGCTGTCGGTACTTTTGACAACACTAAGCCAACTATGGTCGCAAGTTCCGTTGTTATCAACACTTTAACGAGTCTGAGTTTCCCAAAACCACAGTCCCAACGAACATTCGTAAACAGCATCGCAAAGTTAAGTGGTTTGGGACATAGACTCTAAAAAAAGATGGACGACGCACCTTCACTCTTTTCCATTGTAGTAAGTGAAGCCGCCAGTGTCCAAATATGGCGCTGACATCTTGGGTCTCCAGTAGCAACTAGTGACATCACCAACCCTAAAATGTACATAAACCCTGCCCCCAGGAACACACAACAAAGGCCATGTTGAGAAGAGGAAGCGCAAGTAGTGTTGTTGCCATGCCGTCGAAATGCTGAACCTTCCTGAACATTATAATCCAAATAGCTCTCTGTGCTGCACATTAGAAGCTGTTGTTTATGGGCCACAAACTGTAAGTATGTTTTGTTTATTTGTTGATGTGTTTTCCATTATTTCTATGCTGTAGCAAGGACGTAAACAAAGGCAAATGCTGTTTGGCTCCGCTAGCCAGTTACCTAGTAATTGCTAATTCACATTTATCCGACAAACACCTACAAACTTCTTTTTAATCCCACTAGCGAACTTCGAATGTTGGTGTTTGTTGGCATTTAAGTGATCAGTGTAAATGCAGGCACGCTAAACATGGTTCTGTGTTTGATATGGCCACTGTAATAAATCCATGATTAGTCTTCGTAATGGTCTCATCGTTCTGGCGACAGATATTTGGCTATACTCGTTGTATAAAGACAAAACTAGCGGTGCTATACAGTCAGTAGCGATTACTATTGATCCAGTCTGTAATAAAATAATCCCTTCGAGAACTGTAGTATAATTGGTTAGAACGATTATATGAAAAAAAGGCTACAAGGCAATCATGTATTCTGCTGTACTAAAGCTTTAATAAGGCTAAAACCGTATATCAAAAGCTAACATTAGTAGCATTTACAAATAACAGTTTATCTACAAAATATGAGACAACTACAAATAAATAAACGTACCATTCTGAAACGTCCTGTAACAGCCATTCTTGCGCAGGTTCTGCTCAATCCTCTTCACTAATAGTCTCTGGGTCTCATTTGGGCTCAAACTGATAAGGCAATATTGACACCATTGTTTATTACAATCACCTGAGCATATGTAACTAACTATAATGGTAAGGGGCGTGATGTTTCCAGACAACGTGCACTAGGCAGTTAGTGAATCACAACTCACGGGACCAGCTAACCAATCTGACCCCATTGCGTATTTCTGAGGGAGGGGCTTCATAGAACCAGGAAGCTATCCGGCCGTTACAAGAAGGGACACAGCAGTGTAGAATAAAGGTAAAATATGTGACAAATAATGTTTTAAAAAAAACAAAAACAAGCTTGAACCCATGTTACAGTGCACCCCATAAACACAATCAAGCCTTCAAAAAAAGCTGATCAACCACCGCATTTAAAGCTCAAATCTCCTTCCGAAGTTCCTGAAAATGTCCATTGGTGCCTCAGTGACTACTTAGCTCAGTCCAATCTCAGCTGTCAATCATGATGTTACACTTCCGTTTTTTATAGCATAAAATAATTAACTAAAACCAAACTTATTTAAAGAATGAACACTTGAACTAATACCAGCGTGATAAAAACTGCCCAAATGGCTAAAAATTTATTTGATTGTTTAGTTTGTCTATGTCCCATTACAGAACATGGAGAGGGCATGGAGAGGGCTTATGACATGGAGAGGGCTTATGACCTATACTGCATCCAGCCACCTGGGGGCAGTCAAGATGCTTTGGCTTTACTTTTCAGGACTCGTGTGGCACGCTTGGGTTGGAACAACAGCTCTCGACCTGTGGTAAGCATAGTTTCTTGTTTGCATGATATCTGGACTTAATAAATCCTTATCTTAATAAGCAAGCTGACATTCAGTATCTGAGTATCTTTTATTTTGAATACATACAAATGTCATTTATGTCTTTTAGTGTGGCAAGAGATTTAAAGCACCGTTTTTTGAAGAGTGCATGTGCATGTGTGCTCTAGTATGTAAGAATGAGTCTATGATTGAATATGGAAATAAAGTAAAATACCTGAGAAAAATGAGAATCAGTCATACTGGATGCCAGATGTCAGATGCCATGTCCATCATTTTTAGCAAAAAATCTACCATTAATTTGATCTCAGACGAATTCATTGAAAAAAGTTATTACTCCACCACCTGCGTGACATCATTAACCAACATGGTTGAACGACAAATTTGCGACAATGCGGTTTTGGGAAACAGTCGTGATTTCTTCAACAATGCATCATATTATGGTAGTTAAGCAGCGAGTTGCGTCATTGTATAGGAAACGCACCCCAGACCAGTTTTGTGAACTAGATTAGCCAATTCATTTAAAAGTTCTGACTCAGAGAAGATTACTTTTATGGTGGTTTTGTGTCCTTTTTGATGATTGAACGCCTCAATCCTCATCCACTGTAATTGAATGGAAAAGATTCTTCAAAAAAAAAAAATTGAAGAAATAAAGTCTTATGGACAACATGAAGGTGGGTAAATAATGACAGGATTTTCATTTTCAGGAACACAAACTTTTTGTAGCCAGGAACATAAAGCCCCTTAAAAGCTAAAAAGGACCACTATTCCTCAGGTGGTGGCATTATCGCCCATAGCTTCTTCTTCAGCGCTAGTTTATACAGAATCTGATACCCATCATCCCATGCATAGAGCTGCCGCTCCTCAGGATTGTATTTGAGGCTGGAATGGGCCCCGTAGCGCCTGGGGAAATAAATCAGAGGGGCCTCGCCGCTGCTTACCATGTCATTTACATCGAACACACACTGCACACGCGAGCGGCTCGGCGGCTTGGTGTTGTAAACCACATAGACTGTGCCGCAGACAATAAAAGCAGCTTCAGCGTTGTTCCTTGGACACGCCGTGTCCCACATCTGCTCTATATCCAGAGAGTTAGAGTCCATCTTAGCAAGATTAATAGTGTCTCCAGCCGGATACAGCGCCCATAGCCCATCCTCATCTGCCACCAGGTCCACCAGCGTCTCTGGATTGAGTTGGTACACTGGGCTGCGGTCCTCCATGGGAAGCACTGCACTGTCTGCAACTGAACCGTTCTTGAGGTCATATTTAATAACTTGGAGCTCTGAACTTTCACTGATGTAATAAAGAAAGCCATCATAGACTGCATGACCGGTCCCATTCCATGCGGTGGGAACAGTGATCTGCCTGCCCTTTGATACGCCTGATGATGCAGAGAGCTCTCGCACTGAGTTGAATTCGTACAGCATGTTGTCCGATGTGCCGTTGAAGATGTAGACTTTTGCTGACCTGGCATCTTTGGTCCAGACACCTTTCGGGCTCCCCAACCTCTTAAGGATCTTCATTGCTTTTAGACTGGATACAATGTTCACGCACACTGTCAAAGAAAACAAACATGATTAATGTCACTGGGGAGCATACTATGATTAATATTGCTGAAACTGAAAGCAATTTACACAGACTGCTTAGTCTGCACAAACACTGGAGGACAGCATTATGAAAAAAATATTTTTTTATTTTTTAAATGTTTAAATGCTTTTTTTCTTTATGAAAGAAATGAGCCTAGAAAACTTAAATGTGAAAACTGAGTAAAAAAAGAAAGAAGTTAAAACTGATATAAGCCTCCACATTCATGAAAGATCTACCCTTAAATGTCATGTATGCTTCTATAAATGTGCAGGATTGTGTGAGACTTAACAAGCTTGATTGTTAATACATCTTGATTTTAATATAAATGCCATTGGGAACTATTTCTAAGACATTATTCAAAGACACAATTTATTAAAAATGTGTTAGGCTTTATTAGTTTCTCCTGTCATGATTTGTCAAATTTTGTAGCTAAAATTGTATTAAAAATAAAGTCAGGGTGTTCTAAAATCTATAATATATATATATATATATATATATATATATATATATATATATATATATATATATATATATATATATATATATATATATATATATATATATATATATAAACACACCATACTAATGGCCCATATTGATAGGATAGCATCTTGCAGTTGATGGAGATTTGTGGGATGCACATCCAGGGCACGAAGCTCCCATTCCACCACATCCCAAAGATGCTCTATTGGGTTGAGATCTGGTGACTGTGGGGGCCATTTTAGTACAGTGAACTCATTGTCATGTTCAAGAAACCAATCTGAAATGATTCAAGCTTTGTGACATGGTGCATTATCCTGCTGGAAGTAGCCATCAGAGAATGGATACATGGTGGTCATAAAGGGATGGACATGGTCAGAAACAATGCTCAGGTAGGCCGTGGCATTTAAACTATGCCCAACTGGCACTAAGGGGCCTAAAGTGTGCCAAGAAAACATCCCCCACACCATTACACCACCACCACCAGCCTGCACAGTGGTAACAAGGCATGATGGATCCATGTTCTCATTCTGTTTACGCCAAATTCTGACTCTACCATCTGAATGTCTCAACAGAAATCGAGACTCATCAGACCAGGCAACATTATTCCAGTCTTCAACTGTCCAATTTTGGTGAGCTTGTGGAAATTGTCGCCTCTTTTTCCTATTTGTAGTGGAGATGAGTGGTACCGGTGGGCCTTCTGCTGTTGTAGCCCATCCGCCTCAAGGTTGTGCATGTTGTGGCTTCACAAATGCTTTGCTGCATACCTCGGTTGTAACGAGTGGTTATTTCAGTCAAAGTTGCTCTTCTATCAGCTTGAATCAGTCAGCCCATTCTCCTCTGGCCTCTAGCATCAACAAGGCATTTTCGCTCACAGGACTGCCGCATACTGGATGTTTTTCCCTTTTCACACCATTCTTTGTAAACCCTAAAAATGGTTGTGCGTGAAAATCCCAGTAATTGAGCAGATTGTGAAATACTCAGACCGGCCCGTCTGGCACCAACAACCATGCCACGCTCAAAATTGCTTAAATCACCTTTCTTTCCCATTCTGACATTCAGTTTGGAGTTCAGGAGATTGTCTTGACCAGGACCACACCCCTAAATGCATTGAAGCAACTGCCATGTAATTGGTTGATTAGATAATTGCATTAATGAGAAATTGAACAGGTGTTCCTAATAATCCTTTAGGGTATTATATATATATATATATATATATATATATATATATATATATATATATATATATATATATATATATATATATAATCATCCAATCAAGGAAATGCTAATATGCTATTTTAATTAACTATTAATTATTAATATTAACTTTTTTTTTTCCTTCTTTTTTTTTGTAGATTCCCTTGCCAGTAATTCTCTTCTTTAGATATTATACACACTAGTGTTCAGTAATAGGATTTTTTAAAAGTCCCAGTGAATCGGAAGTAGCAAGTGAGTTTTCTTCAGTGCTGTGACGTATTTCCAAGAAAACGAATGAAACGGAATATTGAATAGAGGGCAGGGTTTTACTTCAGCGCTCCTCCTCTCCATCTCTCGCTCATAGCAGACTAAGAACGCCGTTTCCACACGGAAGTTACTTTTCAGATTTTGAATAAACATTACCGCGACATGCAATTTTCTGTATATTAACTTGCACGGATTAATTGTTCACCCTGTGCTAACAAAGTAAATAGTCAATTTTGATTTCATTTTGACTTTAAATAAATTATTTTTTATATTTAACAAATTTAATTAATCAAATAACAGCAGAGACATTGTTAAAAATATACATTTCAAATAATTGCTGTGTTTTTATATTCATCAAAGAATCCTGAAATAAATGTATATCATGGTTTTCACAAACATATTAAGCAGCACAACTGTTTTCAAAATTGATAATATTAATAAATGTTTCTTGATCACCAGATCAGCATTTTAGAATGATTTCTGAATGATCACATGACACTGAAGACTGGAGTAATGATGCTGAAAATTCAGCTTTGCATCACAGGAATAAATTATATTTTAAAATATATTAAAATAGAAAACAGTTATTTTAAATTGTAATGAAATTTACTGTTTACTAATCTTACCAACCCAAAACTTTTGAAACGTAGTGTATAAAGTATAGAAATATCAAATATTGTTTGAAAATAAATAAATAAATTTAATGGACTGGAATTTTGGCTTTAGCCTTCAGTGGATTTATTGTTAACAACACTGTACTTCAGTGGAGACAGATGAACTGTAAAGGTGTCCGATAAACAGGCATATGAAACACAAATACATTCATCTGCTTTGAATCCAACATTCTGGATAACAAAATAGGCTAGAACCCAACAATTGTGTAACATTAAAACCAAAAAAAAGCCAAATGGCTAATCTAGTGAACTGATTGGCTTGATTCTTTATTCCTTGTTTCCTAATTATCAGTACACAGCAAGTTTCCTCTAAATAAATAAATCCTCAGTGTAAAGGCAGCCAAGCATTAGCAAAAAACAGGTTTTCTACCTTAAAGCAAATACTCAAGTGAGACAGTCACACGGCCTACAGCACAATCCCAATATGGACAAATGTAATTGGGATGCTAGTTCTCATAAAAAGACAAATGTCTTAAATCAAAGCATATGCTTTTTGTTCATCCTCTCTGTCTTGAATTGCAGCTATTTATTTCCAGTATTACAATTTTCCAGGGAGAATTCTGGAAATGTTCCCCCTAAACTGGTTTTATTTGTAACGTTAGGCTAAATATAGCTAGTCTACCTCGACCAAGAGTATGTCAAGGCTAAAGCTGAAAGTACATGATCAAAAGTGGGGCTTCAGCTGTCAAAACCTGATTTCCCCAACTCACCAGACAGCTCAAAGAAGTCGTCCTTCTTCCTCTCTTTGACAACCACATCCTGTTCCACCATTTTGTCTGCTGCTTTCATACAAGGCTTAGGTGGATTCTTGGTTTCAATATAGTCCATCTCACGCTCCACGCGGTCTACCCGTGCTCCTGCGCCCTCCATGTCCGAACGCAGTTTATTGTGCTCCTTGCCCAACTTCTCCAACAGGTCTGCAGCCTGCTGCCTGAATTCCTTCAGGTCGGAGCTGTAGCGGTTGTTCTGTTCATGCCACAGGGCAATGCGTTCCTGGAAGAAAGACACATACACTAATGAGTCACGTAATTGTTTAAGGTAATGCAGCAAATTCTTTCCAATGTTAAACTTATTCCAGTGGTGAATAGTTTTCTGTGCTTGTAATAATGGTTCAGAAGTGTTGAGTAATTCTGGACAGCATGTGTCAGCCTCTTTTTCCCCAGTCAAAGGCAAAATCAATTGTTATCTGAACACAGGAGATGGAGAACCTGAGTAATATCTGAGGCTTTCAGTCAAGGGCCCCGTTAAAATTCAATACGTATTTTTTAACGAATTGTGCCTCTACAATTTTTCACCTGTTCTTGTGGCGTTGAAGGAGTCTACAATTTTTGATACCCTTCAGTTCCACAAATCACTTATGTTCTTATGCAATGTAGTTACAACTATTTAGTGACTTGATTGTATATAATATTATTATTATTATGACATATTATCAATGTTAAAAACAGTTGTGCTGCTTAACAGTTGTGTGCTCTGGGTCTCATCAAAATGGCGCCGCTGTGTTTGGTCGCCGTTCAGGTCGCTCCGCGAAGACTGTGCTTTTATTTACTATTTTACTTTCTTTTACTCTCAGTTTTTACAAACTTATCATCTGCATTGATCTACTACGACAGCAAAACTCTTTTGGACATTGGTTACCTCTACACTGGACTGTTTCAGGACACTTTCGCCGATCCTCTGTGGCCATCTGAGATTCTTCGGAACGCCGAGTTGAACAATGGACAGAGCCAGCGGCATAGAACAAAGAAACACCGTGGGAAACGTGCTGGTATCCGTAACAGACTGAGGAAAAGGGCATTCAGACCTCCTCTCCCGAGCATTCTTCTAGCAAATGTTCAATCCTTGGATAATAAGATGGACGATCTTAGAGCCAGGATAAGTTTTCAACGGGACATGAGAGACTGTAATATCTATTGTTTGTCTGAAACATGGCTCACGCCCGCGGTCCCGGACACAGCTGTGACGCCGTCGGAGAACTTCTCTGTTTTTCGGATGGACAGAACAGCTGAGGCCGGTAAATCCAAAGGCGGTGGAGTGTGTTTCATGATCAACAAGAAATGGTGCGATCCCAGGAACATCACCATTCTCTCGCGGTCCTGCTCACCTCATCTGGAACATTTAACAATCATCTGCCGCCCATTCTATCTGCCTAGGGAGTTTTCTGCGGTTGTCGCGACCGCCGTTTACATCCCACCGCAGGCAGACACAGCGCTGGCTTTATCTGGCCTTCATGATGTTGCCAGCGGCGTCATAAACCAACATCCCGACGCGGCATTCATTTTAACAAAGCAAACCTAAAGAAAGTCCTGCCAAACTTTCACCAGCACGCGTCTCCTGCCCCACACGAGAGCAAACACACTGGATCACTGCTACTCTCCGTTTAAGAACGCCTATAAAGCGCGGTCACTTCCAGCGTTTGGCAAATCGGATCATGCCGCCATTTTCCTCACTCCCGAATACAAACAAAAGCTCCTCCAGGAACCCCGGTGAGGCGGGAAGTTAAGCGTTGGTCACCCCACTCAGAGACCGCGCTACAGGCAGCTCTGGGCGATGTGGATTGGGACATGTTCGGAGCGAGTTCAGCTGGCGTAAGCGAGTTCACAGGCGTGGCGCTTTGCTTCATCAACACGCTTACAGAGCAAGCCACGCAAACAATAACAATAACGTCCTTCTCAAATCAGAAACCGTGGGTGGACAATTCAATCCGCGGCAGTGACCGCACGCACTGCTGCTTACAACGCCGGTCTCCATTCAGGGAATATGAATGAATACAGATCGTCCTGCTATGCTCTCAGACGAGCAGTTAAAGCCGCAAAACTCCGTTATAAAGACCGAGTGGAGTCTCATTTCCAACTCAACGACTCGCGCGCATGTGGCAAGGTCTGAGGTCCATCTGCTCCTTTGGATCTAAATCCTCTGCAGAGGCAAGCGTTGATCCGTTGCTCGTGAACGCGAGTTAAACTCTTTCTATGCTCGCTTTGACTGTAACCGCGGCAACGCGACTCGCCAAGTGGCGCGTTAGAGGAAATTACTCAGAGCAGCAACAATCACGTGATCTCTGTCTCGGAGGATGAAGTTCGGAGAGCACTCAAGCGTGTGGACGTCAGGAAAGCTGCTGGGCCGGATGGTATTTCAGGTCGTGTTCTGCGGTCCTGTGCTGATCAGCTCACCGGGTTGTTTACATCTATCTTTAATGAGTCCTCGCTACATCTGTGGTCCCCACCTCCTTCAAAAAATCCACCATCATCCCTGTCCCTAAGAACAGTAAACCCTCTTGCCTAAATGACTATCGTCCAGTGGCTCTCACGTCTATAGTCATGAAGGTCTTTGAGAGACTCATTAAAAACACCATTTGCGCCTTCATTCCTGACACTTTGGACCCTCTTCAGTTTGCCTATCGTCCCAATAGATCGACTGAAGATGCCATCTCTCATGTCCTCCACTCCTCCCTCACTCACATCAACAGCAAAAGTGGGAACTACGTAAGACTGCTATTTATTGACTATAGCTCAGCCTTTAACACCATAGTTCCCACCAAGCTAACCTCCAAACTCCTGGATCTCGGCCTGAATCCTTCTCTCTGCCACTGGATTGAGGACTTCCTCACTGGCAGGCCTCAGGTGGTGAGAATAGGCCAGTCCACCTCCACCTCCATCACCCTGAGTGTGGGAGCTCCACAGGGCTGTGTCCTGAGCCCCCTGCTCTACTCTCTCTACACGCATGACTGTTTGTCCACACACAGCTCCACCTCTATCATCAAATTTGCTGATGATACTGTTGTCCTGGGCCTCATTTCCAACAACAATGAGACGGCATACTTGGACGAGGTGGAGCATCTAACATCATGGTGCCAGGACAACTGTCTCTCTCTGAATGTTGGCAAGACCAAAGAAATGATTGTGGACTTCAGGAAGAGACAGCAACGGACATACTCCCCTCATGATCAGCGGGTCACCAGTAGAGAGAGTGAGCAGCTTCAAGTACCTGGGAGTAAACATCTCCGAGGACCTGACCTGGACTGCTCACATTCAGACACAGGTGAAAAAGCCAGGCAAAGACTGTACCACCTGCGCCAGCTGAGGAAATTCAGGGTTTCACCAGCTATCCTGAAAACTTTCTATTTAGGGGCGATAGAAAGTGTTTTAACTCAGTGCATCACAGCGTGGTATGGGAACAGCACCAGTCATGACCGCAAAGCCCTGCAAAGAGTAGTGCGCTTATCCGAGCGTATCTCAGGGTCAGCTCTCCCGTCTCTGCAGGACGTCTACACCAAACGCTGCAAAGGTAGAGCTACCAAGATCATCAAGGACTCTAATCACCCTGCAAACCCTCATTTCACGCTGCTACCATCTGGTAAGCGCTCCAAGCCTGATGGCCAAAACTGAGAGACTCAGGAGGAGCTTCTTCCCCAGGCCATCAGACTCCTGAACTCAGTCACTTAACATCACGTGACTTCACGTCAGGATAAACATCGATACACTGACATTGCACTGCACTTTCTGTTCTCGTTGTTACTGTGTAACAACCTGTCATAAACCTGTTTGCACATTATACTCTTTATACATTTGTTAACCACATATTTATAAGTCTACAGTTTACTCACTGCAAAGTCTACTTCAATTATTTTATTCCACTTTATCCTTATTTGTTACCTTTTTTTTTCTCTTGACTTGATTATTTATAATTCTACAGATATAGACATATATATATATATATAGATAGTACTTTTTTTATATCCTATTTCTATTATAATTTCTTCCTTGTGTTTTTAACTGTGAATTTGCACTGTCCATGGAGCGGACCTGTTTACATTTCACTGCCGGTTGTATATTCTGTATATAACTGTGTATGTGACAAATAAAACTCTTGAATCTCTTGAATCTTGAACATTTTTGTTGAAAGCATGATACTTTTTAGGATTCTTTGATGAAAACAAAAGTTCAAAAGAACAGCATTTACAAACCCGATTCCAAAAAAGTTGTGACACTGTACAAATTGTGAATAAAAACAGAATGCAATGATGTGGAAGTTTAAAATTTCAATATTTTATTCAGAATACAGCATAGATGACATATCAAATGTTTAAACTGAGAAAATGTATCAGTTTAAGGGAAAAATAAGTTAATTTGAAATTTTATGGCATCAATACATCTCAAAAAAGTTGGGACAAGGCCATGTTTCCCACTGTGTGGCATCCCCTCTTCTTTTTATAGTCTGCAAACGTCTGGGGACTGAGGAGACAAGTTGCTCAAGTTTAGGAATGGGAATGTTGTCCCATTCTTGTCTAATACAGGCTTCTAGTTGCTCAACTGTCTTAGGTCTTCTTTGTCGCATCTTCCTCTTTATGATGCGCCAAATGTTTTCTATGGGTGAAAGATCTGGACTGCAGGCTGGCCATTTCAGTACCCAGATCCTTCTTCTACACAGCCCACATTGTAATTGATGCAGTATGTGGTCTGGCATTGTCATGTTGGAAAATGCAAGGTCTTCCCTGAAAGAGACGACATCTGGATCACGGGCATCCAGTATGGTTTTCCGGCCTTGACCCTTACGCACAGAGATTGTTCCAGATTCTCTGAATCTTTGGATGATATTATACTCTGTAGATGATGATAACTTCAAACTCTTTGCAATTTTTCTCTGAGAAACTCCTTTCTGATATTGCTCCACTATTTTTGGCCGCAGCATTGGGGGAATTGGTGATCCTCAGCCCATCTTGACTTCTGAGAGACACTGCCACTCTGAGAGGCTCTTTTTAAACCCAACCATGTTGCCGATTGACCTAATATGTTGCAAATTGGTCCTTCAGCTGTTCCTTATATGTACATTTTAACTTTTCCGGCCTCTTATTGCTACCTGTCCCAACTTTTTTGGAATGTGTAGCTCTCATGAAATCCAAAATGAACCAATATTTGGCATGACATTTCAAAATGTCTCACTTTCAACATTTGATATGTTATCTATATTCTATTGTAAATAAAATATAAGTTTATGAAATTTGTAAATTGTCCCAACCTTTTTGGAATCGGGTTTGTATTTTAGAAACATTATTTTTAGCATTATAAATGGCTTTACGGTCACTTTTGATCAATTAAATGCAACCTTGCTAAATAAAAGTATTAATTTTTATATATAAAAAAAACTGTTGAATGAGAGAAATGATTTGAGGTACAAAACCTCCTTGTTGCAGGAGCTACAGAACATATCTTGTTCCAAAGATATATTACTATATTAAAAGTATTTGAATATGGTGCCAAATTTTCAGTATATGTCAATTAAATATGTACACCATATCACTGTGGCCGCCCCAGGGGCCTTTTGCTCCAGGCTAACTGCTCTAGCTGACATTAATTTTACATGATTTTGAATCAAAACAAACTTTGATTTCCTCGGATTTTGTTACTCCATAAATATTCATTAAAAACTAAATATTTGTTCAGTCTTTGTATACTTTGGGACTAGATAAAAAAAAAAAAAAAAAAAAAAAATGTTCTAACCAGAAAATAAAACTCTAAAGAATGGGCTTTTAGTCTTGTTGTACCATACCCCACACTTGTTTTAATAACACCATGTTCAGTGGACTCCCGCTGATTCAGGTAATCAAGATAGTCCTGTCTGCGTATGACATGTAAATTGACTGAATAAATTCATTATTTTAATGAAGTGTCTACTTAATCATGAGTAATTATTTTGCTTATTGAATCAGTGTTAGAATTTTTTAGCCCAGCTTCACTGAGAACAAAAGTGCTGAGATAAACTATTCTGTCAATCAGGGAGAAGTTTCTCTGCTCTGGGGTACAAAAAAGTACAAAAACTACAAAAAAGTAAGTCTACAGTACATCTTAAATAGACATGAACCAGCACTTGCTTAGAAGAAGCCGTTTTGTCTGTTGATCTAAGCTATGGTTCTTTGGTTTGAGAAGTCACTGATGTGTCTTAGGAGTTACTGCAGAGTGTCTGTACTCTCACTTTGAACAAACTGTGCTACAGATATTGCCAACATTTTCAAGTGTTGTCGAGTTGAATAAATGTAAAGTACTCTCCAAACTAGCAGTGTTTCAGAGTTTTGACGTTTGTCCAGAAAAGTGGATGCCTCTGTAAAATGGCTGAAAACTAGCAGGACTGCAGACGGTATTGAAATGTGGTCAGATGAACCAAAATTCTCTTACCTCCATAGCGAGCATCCTGTTTTCCAGGTAGTTCATCAGGCCCTGATAGTGGTACTGACCTCTGGAATGAGGAAAAATGGTCAGGAGAATGAAAAATATGGTGGCTTTCATGGTGGCTTTGGATAAGGGACGCTTTTAGGTACTCCACAAAACAAAAGAACACTCAAAAAAGATGTGCTGCAGCTGCTTATAGGGCGTCCTTGTCTTCTAGTAAGCGCGTAAGTGCTCACAAGGAGAAGGGACCAAAAAACAGGGACTTCCAGGGTTTCAAATTCGCTGGCTCTCTCACTTGGCTGGAATGTTTTTACTTATACTGAGGGAGGAGCCATGTATCTCTGGCCTCTCTCCGTCCTCAAAAGAGAGCCATGTATTGTGCCTGAAAGATGAAGTCACTGAAGTACAGTAGAAATGTACTAATGTCTATAAGAAACATACAAGTTAACCTATTAGTACCAATTTCTGCAGTTTTGTAATAAAACACTCTTAAAAAGAAAAGATCCAAAAGGGGGGGTTTTGTAGCAATGCAATAGAAGAACCATTCTGGGTTCTCCAAAGAACCTTTCAGTGAACAGTTCTTAAAAGAACCTTAGTGTAGAGAATATTTTTATTCTAAAAATATTTTGTGCAATAGATAGGCTCCATGGATGTTAAACTTTCTTCATACAACCATTTATCCCAATAAAGAACCTTTATTTTTAAGAGTGTATTACAGTCTGATAGCTACATATGCACAAATGATCTCATATACATGCAACTTTATTCAACAAATTGGTAAAATAGTGGTTAAAGTAAGTAAAATATGACAAAGGAATTTGTTCTGAATTAAAGTGCCCCTATTATGCTATTTTAAAGTTTCCTAATTTTGTTTACATGCATCAACGGTCAAAGAAAACTTACATTTTCTCATAATATACATTGCACATCACCACAGTGTTTAATGATTCTCAAACGACTCGATGGAGTCTCTCTAAATGCCTCCTTTCCGCGAGCTTACTTTGCTCTGATTGGTCAGATGGCCCAGTCTGTTGTGATTGGTCTACCGTGTACATCGTGTATTTTGGATACAAACGCCCATTACTAGAACTGAACTCCAGCTCCATAACAACGTCGGTGATTTTACATCAATCCCAGCATGAGTCCGAATCAATGATGAAACAATGGAAGAAGTTATTGAACCCGACCCTTGAGCAGGACTTTTCTCAGTGATGCTACTCAGTTTGAGGCATTATGAGATGTTTCAACTGTAATTCCTCACCAGCAGCATTAGCGAGCGTGCGTCCATCAACCTGTGTGTGTGTGTGTGCGTGCGTGCGTTACTAATGTATTGCGGTGCACATGCAGGAACTGTATCAATAACAGCGCATACGTTAGCCAAGCACTAACATGAATGACTGATGCAAGTTAACATTAAAGTTCACAAAACAAATCTTGCTCCATCCTTCATCTTTACTCAAATTAGTAAGAATGACAGACTCAGAGTCGACTCTTACTTTTGAGAGACAATAAGTTTATATATGGTGCTCTTTCATATTTAAAACTTTGCAGGATGTTTTCATTCACTTTCATTCACTTATAAAAATCCATAATAGGGGCTCTTTAACCCCTACGGGTCTGCACAGTTTTGGGGCCCTTCAGAAGTTTTGACATGCTCTGACGTTTTTTTTTTCAGTTGCTTATAAACATACTAAATGGCAAAAGTGTCAACAATCCCATTTGTAACTGTCAAACCTCCATCCAGAAGTAAAACTTTCATCATGTTCGCTTAATGAGAAACTTATCATACGTGGATCAGGAAATCAAATCATCCTGGTAATGCAAATACCAGTGAAAGGGCACTCGGTTTATTTAAAGTGAAATGCAATTGAAGATCCCTTGAAAGTCAAACTGAATGAAAACCATTGACATATTGCAGTTTATTTTTTAAATATTTTGATTAAATCTCTCTTCATGATCAACAAGTACATTTTCCTCAATTCTCAGAAGAAAAGCTCTTAGAACTGAAGAATGTTGTTAGGAAAGAATGTGTGATTTGACTGGGTCAATACTGTGAGTAAAAAATGCTTTGTACTGTTTTTTACCTTCTTCATTTTCAGAGTGTGCTCTGGTTAAGTGAGTGGCTCAGGTTAAGTGAGTGAAGAAACTGACCTTTTGTTTTGACAGACAAATGAGCTCTATCAAGGATTCGCACAACCTGAGCTCAATACCATATATCCAAGGACAAAATGTCAATTTCAACACTTGTCATTACAATAGGCTATGTGGAACTGAGGAAAACTAACATAAAGTGCAAGACCCTGAATAAAGAGGAAATACTCATTATTCACTCAATATTCATAGTTTTCTGTGTGTTACTTTGAATTTAGCGGTGTATGTTTTTTGAGCAACTGCAGTTGTATTAAATAGTGCTTTAGAAATAAAATAAATGAAAATTCACACAAATACAACAGAAATAGACTGAAGGTGTTTCGTCCTATTGTTGTAATAAACATATTCTGTAATTGGTTATCATTCCAGATAAAGCCCACAACCCCCCAAAAATAAATAAATAATAATTTAAATATGGGATATATGAAATCACTGAAATTATGTTTTAACCTTTTCCTGTCTTTCTGATTTTCATACTATTTTTGTCTCATTTGTGAAGCTGGTGTCGTCATGGCAACACTCAGTTTTTTGCAGACTGGGGACCATGAACCTTGTTGAGCAATCAGACAGATTGTATGTCATTGACCAGATCTGCAGTTATGCAGTGTTTATGATGCTAAAGTCAGTATATTTTAAAATACACACACACACACACACACACACACACACACACACACACACACACACACACACACACACACACACACACACACGTACATGTGTGTGTGTGTGTGTGTGTGTGTGTGTGTGTGTGTGTATCTGGCAGTGAATAACACACATTTTGTCCTCAAAGTCGATGTGTTAGAAGCAGGAAAAATGGGCAAGCGTAAGGTTTTCAATAAGTGTGATTAGGGAAGGGCCAAATTCTGATGGCTAGACGACTGGGTCAGAGCATCTCCAAAACTGCAGCTCTTGTGGGGTGTTCCCGGTCTGCAGTGATCAGTATCTATCAAAAGTGCTCCAAGGAAGGAACAGTGGTGAACAGACGACAGGGTCATGGGCGTGTGATGCACGTGGTCCGATCAAACAGATGAGCTACTATAGCTCAAATTGCTCAAGAAGTTAATGCTGGTTCTGATAGTAAGGTGTCAGAATACACAGTGCATCGCAGTTTGTTGTGTATGGGGCTGCATAGCCACAGACCAGTCAGGGTGCCCATGCTGACCCCTGTCCACCACAGAAAGCACGTGAGCATCAGAACTGGACCACGGAGCACTGGAAGAAGGTGGCCTGGTCTGATGAATCATGTTTTCTTTTACATCACGTGGATGGCCGGGTGTGTGTGCGCTACTTACCTGGGGAACACATGGCACCATGATGCACTATGGGTAGAAGGCAAGCCAGCAGAGGCAGTGTGATGCTTTGGGCAATGTTCTGCTGGGAAACCTTGGGTCCTGCCATCCATGTGGATGTTACTTTGACACATACCACCTTCCTAAGGGGGACCAACACAATATTAGGTCATAATGTTATGCCTGATCGGTGTATATACTGTATATGCTGTGGACATTGACAGCCTATTGTTTATGGAAATAATCTACAGTAAAATATACCATAATTTGCTAAAAGAAAGAACACTCAATATCAATACTCAATTTATTCTCAATAGCAAATCTGTTTCAACATGGTTAGATTCTTTCCATTTTATCATTTATGTCCACTAGATGGAAGTACACGTAAGCTGCAAAAATGTGCTCATGGATTACCTGCCTCTCCGATCAGTGGTTCACACTCCACTCCACTCCACTCCACTAAAACATTTTTTAACATTAGGTTCTAAATTTTAAAATTTGGTTCATCAATTTTATGAAAAAATATATTAATCATCATGAGACATATGATAAATGAATATATCTATTAAATATATGACATACATATGTTTTTAATGAGAAGTTATCAGTGTTAGAACCAATTAAAAAGCTGGACTAAAAAAAAACAAAAAAAACATGAATTTCAGAATGTCTTAGTATTTGGTTTGTCTCTATTTTGCATTAATGACATCAGCACACAAGCTGCATGAACTCTACAAGTTTGTGCAAAAACTTTGTAAAATAATCATGTTCTCCAGTGTGATTTGAGATAATTCAAAGGGCATCTTGAGCTTTAATGGTAGAGAGTCTGTACAGAGGAGTCATATGATCAATGTCACAAATTTACTTATTTCAGCATTAGTGGAGAATCTTACATATTTCTTTATTATTTTAGATCATAACACTTATTTGGTTGAGCTTCAATAACTTGTGGCCCCACTGTATACCAACTGTAAAACTATACAAAAACATTTGTGCTCCTGTGTTATTTATAGAGTCATTATGAAAAAGACAGCCTGACTAAGATTATGGAGCCACAGAGACACAATTCTCTTGTTGAACACTTCTAGCCCCTAAAACACAACCTAAATACATATGAAAAGAAAGATTTTTATTGGGTTGAAATAATGATTGAGTAGGTCAGAAAGCATGACCACCTAGTGCCAGGTCATATAAAAGAACAGACTGTGCAAAAGCACCATAAATCCCTCTGCCTCTTGTAAATAGCTTTAATACACCCGAGGCGCCAAATCACTTGACCTGTGTTAGCCTCAGCGTTTGGGAACTTTCTGCTTGACTGAATGTTCCGGACCCACCCCCTCTCCTCCCATTCTCTTGCTGTCAGTCCAGGTAATAGTCAAGGCATAATTAGCAGCACGCTCGCTTGACACTTATTTTGTCTGACTCCAACTTCGGGCCCACTTTGTGGACTTAATCAGTTTGTGGCCCTGAGCAGCCTGGACCTTGCTCTCCACTCCCAGGATTCAGTGAGTGGCCATTGCAGATGGCTCTTCAAAGGCACTAAAATGGGTGTTGTTTTATTAGAACTGGCTATATTGGTGTGATTTAGGTCTGGGGAAAATATACATTTTCCAACTGGTCATGTTCTTCATTTGAACGGTTTCGATATTGATTCTTCAAATCAATCTTTTCAGTTGATCACACTGATAAATCACATTCATAACTCAGGTAAGAATTTTTTTTTTTTTTTCAGTGAGGCTGAAAATTAAACAGCAGCGACATGGAAAAGCGGTACAGGAAACACAAAACTACAAAAAGCAAAGAGTCTCTTTAGTTGTGTGTTTCCTGTACCACTTTTCCTATCTTACTTAAGGTTTAGTAAGATGAGGGTTTAATCAGATGAATATAATTTTGCAGTGTGATGCAATAAAAAAATGTTGTGTAATGCAAAATAATGGCAAGAAACGTCTTTCTATTGAGTCATTGTAGTCAAAACAGATTCACAAACAAATGAGTCGTATGAGTCAATTCTGTGTAGTGAATAAAAAATGTGCAGCGCTATCAATGTAACCCAATTCCCGACAAAAAAACACCACTTTTTTTTTAAATCAAAAATCTACTTTGTGACCAATGTAGTCCGACTGCCGAATCAAATGACTCTTATGAGTTGGTTCTTTTCGATAAATGAAAAACATACAGCACTACCAATCTAGCCCGATTCTCAAATTAAATGGCTCTTATGAGCGGTTTTTTTAGTGAATTAAAACACACAGATTGACCAATGTAGCCCGATTCCTAAGCCGGTTCTGTTACACTGCATGGGATAAGAATTCAGAATAGGCTGTCTAAACAAAATATTGAAAATTAACAAAATTGGAATCAATTCGGGAGTTTGTGAATCAGAATCAAATTGAATCATGCAATATATTGAATTGAATTGAAATATTGAATCCCAGCCCTGCTTTCTGTAGGTGGGAAACAAATTATTGTCACAAAAACATAGTCATAGTCATTGAATAATGTACCCTTATTGGAAACAGGACTTAATGAAGCATGTTTGTGAATGATGCCGCCTCCTTATAGGTCATAGCGTAGGAACATTTAAATAAACTTAACTGAATTATGTGGTGTTTATGCAATATACTGAGTAAAAACTGTTGCATCTCTTTTACCAAATCCATTTTCGAAATGTCATCATGCCCCTAATTGGTACGTTAAACTACATGTGTTAGGTCAGCTTTTCAGACATCAGACAGGCAGAGGACAGTTGGCACAGCTTGGAAAAGTTCTAACAGAGCAGCATTCATTTCGGAGAGCACACACAGTACAGGCCTCTTGTCCAGCGGGTTGGCCATTGGAAATAAAGACACAGTATCTAGACATGTCCACAGAGAGCTAAATCCACAGGCAGACGTCCCAGCACAGGAGCTCCCAGCTGCCTGGCGAGCTGTACCCCCCACACGGTCTCGGCTGTCCCACAGGCTACGTCAGCAGCCAGACTATGCCACCTCTCTCTCCTCACTGAGAACCAAAAACAAACTCTCTCATCAAAGACAAACCTGTTCCCTCGTACCTCACACATGTTCTCAGACGAGCAAGTGGGCTGGAGCAAGTTAAGCACAGCGCCTCTTTTTAGGCCCCACTACAGCTGGGAGCCACTTGTGGGTTCATATGGGCCGCTGGTCAACGGCCAGCCGCCATGGGGCGTCCGGGTTCTTTGGCCAAGTTGAGACCTTAATGTCATATTGCCAATGCTCCACTTGTTCTTGCTCTGAAAGGCTTTGTGAGGAACTGGGGGCTGTGTACTATTATATCACCAAGCACTAATTACACCAGCACTCCTATCCACAACAGGGCTCGACAGCCAAACATGTTGTCTCACGCTCTACTCCAAACAGCACAGCTCTCAGTGCTTGTACAGTAATATGACTAATATATGTGGAATGCTTCAGTTTGTTCAGTGAGCCCTCAGTGTGCGCAACATAATACAATTAACAGTATCACAGGCGCAGTTGTTCTTCAGAATTGAGATGATGGATCTGGTGTAACAAAAGTGGCAAAAAAAGAAAAATGTAATCCTAATTTTAAAAGTCCCGTCAGGATTCAGTGATTAGGCTACTAGTATTTGCAAAAGCAGGTATGATTACATTTTCATTGAACCACATCAGAAACACAGGAGATGGACCATCATAGAAGAATGACCACTCAGCTGTCAGTCCTTGGTGACGATTCATTCTTTGCATCTTTCACATGACAACTAAACGAAAAACTCGGGAGGTAAACAAAGATTGCATAAGTGGATGCCTTCATGGAATTTGGCAATATAACATTTTAACTCTACTCAAATGAATGAAATTACTTCAATAAAGATTTGTTCATTTTGCAGAACTCAAACCTTTTTTCTCAAACCCCTTTCAGGGCATCTCTACTTAACCGTCAATCTCATGCACATCCGCCATGTTTGTAGGTCAAGTCCAATTTTTTAAGCCCTTCCCTCGCTAACTTTCCTCTGTCTTGTTCACGCGTCGTTGCTTACGTTGCATGAGTGCCCACTACTGGCAGAACCCTTGCAATGGGTTTAAATGGAATGCCCTAAGCACTTGGAATCTGCAATGGAGCCGATTTATTATTTACAGTTTTTTTCCTTATAAATTAGTTTTATGCACCTTTCTATAGGTCTGCATGTATGCTTGGGCTTGAAAATATGCAGCCAGAGTGTGATCCACTTCGAAATCACGTTCTGTCTGAGTAGGTGCTACATTTGAATTAGAATTTACTTTGTGACTGTTAAAAAAAAAGTGTGCTCTATATAGTATGAATATGGGTAGCATGAATGAAATTCAAACGTACTACATCCACCATGTTGTTACTGTCACGTGACCTACCAGCGGCAGTCGCTTCGTTTCACTTCCATTCATAAATCCCCTCCCACTGCTTGACGGGACAGTAAAGTGCCCATCAGATGCACACTTCAGAATCTCACCGGAAGTACTAGGACTTTCACTTACTTTTTTTCTGACTACTATGTATTTGGACATACTACTCTTTTGGCATACTGTTTTTCGTATACTATATAGTAGGGAAGTATTCGATTTCGGATGCAGCATTATTCTAATCCCACATGCTATTTAGGATGAATGGTATGCACAGCCGATTTGTCCAATCCATTCAGGAACGAAACACTGCTGCTTGCTCAGAGCAAAAATAGACAAATATCCCCAAATATTAACCTATTGTTTATTAAAATGTAGTTAAAAAAAAATAAAATAAAAAAAATGCTGATTATATCAGATATACAGCAGTCTGGCTTGTGTGATATTGTTTAAATATTTAAATATAACAGGGCTTGAATAGATGCCTTTTAGCAGTTTCATATGGTAAAAAATAGCACTGCCCAACTGTGATGATTATGAGAGTTTTCTTTTTATGTTGAAGTCTTTTAAGAGAGAGGGTGGTGTAAAAAAATATTTACAAAGCAAATACACAGTGATATTGTTGAGCTTAACCACAGGATCAGGGAGGAGGGCGTTGGGCGGAGGTAGAGGGGGAAAAGAGAAAGATGAGGGCATGTAAGCGAGGAAGAGATGCTGCCACACAGGCAGACTGTCTGGCTACAGCACGAGCCCCAGCACTCAGCATCACATGATTCCAGAGGTCAGAGGTTATCCCCGCTGATGAATATCAGATTGAGGCCAGTAGCACTCACTAAAGAAAAGGAGTTGTTTTCACTCCCAGAGCCTGGAAAGTTTATTTCAGGAATATATTCTGCCAGCATGAGATTGTAAACCTGTCCCACATTGGGAAAACTATGTCCACAAATTTTCTCTTTTCCGCAAATGGTATTATTTAGCAGCTAGAGTATCAGCAGTGTTTTTGTTCCCTTTAAAGCATAAATGCAGTTAAAAAAATAAATGTAAAAATCAAGATATATAGCATTTTTAAACAAAAAAAAACAATATGGTTTTAAGGAGCTGTAGTATATATTGTATGTGTGGCTTGATCTTTTTACATACAAAACAAATCCTTGTTTACCCTGTATCCTTAATATTAATACATCACAATTCAAGCTACGTTAATAGAATTATCACAGACACTTTCACTGGATTTTGAGGAAAGCCCTTTGATTATTGTAACATGTGGAGAGGAAGGCCACATAATGAGCTGCAAAGCTGGTATACAAATGGAGAACTAAGCCAGACCATGATATCAACCACAACCTCAATATATTCTCACCTGGCCGAGATCTCATGTGGCCGAATATACTTCATTTTCATCCCTTTATCTTTCATGCAAGACACAGCAGAAGGCCTCATCGCAGCAGGAGCCGTGAGGCATCGACAGAGGGAAGCAGAGCAACTCTCCATCCAAATGACCCGGCA
Organism: Paracanthobrama guichenoti; assembly: GCA_018749465.1. NCBI lineage: Eukaryota > Metazoa > Chordata > Actinopteri > Cypriniformes > Gobionidae > Paracanthobrama > Paracanthobrama guichenoti. The sequence goes on from CM031965.1 coordinate 16,984,743, forward strand.
GACACCCCATCATCACCCAGCAGAAGATCACTTTCCTAAAACGAGCATAAATGGAGGTATTGCTGTAATGGCTCTGATATTTTTGACATTTATGAGCTCTATAACAAGGAGAGGATTGAGTGATGGCGCGGTGGCTGGCTGAGAGGCCGAAAGGGAGTTTGTGTATGGGGTCTGCACAAAGCTGTGTCAAACCACACCGCATACCATCACCAACGGGAGAATGAGAAATCCATTTGGATTGTTGACATTGAACTTTATGAACCAGACAAGGCAATATTTCAGATTTTTCTCCTTCTGGCTGTCTCCATCTCACTCCTGTGTTACTCCTACTTCACTCTGAAGTAACTGGAACTCATAATCAGCCATTTCAAAGGAAAAGCTGAGTTAATGTCTATAGGTGATCGCTACTTGTGAATATCAATGTCTTTTTAAAGCAGGCAGGATCTTAAAATATTGCTTGAGAATAACTAATGATGTTATCATGATGACAAAGAGTGCCTATATGCGGTAGTATTGTAAAGAGACATAGAAATACACATTCTGAACGTATGCTTTTATTTTAAAAAACAAATAAAGCATTTAAAATGCCTGTGAAATTTTGCGTTTTTTAAAGAGTTCATTGAAACTATCCAAATAAGCTAATTCAGCGATTATCTAAGAGAGTGAAAAACAATATATTTCAGTGTGCTCGCTCAGCAGCATCTCTACACACAAAAGATTTCTGTTTTAAATAAATGCTGTTATTTTGCTATTTAAATTGATCAGAGAATCTTGATAAAATCTATCATGGTTTCCACTAAAATATTAAACAGCACAACAATAATATAATAATAATACATGTTTCTTGAGCACCAAATCGATAGATTTCTGAAGGATCATGTGACACTGAAGACTGGAGTAATGATGCTGAAAATTCAGCTTTATCATCAAAAGAATACATTACATTTTTAAATATAGTCACATAGAAACTGAAACAATATTTTACAATATTACTGTTGTTTTGATCAATTAAAAAAATTACTGATTGCAAACTGTGTGTGTGTGTGCAAAATGTCCCCACAAAGATGGCAAGATCCAAAAAACCTTGTCCGTGTGGGGACATTTTGGTCCCCATGAGGAAAACATTTTAAATCAGACTAAATTATGTTTTTTGAAAATGTAAAAATGCAGAAGGTTTTCTGTGATGGGTAGGTTTAGGGTTAGGGGATAGAATATACAGTTTGTACAGTTTAAAAATCATTATGTCAATGGAAAGTCTCCAAAAATAGCACAACATTGATTCTCTTTTTTTTTTTTTTTTTTACACCAATAACATTAAGGCTAGAAACAATAAAGAGTTCAAGTCGAAATTATTATTTAACACTGAATCAACCTACATACTGTACATTCGGTTACACAAACAAAACAAAACTGAAGTGTTAGATCACATAGGAAAATAAAAAAACTTTTACAGATTTTGCATTCGTAAGACAGAAGTACGGATCTTGCGCTGACAATTAAATCATTTTCAGCAAAAAGCTGGTTTCAACGATCTGTTTACTCCGTCATCCAAGCGAGTTCAGCATTCATTTTCCCATCAGTCTGTCGGGGGGGTACCACAGCCCCGCCACTTGTCTTATCACTCAGAGCAGAGACAATAGGGGCAGATTTACTCTGATTAGTGCTATTAGTTTTATCCCGGTCTCCTCATCACAGATGCTTGACATGTTTCTCATAACGGCCCAGCACAGTGGCGCTGAGCAGGGAGGAGGACTGACGGCTGCTACTAGACACTGAAGGTCTGTGGAAGTGGCGGTGACCATTACAGATGATGTATGCATCACTGGATACTTTTTTAAGTGAACGTAATTGACAGTTTATACTGTGGCCTACAGGGTGTTAAACAGCATAACTGTGTATATGAAAAACTGTCAATGACTAAGGGGAGACGGGGCAGTATGAGATGAGCCACGTTCCAACAGGCACATTGTGTCTGGATGCCTGACTCAAATCTGTACATGCAATTGTCTCTAATTGTGACATTGATTCAGGGAGATCTGCATTCTTCAGCCTCTTACGGTTTTCCAGTGTGGGTCTCAGAGTCTGGGGAACAATTAACACGATACCAATCTAAACCAATGGCTCCAGTTTGGGCCTCCCACGGTCTCCGAAGGGCAACCTGTCCGACCCCAAAGTACCAAAATACCTCCTTCCCCCTTGGTTTTTGTGGACAGAAGGGCATTAACGTGAGCAGTGTGTCATTGACAGATGCATGTCAGAGCCAGGGCAATTATGAGGACGCTCTCAAAGACAGCCTGTGTCATCACGTCTCGCAGTCGCCGTTCTGAAGTGAACATACCCAGCCGCTGTGCGTTTGTGGGATAATTAACCTAATGATGTGGCTATGTGATTTATAATGTATCTTCCCGAGTTTTTCCTCAGGGCGTTACTTTGCAGTTTTGGAGTTGGGGAGATTATGAAAATGAAGAAGAATGCCAGCTGGAATTGCGGTTGTTAACTATGATGACTATATAAATATAAATCAACTAGGATGATTTGTTCATGTAAAATCACACTGCATTCTAAAACAAGGAATGCTTTTACTTATATATACACACTCACCTAAAGGATTATTAGGAACACCATACTAATACTGTGTTTGACCCCCTTTCGCCTTCAGAACTGCCTTAATTCTACGTGGCATTGATTCAACAAGGTGCTGAAAGCATTCTTTAGAAATGTTGGCCCATATTGATAGGATAGCATCTTGCAGTTGATGGAGATTTGTGGGATGCACATCCAGGGCACGAAGCTCCCGTTCCACCACATCCCAAAGATGCTCTATTGGGTTGAGATCTGGTGACTGTGGGGGCCATTTTAGTACAGTGAACTCATTGTCATATTCAAGAAACCAATTTGAAATGATTCGAGCTTTGTGACATGGTGCATTATCCTGCTGGAAGTAGCCATCAGAGAATGGGTACATGGTGGTCATAAAGGGATGGACATGGTCAGAAACAATGCTCAGGTAGGCCGTGGCATTTAAACAATCCCCAATTGGCACTAAGGGGCCTAAAGTGTGCCAAGAAAACATCCCCCACACCATTACACCACCAGCACCAGCCTGCACAGTGGTAACAAGGCATGATGGATCCATGTTCTCATTCTGTTTACGCCAAATTCTAACTCTACCATCTGAATGTCTCAACAGAAATCGAGACTCATCAGACCAGGCAACATTTTTCCAGTCTTCAACTGTCCAATTTTGGTGAGCTTGTGCAAATTGTAGCCTCTTTTTCCTATTTGTAGTGGAGATGAGTGGCACCCGGTCGGGTCTTCTGCTGTTGTAGCCCCCATCTGCCTTCACAAATGCTTTGCTGCATAACTCGGTTGTTATTTCAGTCAAAGTTGCTCTTCTATCAGCTTGAATCAGTCGGCCCATTCTCCTCTGGCCTCTAGCATCAACAAGGCATTTTCGCCCACAGGACTGCCGCATACTGGATGTTTTTCCCTTTTCACACCATTCTTTGTAAACCCTAGAAATGGTTGTGCGTGAAAATCCCAGTAACTGAGCAGATTGTGAAATACTCAGACCGGCCCGTCTGGAACCAACAACCATGCCACGCTCAAAATTGTTTAAATCACCTTTCTTTCCCATTCTGACATTCAGTTTGGAGTTCAGGAGATTGTCTTGACCAGGACCACACCCCTAAATGCATTGAAGCAACTGCCATGTGATTGGTTGATTAGATGATTGCATTAATGAGAAATTGAACAGGTGTTCCTAATAATCCTTTAGGTGAATGTATATGTATTATACTATAAGTTTTTAATCAAATATCAAAATCAATATTTCTGGTATTAGCAGAGCAGCATTGGTTGAATATCAAAAGTCATGACACGTTAAACGGGACCTATTATGCAAAATTCACTTTTATATTCACTTTTATATCACTTTTATATATGTTTCAACACAGATGTGTGTCCACAGTGTGTGTAAACAACCAGTCTATAATGGTAAAAATCCACCCAAAACTTTTTTTATAATCCCCATCAATCATTATCAATCTCTCATAACGTGCAGTTTCATATTTCCCCTACTCTTACATAAGAGTAGGGAAACCCCACCCATGACTGTTGATGATCTCTTTAGCATAGACACACCCCTGAGTGAGAAGCACAGAGACTGCCATTTCTGTTTCCTCACTGTATCAGCTAGCTAGAGTATTACAATGTCTGCGCCAATAAACATTACAAATGTTCTGTTGTTGGTTGTACCAGCGAACATAAGAGTCTCCAAAGACTCCCGGCATCCGAGCTACGGAAAACATTGTGGTTGAATTCATTTTTGAAGGAAATGTGCCGAAGAATGTCGGTAAAATGTTATATATTTGCGCAAATCATTTTACGCATGACTGCTTCACCAACCAGGGTCAGTAACGCTGGATTTGTGAAAAAGTTGTTTTTGAAGGATGGATCAATACCAACTTTATGTCCAGAAAAAGTAAGGATGGCACTTCATATTTTGTGAATGTGTGCAAATTTTCTTTCTGAATGAGCTTTCCAATGCTGTACAGCTAATATGGCTAAAGTTACCATAGTCTCTGACTGTATTCACAGAGACTAGAGCTATGTCATTAATTTTATCCTGAAAACGCTCACCGTCTGGTAATTCATAAATGCACATTTATTATGCATTGTATAGTCAGGTGAAGTACTTTTTTTATGTTCCCACACAAGCACCTATACAACAATTTACAGATTAACATTAGGGATGCACCGAATCTATGCCCGTTGATCACACCTCTTGTGCAATAGAAAATACAGAGCAGACTCCCCAGACCAATGTTCAATCTTGAAAGATTGAGCTTGGTCTGGTGATAGCCAGACAAGTTTTCCCCCTCTGTTTTGGCCTAAAACACTGTTCGTTGTCATATTTACAACTTTGTGCAGCCTCGAGCCGCCTACAACACGCTGGATCCTGCACTGGAACCCAAAAGTAACCCACTCACTTTTTGAATTCTTGCGCCCAGGAACAATACCAGGTGACACCATTGTGACTAAAAGTTTGCTATGAAGTATTTCCTACTAAAGCAAGGCACTAATTGACTTTGGTCAAGTGTATCCATAGCAGACCGAGAGTGGCCTTAGATGGCAACATGCCCAGTGTATTATGGGTGTTGACATTGTCTTTTCTTTCTTTTTTTTTTTTTTTTTTACCTATTTGGCAAAAGAGAAAACAACAGCTTTTTTCTCTAGACAGATAGAACAGATTTTCCCCACCTTTCTACTGCATACTAGGCAGCCAAGCCTCCTCAAAAAACTGGATGAGAAAATTATCATTATTACAAAAATAAAACAACGCAAATATTACAAAATGTGAGATTAACGACACCCGCAGGTGAAGTTACAGAGAGAGGCATGCCTCTGTAATCATTTATTTAAAACAGACCCTGTAAAGCATGTGGTGAGTTTAGTGGAGGGTAACTGAGAATGAATGGGGGGTGAGAGGAGGCATTGTCTCCATCGCACTATTATTGGATATGATCAGTTATTATCGGATATGGTTGGTTCGTGCACTAAATCCCACTTCTTGTTTTCACGCTCGTATACGGATCGGCTTGAATTGAATGGCGTTAATGGGAAGACTAATTAAAAACTAAAGTAAACAAGTCACTTAGATAACACAATCATTTTGTCATCTCAATTTAAACTTGAAATGACCTGAAAACATGATGACTGGGGGTTTTTAGTAAGCAATCAGCTTGGGGAAATTAAAGGACTTTTTATCTCATAATTGCGTGATCTAAAGTCGCAACTGCGAGTTATAAAGTCGCAATTCTGACTTCTTTTCTCATAATTGTGAATTATAAACTCGAAATTGCGAGTTATAAAGTCAGAATTGTGTGATCACAATTCTGAGAAAAAATTCAGTCTTTTCATCCCTTAGAATTTGATTTAACTCGCAATTGACCCTTTGCTAAGTCCCACCCTCCTTAGTTACTGTTGCTACGCCTGTCAAGCTTTCACGCCTGTCACGTCTATAGAGTATGTATGCGCCAGTCTCAGACATTCCCCACGAAATAAAAAGTAATTTTTGGCGAACAGGGGAAATATCTGAGAGAACCAGACAAATGGGACTGCAGTATGCATTCGAGGGCATAATATGCACCCGATTAGAAAATAATGAAATAATAAAAAAGCCCACAGGTCCCAGCGCAAGCAGCAGCCGCCTCATACGCTGACCATTCAAATGGGAAACACACAAATTGAGGAACAGCTATGTTCATGCACAGCAGGGTAAGTAAAATTAGAAAATAATCTAATAATTATAAATCAAACAGTTTATCATTAATAATAAACACAAGACATTAGCCGGACCTTTTTTCAATGATATCATTCTCCCGCTTATATTTTTAGCGCGCCAGGCTACTGGTCAACTATCCAAACTTTTAGGATACCGGGTATCAGATCAGCACAATCCGTATGCACAATGCTTCGGCATGTTTCCCTCGCTCGAAAGCTTGACAGACCGTATGCGCCTAGTTACGGTTGCTAAGCCACGATTGGCCTGTTGTGGTTTTCGGGCGTGGCTTAGCGAAGGGTCAATTGTGAGTTTATTTCTCCCAATTCTGAGAAAAGAAGTCAGAATTGTGACTTGCGAGATGAAACCTTGAAATTGTGAGATAAAAAGTCGCAATTATCTTTTAAATTGTTTTATTCTGTGGTGGAAACAAGCTTCCATAGTTTTGAGATAGTATCGATGGAAAATCTTGAAAAATTCACAATTCATCTAACTTAATAAAATAAAATACAAAAATCAGGTTGTTCTTAATTCATGTGAAGATGTTAATAAATACTTACCATCTGCTTTTAATAATTCTGAAAATAAGGTGAACACAACCCATAATTGTAGGCACATCTTTCTATTGTAAGGACCACCTGTCGGCCCAACAACAGAATTCGCGTGGGCGAAGTGTTCTGTCTTAGCAGGAAAACCAGTCTTACACTATCCTCTCTCCCTCACTCTCTTTGCATGCAGGATGAGACTGAGGAATAGACAGAGACAGGAGCATCGTTCTCATTCCTGGCAAGGCCTTCTGTGTCTTACCGGAGCCTCCTTGTCTGAGCAATAGCTCCCGCTCACAATTTATAGGAAAATCAATCGTTGCTCACTGTCTGTGTACTTTGCTCATTCCAGAGCTTTACAGTGCTGCACATTGTAACATAAGCTTGGAGAGACTTGTCAGGCTCATTTATAATCCAGAACACCACAAATACAAGTGGGGTTAAAAAGAGAGTGGGATAAAAGAACAGAAAAGAAAACTAAGTTGCCAGGTGGGGACCTAGAGACAGGCGGACAAATAATAATGATAATAATGATAATAAGCAAAAAGAGCACTTTTCAGACAAATAGTACTACGTGCTACTTAAAATATCCCACAAATAAAAGGTCTTGGGCAGTTTTAGACATTTTACTTTGAGCTCATCCAATCTTTTACCCAATAGACAGAAACGAGACAGGATTGAGCCGCTGCCATAGAAACCGTTGTGTTTGGTGGCGACTGGTATCAGTGGGGCTGGGGCTGCGCAGAGCTGTTTAGAGTAACTCGGGTTGCCATGAAAAAATCTGAAGCATGCACAAAACATAATATACAGGGACTCAGCGTCGCCCAGGGAGAGAGTCTCTCTGTCTGCTCTGCTCTCTACAGGTGGCCTTGTTTGGAAATGCTGACAAATAGGAAATTTGGAGAACTATGGCTCATTCCAAACGTCCAGTGCGATGGACTTGTGCAATGTCCAGGTCTCATAAAGAACCGCTTTTTGTGTCTTACTTCAGGATTCAGTCATATGGTCTCACATATATAGAAACGTATATAGTGTATGTATGCTGTATGGTAGGACACCAGGGATAGTTGCCACTTGGGCTACAGCATATCTTATACTGTATAAGGTTTGGAGTCAGCCCATGCATAAATGCTTGTTTTCACGGGGGAGCTGGTTTCACAACTAAATGTGTTTTGTGTGTGTGTATTTGGGGTGTGGGTGTGTGTGTGTGTGTGTGTGTGTGTGTGTGTGTGTGTGTGTGTGTGTGTGTGTGTGTGTGTGTGTGTGTGTGTATTCAATCCTCCAAACAAAACCAACATTTTTATTTGTAATAGCTGTTGGGACTAGACATCAATAATAAAACTACACTGGTACATGGTGGTTCAGCTAGAATTTTTTTTTTTTTTTTTTTTACAGAAAATTATGTTCTTAGAACAAGGGTATTTTTCATAAGTTTCATAAGTTGTCACATGTGTTTTATATGTAGTAATTATAAACAATTATTATTTTTACATTATCAGGTCAGTTATGATATAATTTATATATTATATCGTATGCCCTCTAGCGGTTAACAAAGGAAGTTCCGCATTGTTTTGGTTGTGATTCGGCTCTGTAACTGTGCGGATGGATATGATTCGCCGATCAAATAGTAGCGATCTGAGGCAAATGCGTTTTGCTTGGAGTGGAAGTAAATAGTTCTTTCTCATAACTACAAAAAGGAGAGAGATTATCCTACTGCTCATTAAACATTCACTGGCTTAAGTAATATAATCAGTTTAGAAAGGATCTTAAGCTGACTAGCTGAAGACGTTACTGTAGCTATACGTTACCCATGACACGGTAGGCTACATCCTTTAAAATAAATTCCAACACAGCGCTACAACAACCCATAATGAAATGACCCTACACATTATATAATGCTTTACAATTAACTCTGGTAGAAAGCTACATACGGCAAGTTTTCTGATCAATAAAATACCTTACCTGTAAAGTAATAAAAACGTCATCTTCGCATCGCTTTTACAACATTTCAAACCCCTCAGTTCTCGCCATCCGAAAAGCCCAGCCAAATGTTGATTCTCATTTTATTACGAGCTCTGTCGAGTTTTCTTTTGCCAGTAGACTCTCCTCTGTTCGGCGCTTTCTTTAAACGGGTGATTTCCGGAGGTTTGAGATTTAGAGTGCTCCATGACCATATCAACCCTCCTCGTTCGTTGGACAACTAACCATTGCACTCCCACACCTGAGCAACTTTTGCACAATTTCCCGCGAAAACCATCCCGGCAGGTCTAAAATTAATGCCACCTTCACGTGCTATCGGAAATGTGATAATTCCCACTTGTGAAGTCGTGATTACGAGCTCATCGCATTTACATTTTGAAATGGGAAGGTTGATGTGCAGTTTTTACCTAGGAAACTCGTATTTACGATAATTCCGAGAGCACGTGAAGGCAGCATTAAACACGTATACCACATGAATCAGGGTAAGACAAAAACACGTTTTGGAAGAAGGATTGATGATTTACTGACTCATTATTAAAATTTTGTTCATTTTAAACAAAAATGTTACATTGTGTAATTTTTGGTTAAAGATTCCCCAATGTTTGCTGTTTCATAAGTAAATAAATATATTTTAAATATAGATATTGTGTGGAAGATGGCTATATGCTTAAGATTTCATATTTCATACCTCTCATATCAGTGTCATAAAGAGCTGTCATGTAGCTGTTTTCTTTTCTGTCGTTCAAAAATTGTTTACTATTGTATGACTATTTTTAAGAAATAAAAATACTTGTTCAGCAAGAATTCATTAAATTGATCAAAAGTGACTGTAGAGACTTTGATGTTACATATTTCATTTACACATATTTCAACTATAAGGTGTAATCAAATATATAAAAATAGAAAACAGTTATTTTAAATAGTAATAATGTTTCACACTATTACTGTTTTTACTGTATCAAATAAATGCAGCCTTGGTGAGCATAAAAGACTTCAGAACTTACCAACCCCACAGTTTGAACCTATATTGTTTTTGTATTATTAAAGTAAGTAACTTAAGTATATAGTATAAGTAACTTTAATATATTTAAAAAATCTGAATATTTTTGAAAGGCTATCTGTGACATTTTCTGAATGGATTTGAAAAACATGCTGTTATATCTTATCAAGGGATTATTTTTTTTTTTTTTTACAGTACAACAATGAAGGCATAGATTTGTGAAGAGGAAGCCTGTTAAGCATCTAACGTGCCTCATTTTATCTCTGGAGTCAATCCTGCGAGTCTGTGCTGTTATCTCCCTACCTGTCCTCTTGTTAAGGATGAGGAATCTATTAATTAAAACCTATAGGCTACAGCCATGTGCTGTGATTGTTTATACAGTGCTCAGCGAACAAGGAAACTTCACATTCACAATGGAACCATTCATAAACGTTCACTCTCCTCTCTGAAAAAAAAAAAAAAAGAGTTGCTCTTAGCATTTGGGCAAGAGGTAATTGGGATCACTCAGCTTGTCTGATGCTGATAATGGGGCAATGGGAAATTCCTGTCAGAGAGTTTGTGGTGCTAGATGGTTTCGCAACTGCCTTGGCAGGCTCTGAGCGCTCCACACTATATGGTGTATGAGTTGAAGCATGCTCGCATAGCTGTCATTAAACATATTTAAAACAACAGCATAACAGCAAAAAGGACAAAGCACTTTGCAGTGATAGCCATTCTGCTATTTGAGAATTATTAATAGCAATATGCAAGAACACGCTGTGTGTGAAAAGCCCCTTTTTTGAAATCATTTAAATATTGAGTGATTTTAAAAGAAGTAGAAGAAGAAGCTAAGGACTGATGCCAGATTACACATTGATACAATACCACTGAATGCAAAGATTTAAACAAAAGAACATTTAATCAATGCTTTGGCTAATAGTGCTATTTCATAATAAAATTCCAGAATAATTTTGTTTTCTAACCTTGTCTAACAGTGGACATACATGCCTCATGTAATATATTTTTTAATATATATTAATTATAGTAATTTCCATCACATCTCAAATGATATATTGTGCTTGACAATATTCTGTTATGGAAATTATATCAAATTTTTAGAATAGAATGGCCCTCTCCTTTGTCTTGCTATTTTCATAGCTGGTATTTTATGTGTCCTAATGTGTCCTCAATTAATATTTGTATATTAATGGTTTACAGCTTGATTGGAAATGATGAACAATAAACAGTATTATTTAAGTGATATTTACCTTGATTTTTTTTTTTTTTTGTTGTTGTTATTCACAAAGTGTTCATTTCATATCACACTTATCATTGAAAATTGTCTTGGAAATTTTTGAAAAAAACGTTATTAGGTTAAAATTGTAAGGAAACTTGCTGCACAGCTTTTTTGAGTTAACGCAACTTTTAAACAAAGTAGTTCACTTAACTCAATTAACTGTATAAGGTCGCATGTCTCCCAATTTAAGATCTTTTGTTCAGCTGATTGAGTTTTTATAGTTTTTTGATTTTGTGTTAAAAATGAATACATTTTATGTCACCATCATGGTGATCAGTGTTGTCTTTAGTTGGGCAGTTTGACAACTTTTTAATGTGATTCTCTGGCTGCTGTAACTGCGTTTGCTATGGCAAGAAAAGCTAGAGAAAACACACTCAGATGCTGTTGGCTTCTCAATGATAAGAATATATACTCACCTAAAGGATTATTAGGGACACCATACTAATACTGTGTTTGACCCCCTTTCGCCTTCAGAACTGCCTTAATTCTACGTGGCATTGATTCAAGAAGGTGCTGAAAGCATTCTTTAGAAATGTTGGCCCATATTGATAGGATAGCATCTTGCAGTTGATGGAGATTTGTGGGATGCACATCCAGGGCACGAAGCTCCCATTCCACCACATCCCAAAGATGCTCTATTGGGTTGAGATCTGGTGACTGTGGGGGCCATTTTAGTACAGTGAACTCATTGTCATGTTCAAGAAACCAATTTGAAATTATTCGAGCTTTGTGACATGGTGCATTATCCTGCTGGAAGTAGCCATCAGAGAATGGGTACATGGTGGACATAAAGGGATGGACATGGTCAGAAACAATGCTCAGGTAGGCCGTGGCATTTAAACGATGCCCAATTGGCACTAAGGGGGAGAAAACATCCCCCACACCATTACACCACCAGCACCAGCCTGCACAGTGGTAACAAGGCATGATGGATCCATGTTCTCATTCTGTTTACGCCAAATTCTGACTCTACCATCTGAATGTCTCAACAGAAATCGAGACTCATCAGACCAGGCGACATTTTTCCAGTCTTCAACTGTCCAATTTTGGTGAGCTCGTGCAAATTGTAGCCTCTTTTTCCTATTTGTAGTGGAGATGAGTGGTACCCGGTGGGGTCTTCTGCTGTTGTAGCCCATCCGCCTCAAGGTTGTGCGTGTTGTGGCTTCACAAATCCTTTGCTGCATACCACAGTTGTAACGAGTGGTTATTTCAGTCAAAGTTGCTCTTCTATCAGCTTGAATCAGTCGGCCCATTCTCCTCTGACCTCTAGCATCAACATACTTTGCCACATACTGGATGTTTTTCCCTTTTCATACCATTCTTTGTAAACCCTAGAAATGGTTGTGCGTGAAAATCCCAGTAACTGAGCAGATTGTGAAATACTGAGACTGGCCCGTCTGGCACCAACAACCATGCCACGCTCTAAATTGCTTAAATCACCTTTCTTTCCCATTCTGACATTCAGTTTGGAGTTCAGGAGATTGTCTTGACCAGGACCACATCCCTAAATGCATTGAAGCAACTTGCCATGTGGTTGATGGATTAGATAATTGCATTAATGAGAAATTGAACAGGTGTTCCTAATAATCCTTTAGGTGAGTGTATACAGTATATACATAAATTTTTTTTTGAAAAGTAGTAAAAAAAAAATTACATGAACAGTTTCAAAGGAAACTTTCCTGTGACACTCATGTAACAAAAGAAAGATGCTGAAATATGATTGATTATAAAAATTAAATATTGAAACATAAAAGGGTTGAAGGAATACTCGTCTATTGTCAATATTCAGTTTTAGTGCGTGCTTGCATTTCCACACTAAATTTTTCTGTTTTATCTCAGTCGATTCAAACAGCTTATAAAAGAGTTAAAAGAGTTGATTACTTCTCTTTAAATGTGTGAGGCAACATTAGTGTCCTTAACCACATGTTTCAGTGCTCCAATTAATGTTATTCTAAGAAAATGGCCACATAGCCCTTCAGCCAAGAGTTTTTATGCCAGGCAAAGCATAGTTAGTTTTTAAAAGCACATGTTCCAATAACCGCAGTATAAATCTACAACTAAATTGTGAAGGAGTTTAGCTGTCTGTTTTCAAACATTTGACTGAAAAGTCATGTCTAGAAATCTTGTCTATAGACCATAACTCACTTACACATATTAAAATACAAAAGCTGCAGTTTTCACAAACATAAAGGACTTTTGTAGCATGGGTTTTTATAGATATGTACTGTAATATTTACATGCACATAATACAGCCTTTACACCCATCACTGATATCTTTATAAATATATGGACCACCCAAACAGCAACATAACTTATTAGACACTTTTCCAAACATCATCTGATCTGATTCATATTTAGCTTGTTGTATTTTGAATATTATCATTCTCAAAATATTATAATGGCAGGGGAAGTCCTTGAAATATATATTATGGAAAAATTTGAATCATTTTATTCATCCTCCAAATAGTGATTAATAAACTTAATCTTGCAAAAGAGTCTGTTTGTGTTTAGTAACTGTGTTGAAGTCAATGTGGGAAGGTTCAGATGTGCCGCAGCTACTGTGTGGATACATGCTGATAATGATAACAGCTGAAAGAGATTACCTGCAGACACTGTGTTACTAACACTCAGGTTTCAATTATTATCCCTAAGTGCAAAGAAAAGTGGTGCAAAATTGTCACAAGTGTTGGGAGTCTTTTATGTGTAAATTTTTCACATAATAATTTAGTCAAGCTGTTGCAAAACTGTTACAGACCTGGACACAAAAATGGACTGAATCATCATCACTTATTTGGTGTGGGTTTTTTTTTCTGTTGGCCAAGCATCATGGAAAATCTGTTGTTTATCAATTAGCAACATTAAACATGTTTTCTGAAGCAATGTAGTAGACTTTAAAAACACAAAATAGTCATAGCATTGTGGGTTACATGCTGATGAACTGTTAGATTGGCTGTTGTATTGTACGCTATGTACTTCTCACCATATGGAAAACTAGTCATTGTTACATCAGACCAGTGTTGTTACACTCTAAAAATGCTGGGTTAAAAACAACCCAAGTTGGGATGAAAATGGACTAACCCAGCAATTGGGTTGCTTTAACCCAGCATTTTTTTAGAGTATATCCTTAACATGAAAAAATATTTAGGTTAATAAAATAAATAAATAAATAAAATAATAATAATTAATAAAAATAAAATAAAACAAAACAAAATATAAAAAAATTAAGTAAAAACAAAACTATATATATATATATATATATATATATATATATACACACACACTCTAAAAATGCTGGGTTAAAAACAACCCAAGTTGGGTTGAAAATGGACTAACCCAACTATTGAGTTTTTAATGTTGGGTTAAAACAACCCATTAACTGAGTTAAAACAACCCAATCGCTAAGGTTAGTCCATTTTCAACCCAACTTGGGTTATATATATATATATATATATATATATATATATATATATATATATATATATATATATATATATATATATATATTAAATAAATTAGAATCAAAATAAATGTTTTGAAAATTGCTTTGATGTCATGGAGATAAGTAGAAGTAGAAGATAAGTACTAAAATTACTAAATGAAATAAAATGAAAACTGAAATAAAAATAAATGAAAACTGAAGACATAAAAAAATATATAGAAATGGAAAAACCACATAAATGAAATATATATATATATATATATATATATATATATATATATATATATATATATATATATATATATATATATATATATATATACAGCTAATTAACAGTATAAATCTATGATAATATATAGATAATACTAAAATAAAACTGCAGCAGAATGATGCTATAACCACAATGTTTTGTATTGCAAGGCTGTGGTATTGGTTTAAAATGAAATATCTGGCCATCCACCAGAGCATTAAAAGAATTAAAAAGCTTTGAAGAAGCTTTGGTTTGAAACTTCCAGATCACTAGTGAACAGGTTTGTTTCTCAAAAGCTCTCTATAAGTAGACGAGAAAAACAAAAAGGCCTGTTGACTAAAGATGATGCTTGAAGGTGCTGTGGCTCTTACGAATCCCACAGATCTTGTAGAAGAAACCTTGTGTGTCTGTGCAACTGTCAGTGTCGTTTTTTTGTTTTGTTTGTGTGACGTTCTAAATGACACTTGATGACAAGATTAAATGACACTTAAATGATTGGATTTCAGAGATCACTCTTTAGTGTGCCCAGGTGCCATGCCACCATCAGTCTGTCAGATTTGTTTGCCAAGGTATTTGAGGTATCCTGGATTATTTACAATGCAAATGATGCAAAGAAGCATTTTCCACACTACCGCACCAAAGAATATTTTCCATGAGCTTCATCGTGCAGCACCGGGAGTACGTGCTGCCTGCTTTATCGAGCAGAGAATTACAAACGTTTACAGCAAGATTTCAAAGCTCATAAAAGTCATTTCGAGTCAACCGCAAGCATGCCCAGGTGAATAGATATATTTTACATTTATTGAATATACTTTCATTTCCATTACACCACAATACAAGCAAATACTGTATGTTTAAACAGGTCTGCTTACATTATTTTCACTTGTATTGAGATCTACTGGAAGGCTAGACACCAATTAAAAAAATAAATCTATTTTAATTGGCAGATACATTTAAACATAAATAATTTGTATGGCAAATATGCTAATATACGTATATGTGCATCTTGATGTCTGTATTTACTGAAGTTAATAATAAAAAAGAAGACATTTGGGGGGGAAAGGAAGAAGAGCAACACATCTCAAAGAATAAACCTCCATGGAAACGTGAAAAACATTCGGATGACGTATTTGGCATTGCAGTAAACAAAATGAAAACTCAGCAGGACTCTAACATGTAATCGATCATAGCAGTAGTTTTCCAAACACACTCACACACGCACACACACACACGCTTGGATAAAAGCTATTGTTTGGGACTGTTAGCGATTGAACGTAAAAATAGACTGAGTCATCCATCTTGTTTCTTTTCTTGTATTTGGCTGTTTCCTTCTTTTGGCAGAGTATAATGGAAAATCTGTTCTTTTATCAATAATAAAGTCACTACAACATGCTTTTTTGGAGCTGCATAGTAGATAAAAACGGTCTAGCTTGTTATATTAAAAAAATACAGGCATGTATGCATAAAAGTATGTTTGTATTTTGGATAACAACTCCAAAAGATCATAAAATCCTTAACATAAATCCAAAAGATAAATCCTTAGATTAGCTCTTGTATTGTAGGAAACCTCCCATCATAGAAAACAAATTGTGTATATAAACACTGTATATAAACACTAGGGCATAACACAATGTCAAAGTACAAAAATCTCTTTGTATACATCTATATATCACAAAATAAGAGTAAAAACAGTGAGAAATTATCTTTCTGAAGAGGTAAAAACCTCACTTTTGAAACACACGAGAAGGGCAGATGTAGATCCACTGTCCTCGGTAAAGTCTTTCAGTTTTGCATCCAACTGTCTCTGCTTTGTGGGTATTAATATGTCTCTTCCATGAACAAACCAAGAGCTTTGTGGCAGTCAAATATTGTCTCATGAGGATATCTGGTGCTGGGTGATAGTCCGAAGAGGAGCAATGCAGTCTTATGTGGCCTGCCAGATATAGTCTGGCTGTAAAACAAGGCTATACCCCCAACAACATGCCCATGAAATCTGATCCGTTCTGTACTGTGATCGATGCTCCAGCTGCATTGTCCACAAATATGGAGGTGTACTGCCCGGCCTGTTAGAAAGAAAACAAAATGTGAATTGCCATCTGCAACATATTTATATAATTTCATGGATGGTGAATCTCTTGGTTTTGTTTTTATCAAGAACTGATTAGGTCAGGGGTGTCCATTCCTGCTCCCGGAAGGCCACTGTCCTGCAGAGTTCAGCTCCAACCCCTGTTAAACACACCTGAACCTGCTGAAGGTCTAAGGCATACTAGAAACTTTCAGACAGGTGTCTTGAGGGAAGTTGGAGCAAAACTCTGCAGGACAGTGGCCATCAAGGACCTGAGTTTGGACACCCCTGAATTAGATAGTAAAAACTGAGCATTCCATACCAGAATGGAGCCAGACGGAATGTAATGCTTACTAAAACAATGTTTACGGAAATAGCTATTAGATATTGATTAACATTATCCAATACTTTGCATGTACTAAGTGAGACATTTTTGATTAATTCCATTTTCCAGCATTCACATTAATATTTAAATGTAAATGAGTATGTTTAACTAATTCTTACCTGAAGTTCCAGCAGTCCATGGACAGATACTGTAAAGATCTTGCTGTTACTCTCAAGGCCAACAATCATTTCCAAGGATCTGCAAAACGGTATAGAAAATGTTATGAGCGACAGATGATTCACTTGTAGACTTCACGAATCAATAAACGTGTTACTTGCCATTTCTTTGTAATTGTTTTTATATTTATTACTAGCAATTTCTGAGTGAATTCTGAAGTGACATCTGTTAAATCATTCTGATCACTGAACTAACTCATTTTAAATCTTCCACTTAAATGCAAGTTATGTGACGCAGGGGTATAGCACCAAATGTTGGGGCCCAGTCACAGAACCAAGGGGTGGGCCCCTAACAACTATGTAATTTTGCCATTTTAATATTATGGATTATCAATATATATATTGTATATTTATTTTCATTTAATGTGCAAAAGATAAAGTAGTATAATTGGGAAATAATTCCATTATAATTAATTTTTACTCACATTTTTACTGATATTTTGTGTAAGCCATGGCACAGTTTTAAGGTTATTCAAAGAAATATCAATTTATGTTTTGTTAAACATAAAAATACGAGTCAAAGGTGGTGGTAAAGGTTACTAAGGTGACAAGGACCAGACTGAAGGTGAGAGGACATTTTTTAAAGGCCTGCTCCACTTTAACACAGGAAATGCCTTGCTGGTTTCCACAGAAGTTTGAACAGACAACATGCTTTACAGCCCATGCGTTACTCACAAAGCGCAAAAGAGCGCTAACGACCAGCAAACACTGGAAGAGAGTTTATCCAGATCTGCCACCCCCATTCCCTCCTTCCCCATCTCTTGTACCCCTAGTAGTTTTGTTTTTTTTCCCTTTCTTTTGAGTAAATTCATTTTTGTTTGATTTGTGAAAGAGGATTTTTATGACATGCACTCACACGCTTAAGCCACTGAAATAAAAACCACATGCTCTGAATGTAAAAAGGAGTTCAAGAAAAATACTAATTTTCATCATAAGCTATGTATTCCTTTGAGTCATGAGTCATGAATTTATATTGATGTGGATGTGGTCTGTGGACAACGGGTACAAAATCGAATGTTAATAAATAGACTACTTGAGGGTAAATTAGACATAATGTAATCATAATAACTTTCCTAGCAAAATTGCTGGTGTCAGATTTTCTCCTAACAGAACTTACACTGAGTCTGACAGAAAGACCTGAAATCACAGAAACTTTGTGTGGCCAGTCAGAACACAGCAGAATTCTAACACATTAACTCTTTCCCCGCCATCATTTTTTTTTTTTTTCAGCCACCACCAGCATTTTTGATAATTTTGACAAAATGTTTATGGCTCTCAGTATATTTTGTTATATGAATATCTGAACATGTAATATATCAAAAGAAAGAACAGAGCCTCTGCTTTTAAACAAAAGACATTTTGAAAGAAAATCTAATTTTTGTCAAAGACTAAAACATGTACATAAGCAATGCGTCTATCGCTTGTTTCTGATTATTTCTGAGATTCTGTACTCTTTCAGAAGATGCATAATAGCGCCCCTACTGTATAACAGTGAAAACATAGATTGCGTTCAATGACGGGGAAGTGTTGTGTCATAAATTATGAAAAATTCTCTCAATGGTGGTGAAAGAGATAATTACTGTATATACAGTTTGAATGATTAATTAATTCAACCCAACATGGCTACTTCTCTCAAGAGCCAGGCCAGATGTCAAGATTGTCAGATTTTTTTTTTTCAAAATCAAAATTTTAGTCTGTTTGTCAACAAACATGCACTATATTGCCAAAAGTTTTGGGACATCTGCCTTTACATGCACATGAACTTTAATGACATCCCATTCTTAATCTGTAGGGTTTAATATGGAGTTGGCCCACCCTTTGCAGTTATAACAGCTTCAACTCTTCAAGGCTTTCCACAAGGTTTAGGAGTGTGTTTATGGGGATTTTTGACCATTCTTCTAGAAGCGCATTTGTGAGGTCAGCCACTGATGTTGAACAAGAAGGCCTGGCTCGCAGTCTCCACTCTTATTCATCCCAAAGATGTTCTATTGGGTTGAGGTCAGGACTCTGTGCAGGCCAGTCATGTTAGATCCATCATGTCATGTTAGATCCATCCCCAAACTGTTCCCACAATGTTGGGAGCATGAAATTGCCCAAAATGTCTTGGTTTGCTGAAGCATTAAGAGTTCCTTTCACTGGAAATAAGGGACCAAGCCCAAACCCCGAAAAACAACCCCACACCATAATCCCCCCTGCACCAAACTTTACACTTGGCACATTGCAGTCAGGCAAGTGCCATTCTCCTGGGAACTTCTTGAGCTAATCTGAAGGCCACACAAAGTTTGGAGGTCTGTAGCTATTGACTCATGAGCTGACCCCATTTTGTGATTTTACGTGGCCTACCACTTCGTGGCTGAGTTGCTGATGTTCCCAATTGTTTCCACTTTGTTATAATACCGGTTGTTATAATAACTGTTATAATAACAGTTGACTAGAATATTTAGTAGTGAGGAAATTTCACAAATGGACTTATTGCACAGGTGGCAACCTATCACGGTACCACGCTTGAACTCACTGAGCTCCTGAGAGCGACCCATTCTTTCACAAAGGTTTGTAGAAGCAGTCTGCATGCCTAGGTGCTCGATTTTATACACCTGTGGCTACGGAAGTGATTGGAACACCTGAATTCAATGATTTGGAGGGGTGTCCCAATACTTTTGGCAATATAGTGTATCTTCACAAGAATACGGTGTAATACAGTGTACAAGTTGTATGGACCATTTTATACTTTTATAGTGGTATCATTTTTAAGATTAAAAGCTTAGTCTCCATTCATTGTAACTGCATGAAAAATACCAACTAGCATATTCTTCAAAGATTTTCCTTTTGTATTCCACAGAAGAACGACATGAGGGTGAGTAAATGATAACAGAATTAAAATGTTTAGGTGAACTATCCTTTTAATGTGAGACCAAGCAAACTTACGTATATCTGTGTCAGAGGGATTCAATGCAGATCAAAACTCGGACATTGTCTCTGGCTCTCAGCTGGTTCTTACTTCTCTTCACCTCAGTGTGGTCTGCAAGAAAGTACACAAAGTACAAAAAATTACATATTTCCTGACAATACTTTTCAGACATGCACTACAAACTGTTGCATGAAGAGTAAAGGCTGTTGAAATGTTGTTTGACAGAGCTTTGTATCTGAAGCACATGATGCCACAGCCAGTCATGTTTGACCTCCAGCCGCATCTAAATATTGGTCTCTTCTATAAGTCTGCAGTGGATTTGTGAATTTGTTTGGGGATGTTGATTTTCTGCCACAGTCTACTGCAGAGAGCCAATTCCTTTTCCCGGAGCTGCATGGCGGCGCCACAGCTTAGAAGAGTTTTGCATTCAGAGTCCCTGGGGCTTATTTCAGTGTAACTCCACATAAGCATTGCCTCTGAAACGATGGATGAAGTCAACAGGATCACTGGACCCCTTTTTAGAGCATCAACCAACAAAAACAAAATACGCTTGTATGCTTTCAGGCACGGCACAATTTTTCTTTAGCTTTTTAAACATGCAAGATTGTGCAAGACACCCTAAATCTCAGCAAACAAATGCAGCACGGTTGGAATGTACGTTACAGGGGAATGCAATCCATCTGTTGAGAATGTGCCAAATCTGAAACACATCCATTACATGATGGAACCTTCTGATAGAGATGACATTGAAATATTAATTTGTACTCAGTGCGATTTGTGTTTATAGCCGAGAAACAGTATTTTCCATTAATCTTTCTTCTGTATTTGTCAGACAAAGCCTCTATCCAAAGCAGTTTTAATGTATATATTATTTCCATATCCATCATACTGTTCACAAGGTTTGGTTAAGGTATGGTAAGGGATTATTTTTAAAGGGATAATTCACCCAAATATGAAATATTTGTCATCACTTACTCACCCTCAATTTGTTCCAAACTTGTATGAGTTTCTTTTTCTGCTGAACACAAATGACAATATTTTAAAGAATGTCGGTAACCAAACAGTTGATGAGCCACATTGAAAATACGTCTTGTTACCGACATTCTTCAAAATATCTTCTTTTGTGTTCAGCAGAAGAAAGAAAACTCATACTTCTGTGGAAATTCGGTTTCCACAAAACTGATAGCAATAAGAAATGTTTCACACTGAATATATATGAAATACTAGAATAACTTCTGAGGATCATGTGATCCTGAAGACCGGAGAAAATGGCTGCTGAAAATTCAGCTTTGCCATCAAAGGAATAAATTACATTTTGAAATACATTAAAATAGAAAACGGCCTTGGTGAGTACTTCTTTTTAAAAACAAATAAATAAATTTAACTGAATGGTAATGCTGTATATATAATTACAAAATATAACTTAATAATATTATTAATAATATATTATTATTATTTATTTTAACATATACTTGGTACATCCATATTGGTGTATCATCCATAACAAAATATACCTTAAAATTTTACTGGTAATCACACCCATGTTCTTCTGTTTGAGCTTTAAGAACAAATGATACATGATTATTATCATTATTCAAACTGATTATCATACCCCCAAAACCTTCAAAGACAGAAAACAAAAGACGAAAGACAGAATATTTACTGGGTGAGGAGACCCTTTCAACCTTTCCTTACCAATATGAACATTGGCAGAGAACTGATAAATTCCAGTTACAGGAGCTGTAAATCGGCCAGTGGACTGATCCATCCCCGTCCCTCTGAGGAAGGCACCTTTGGCAGGAGGCTGAAGGTATGAAACAGGTGAGAATTATAGAGGGCTTACCATGAATACACCTAATAACCATTTCTCAAACATCAACAACGCTCACTCTCTATCTGAAAATATTAAACGTAAGTTGACTAGCTGACTAGCCTTCCAAGCATCTCAAGAATATGTTTTTCAGCAGAATTCTTGCTCTCCACACTATAATAAACTCACATACAAATACGAAGCATCCTGCATACAGCATTAGAAAATATACCAGTTTTAGGGCTCAGTTTGGGAGCACATAACCATTAAATGGCTAGAAATATGTAGACATCTGCCAAGAATCCTCCGATTCTGTTTTTGATCATAACTGCACACTGCAGCCATGCCAGACCACATTATTCTGCATTACGCCTCCAGAACCCACCAAGAGTTCCAGACTCAGACGCTTTTATAATGAGTCCTCCGATTAGTGTGCTAAACACTGCTCAGTTCTGCCATTTTTTTTGTGCTGTCAGCTTTGAACACATACAATGAATGCCTTTCACATACATGTCCGATCCAAATAGATATGTGAGAAGAATGTTATTTCTTTTGACATGTCTTTCTACGTTGGATGAATAAAACTTTGCATTGACATTTACAACTGTTATTTCATCCATTTGACAGATTTGAAAGACTATATGATCATAATTTCTCTAATACGGAAAGTAAGAATCATACATCCTCAGTGATCAGCAGATTTAAATGCTCATTGGCGCATTTGTGAGTGAATGTTGTCTACATTAATCAATGGCATTTTTTCCCTATAACTGCTATAAAGAACGCTTAACAAATAACATTGATTTTAGTGCTTGTCCTTCGTGTGTGGCTCATCAAAATGCCACAGGGTATAGCTCTTTCTTAAAACAGCATGCTGTTTTAAATAGTGTCTATTTTTATACACACCACTCACTGGTCCAAAACATCATACAGAGTACCTTTTGTACACCACCAAGAAAGCAATGTAGCACATTTGAAAAAGGATATTTTTTTAGGAGGAGGGTGGCTGAGGTTCTGCTTGATTGGCTGAGTAAACGTTCGGCCAATCCAGTGTGTCGTCACCAATGTGACAAGAGCCAATCATGAGGTTACTGTAACAAGCGGCCTTAATTCAGCTGTGTAGTTAAAGCTGATTGGGTGGGGCTATCTATTTGACTGACCAGTGGCAGACAGCGTCACCAAACTGAATTTTTGCCATTCAGTTTGATGTAGGATGCAGAAATTACACACTTCAGTTTGAACACACACATGTTGGAAGCATTTAGAATTGGTGTTTAGTATTCTGTAAAACTGTCACAGTGAAGAAGCCAAATGGAACGATGACAAAATAAGCCAATTTGAAATTATTTGCAACAGACTGGAATTTCTTACATTCTGGCAAAAGCTGAAACCCGTTGCCACAAAGAGACGATCACATGTGCACTTTGGAAGTTGTATCATTTACTGTAAATTACTGTTTCTAAATCACTGGGATGTTCATTCAAATTGGAATTAGTGTGAATTTGCTGCTCCACAGTTTTATAACACCTTGTTTTCTTCTTTTGTTTGGGCTGTCAACACTAATATGGTTGATATACAGCACAAGTCTAACAGTCTAACACAACCTATCATAAACCTGCTCTTTTTTTCTTTTTCTTGTTCATTTTATGTTAAAGATCTAGATATAGACCTAATTGTGACTGATTAAATCATTTGCGGTGAGGAAAGAACAGTAAGCAAAAAAATAAATGCTAAAATGCTATGGCAACGTTCTTTCAAAATTATGAACAAACATTTATCTATTACACAACGATTTACTCTTATCATTGATTCATGAACCAATGACTGTGTTTTTTTAAGTGAATTAAACAACTTTAAGATTTAAAGGCACAGTATGTAAGTTTCACCACTAGAGGTCGCTTATTCAAAACAATAACAAAGACGTAGCTTGATGTGAATGTGCGTGGAATCATGGGAGTCATGGCGTCTTCACCTCCACAGCCAATGGAAAGCAATCCGACGGGACAAACATCATGTTCCTAGATGAGCTAATGTAGTGAATGACGACAGTGAAGGGCAAGAGAGGACCTGGCCTGGGACATTTTACATTGCTGTTTTTATGATGCTTAAATGCTGCAGTCAGCCGCTGCTGCTCCTTTTGTTTTGTTGTTTATGCTTATTTTATGACTAAAGTTATGTTTAACGTCTGCCTCCTCCCCTGAACTTAAAATTTGTTACAATTATGTTTGAGCACTTAAATTCACATAATTTTATTTCATTCTAATGAAATAGCCACATATGCTGAATTACTACTCATACAGGGCACTTTATTTGATTAATTAAACTTAATGGGGTAACACAGGGCTGTTTTACTTGGTCAAAACAATCATACAAAAAACATTTGAGTGTGTTGAATGTTATGTTATGTCACTCTGTGCGTTCGCTCGGTGGCTGGTATGAGAGACTTGTTGCATACTGCAGTAAGCTAGATCGGTATTAGAATATAATATTAATAAAAGCTGGATGACTTGTGCTAAATGGTATGCAATTAATTTTAAAATATACTGTATGCTGTTGAAAATGCTGTATTACTAATAAAGCAATGTTATCCACTTGACAAGAGAGCATTGTCTCTGAGGCATGGTACAAACATGTTTACTCATGGTAAATCAAGAAAACAAGAGATAATAAGACTAACCATGTTGACCTATATAGCAATGATTAGTTTTCTGTCGATAAAGGTATCCAAACAGTTGCCCACCTGTCTAATAAAATGCATAATATATTAAAGCGTCTTTGTTGTTTCCTCAAAGAGGCTTTAATCGAGGGTAACGTGGATATGACAGGTGACACAATAACTCGGGTCATTACACTGGTTAAAATAGCCGATTTCTCAAGATTTAAGTACACAAGTCAACAAAATATACAACATTGTTCTAGTGGTTTTTGGATATTTTAAATCAATAAATCTTACATATTGTGCCGTCAAATCAGCATAGTTACTGACAGGTAACAGGTTAAATGTTAAATGTACACATAGTAATTTTTTACCGCATATTTGTTTGTTTAGTAATGTTGTTTAAAATAAAGTTCAGGGCAGTTATTTAATTGCATTTATGCCATCTCTAAAAAGTCAAAAACACACCCATGTATAATTCCCATTCCTATGCATAGTTTCTTGGCCCTGTATGAAATATTTTTGGCCAATAAATGTACTCGATTAACCCGTAATTGGCTGATGTGGCTAAAGTTTTTGCACTTACCGTCTGAAAGTTCTGCAACTCTGCAAGAGTCTTTTTGTCCACGACGACAGGGCCTTTGAGTTTGCAATGAAAGGCTTCCTCAATTCTCCTGTAGGAGGTCATACCCTCCAGGGTAATCAGAGCTGTGGGCAGCTGACTAGGTTCGTTAGGCCTGTCCACTGCTGCTCGCCTCTCTGTGGCCTCTGTTCAAGCAGATCACAAGTAGACACATCACTGCATGCAGTCAAAATGTCCAGATAAGCCCTTGATTATGAATATGAAACATGATGGACATTTTGTGAAAATGTCCATCATAAAACCTTCACTGGGATTTAAACGTGTTGCGTATTGTGGGTCCTCACCTTTGATCATTTCTTTGAACTCTTGCAGCAGGACCTCTTGAGTGACCTCTGCCCCAGGGGATCCTGGGGGTCCCTGAGGCCCCGGAGGACCAGGAGGGCCTGGGGGACCAGGCTGATAGTCAAAGAAATATAATTGTTATATAATTTTAACTCAACCTCATCAAGACTCAAAGTTCTCAAAACAGCATCTCACTTTATATAATGACGTGCTACAACTTGTAACGTATTAAGGAATGTATTATGCAACACATTAAAAATTCTCTGATAGAGATGAATTATACATTAAAAGTTCATTCTCACTTATATCTAAAAAAAGATATCTGCACTGAATGACTTTCGCCTCCATTAATGGTTCTCGCACATGCATGTGGACAGAATACTATACTAAAATACTCTGACAGCACTTCCTACCCCAACATCACTACTGAATCTACAGCAAGCAACAGACATGACCAGTGCAGTCCAATTCCCAAACGAATTAGCCAGTTATTTTTAGTGACTCAAAAGCTGATGTCAGATTCTCAAAAATAATGGCTCAGCCAGGTTTAATGAAAAACTCAAAACGACAAGTTACTCAACATTTATGAAGTGTGATATGTCTACAGTTGTGCTTGTTAGTTTATATCAGCACCTAACGATTAGTAGCTACCAGTTTTATTAATTGCCACTATATATACACTATAAATATATGCAATGTCTTATACAATAAGTCATGTTGGTAAGCAAGTGTTGGCACAAAAATTTACTGAAGTACAAAAAGTATGCACATCCCCTAAAACATCATTGTCACTGTGCTTGGGCAAAAAGACAATGGGCCCTATCATACACCCGGCGCAATGCAACGGCAGGTGCGACGCAAGTGTTTTTTGCTAGTTTCAGCCCGACACAGTTGCCATTTTCACGTCCAGTGCCACGTTGCTTAAATAGCAAATGCACTCACGCATCTGTTCGCCCATGGGCGTGCTGGTCTGAAAACGGGGTGTGTTCAAGCACATTGTTGGTGCGTTGCTATTTTGAGGCAACTGAAAATGACTGCAGCACTGACCAACTAAAACCTGGTCTAAAGTCAATAGCGCAGTATTTGTTTTATTTAAAGGGCGCGTTAGTAATATGCGCCTATATGCAGGTGCACAACGTGCGTACACTCTGCTTATTACATACATAGGAATGCGCAGCAGCACACAAACATTTTTAAATATGAAATTACTGTCGATTATGTCTTTGACGATTTATAATATGTGATTGTAAAGACTTCCTCACCAGTGGTCTTTTTCGCTTTCGACATTTTCCGGGAAAGTTGCCCACAGGTCTCTTCACAAAATCCATCCATGACCCAAGAGGGTCCACTCTCTGGTTCTCACTGACCTGCTGAATAAGAAAGAATAAAAAGAAAATGTTAAAATGACATGCATGTTGTTGTTGTTGTTGTTGTTGTTTTGTGTTGTTTTTTTTCTGTATAGCTCTAAGTACTTCAATTATATGGATATGATGCACAAATGACAAATTCTCATAATGTTTGGTTAGCGTATGCATAAAAAAGGTATGCTACTCCCAGTTTCATATTTGATGAGTCATTGGAAGTACTAACTGATTTATCAGATATTTATGCCAGAGATCATTCTCCATTTGCCATTGAGTGCAGAGCATCGTAGCTACATAACAAGATCCAATGAGTCATAATTTCTGCTTACAAACCCTCACAGGAAAATTGTGCATAAAGATGCTATTAAATGGTGCCAGACATCAAGGCAGGTTGCACCAGTGCAGTAAAGGAATAGGTCTTTTGTGTGGCATGCAGCACTACCTCATGCCAAACACACTCACTCAAATTTTCTCTTGAGGACTTTACCCTTTGCTTAATTACTCCTTCTCAGTAGTTCTCCAGGTGCTACGTCAATTTTGCCCAGTAGGGTCTGTAAAAAATAAACAGCCTTTCTAAATTGATCTCTCTCAACAAGTTTCCATGAGCACAACATTACTGTTCACCTAAAAATGAGAGGCCCGAGACATGTTGCATTATACTGTGGGTTCGTTTTTGCAACTGTTTAAAAACACATACAGTGGCTTTCAGTGGAAACATAGCTGGCTTCTTCTTTTCAGTAAGCTCTCAGAGCCAGAAGTTCATTTCTCAGAGGTAGCTAGCTCAAACTTAAAGAGAGGTTATCAAATATGCAATCTCTGATATAACTCATTCTATTTGGCAACAGTTTGTACCCTCTAAATCCCACACTGGAATGACTTCAGCAATCATCAGCCAAGCCAATGACATCTCCCCCATTTTGGAAGATTCTACAATTTGAGCTACTTTCTCAATAGCAACATTCAGAATTGATTATAAAAATGGACTATGACGGCTCTCTGGTAGAAAGAACCCACTGTTTGAATAGGTGTGATGCACATGAGTAATTTTACATTACATCCCTGAAGTAGTAAGGAAGTAATATTTTGGAGAATGTATACAACAACAAAAAATGGGACTATATAGATGTACTTTTACTCAGTTACATTTATAAGGTAAAAATCCTGCAATGATCTTTAAAATGTAATTTATACCATCAAAGTAAGTCCATAATTAATAAATAAAACTTATAATATAATATAATATAATATAATATAATATAATATAATATAATATATACTTAAATATTTACTGAGCTAAGAAGCAGGGCTGGGAGTCAATTCCAAAAGAATCATTCCTCAATTTCAAGGCTTTGGGAATTGAGAGTCAACACAAACATTTTTAAATATTAAAAATAAAAGGATTCCTCTCTGGAGAAACTTTCAGTCTTTTGCTTGCAAATTCCGCCATGTAAATAGCGAATCTGCCATGGTGGCTTTTAAAGGGAATGGGAGATGAGACTCTGATTGGTTTATTGCACGTATACGCCCAAAACACACACATGACTCATTAAGAAAGGTACAACCCTTTTGGAACATGCACCTGGCACGCTGACCGTTTTTTCCGTCGTTAAACTAGCAAAAGTGGATTCGGACACGCCCTAAGTGCACCTGCGCCATGCGCTTCAGAACCTTGCACTCATATCGTTAAAATAGGGCCCACTGATACACAAATGAGAATTTGTTCTACGTGTCAAAGTATATAAAACATAATTAAATAATAAAGCTAGTCAGATTGAGATAGTTACCACCTAAACTGGTTTTATCTCTAAAACCAGTAGAGAATCTTTTATGGGCAGTAGCCAAAGCACAAAAAAAAAAAAAAAAAAAAAATGCATGCAGTTTTGTTTTTAAACGTTACATAGTGTACCTTTAACTGTATTATCTGATGTAGCCTATCCTAAAGAACTTCAAGAAAGTCAAAACACAAAAAAATAGCTTGCATTGTTTGTTCATAAAATTGTATCTATCGATTTCAAAAGCTAAGAAATCTTTTTTTACTTTTTACTTTGAAATGTGAAACTTTTGCTCAAGTATGTTTTTGTCTACAAACTGACTTTTAATTGAATAACATTTCAATACAGTATCCCATAATTTTACTTACACTTCACCAGAATGCCAAACTAAATATTAAATAACTATATAAATATGAAATATAAATATTTACATACACATAATTGTTACTTAATGACCAACTAACCGCCAACAATACTGAAGACCTGACAATGTTTTTGCTTAGATGAAACGCAAGGCTTTTTAAATCCCATGCAGTAACCACAAATATGAATTGAATCTCCTTGAGCCCTTCCCTAAACTTCAAATGACTGTGGTCGAGATAGAGACAAGTTGTAGAGGTGAGCTGTCTGAAATGGAATTTGTTTAGGTTTGGCACCAAGACCTGGATCACTTATCTGTTAAACTAACATGCTGCATCTCTTCACAGAAAGATGTGCCTCACGTTAAGCTGTAACAAAGTAACCCCTTGTTTTTCTTATACATACTGGAATGAGAGGAGCTCATATTTTTGCTTGGGCGTAGTTTTTTTGTTCATGACAGGAGACAAAATAAACAACTTAACTAGCACACAAGCCTCTCGCATGTTGGATGTCTGAGTGTTATTGTTGTGAATTAGGAGCCTGAAGACAGCCAAAAGACAGACAGATTCGTACAGATACTGTTACAGCAAAAGGCAATCCCTCAGATCTTCCCCAAACACAGGGAGAAGACGTGATTTGTTTCTTTTCCATTGTCTTTTATGGAATGCTTTATAAATATAGACTGTATCATTACTGTATGTCAAAGCAGCACAGAGCTGGCTAGCTGTGCCAAAAACTGATCTGCAGGATTCTAATACCAAAAAGAATAAATGCTCAGGTCATGAAGTCCCCTAAATACTGTTGATTCAACACGGTTCTATTAAGAATCAATATCAACTTTGGCGGGTCCATTGAGTTGTTTAATTTCCTGTGCCAAATAGCACAGGATAAGCCACAGATGCTAGCACAGAAGCTAACTTAAAAGTTGAGGGGAATCCACTGCCTCACCAAGAGAATTACAACCAGTTTCCACAAGATTTGCAAGGTGGACGAGTCAACACCTTAACCTTCACTTCAAAAAATACGAAGAACTTCCATTAACACTTCGAGTGATCAGAGTCGGATCAGATGGTGCATGGGAGGATCCATAATTCTGTCAAGACAAGGATTAACTTGCCTGAATTTGCTGCTTGGAAATGTCGTAGAAGTTTGTGGAGACACATCTATATCCGCGCAATCTAATTTTATCATGTTCCCTCATGTTCACTAGTCAAAAAAGTATAAACTATTCTCTGACTGACAGAAAACAATGAGTATGTTTCTGTAGACATACAAGACCAGCACTGCTAAAAGTCTCTGAATTTTTTTTTTGTTTTTGGATACAAGGGAACATTTTCACAGGGACTTTAGGCTGATATGGAATGTGCAGTGGTTTGCTCAGTGCGATAAACTTTCCAATATTTCAGGGCGCTGTGTACACAGTCGATTCGGTTGACAGCGGTAGCATGGCTCTATATGCTGAAATATTTCAGATCATGACAGATCATGGCAAGCTGTTATTATCTCAGCATACCACTGAGGAGGATTTTTCTCTGATGAGTTTGTTAAAACAGCAGAGCTTTGTGGAGCAAAGCTGCCAAATGCTCCATTAGAGACTGAGTAAAAAAAAAAAAAATCAAAGAGTTTTGATGAGTCTGAAAGAAAGCTGAGAAAATAATGTCTTAAACCACTAAGCAAACTAAAAGCTATTCATTTTCATATAAATAGATTAAGAGTATACCACTGCATAAAATATTGAATTAATGTGTTCAAAAGTCCACCCAAAAATGAAAATTATGTCATTTACTTACCCTCATGTCGTTCCAACCTTTCCTTTCTTCTGTTGAAAAACAAAATAATTAATTTTGAAGAATGTTTCTGCTTTTGTCCATACAATGAAATTCAATGGAGTTTCAATGAAATTCAAGTCATTGTTTTTGACTTTCATTGTATGGAAAAGAAAAAAAAAAAAAAAACACTGATAAATCTTTTAAATATTGTTTTGTGTTCTGCACAAGTAAGTCATACAGGTTTGGAATGACATGAGTGTGAGTAAATTACAGATTTTTCATTTTGGATGAACTAGTGAGTATTCACTAAAATTTCTAAGCATCTTAAAGGTATCTGCTAACTCTTCTACAAGTGCAAGCAGGAACCTGTAATTACAAAGTAATTTCTTTA
The DNA here is from genome assembly GCA_018749465.1 of Paracanthobrama guichenoti. Classification (NCBI taxonomy): domain Eukaryota; kingdom Metazoa; phylum Chordata; class Actinopteri; order Cypriniformes; family Gobionidae; genus Paracanthobrama; species Paracanthobrama guichenoti. The sequence continues at coordinate 17,016,097 of CM031965.1, forward strand.
TGTAGCGTGTCAAACTTCTGTTTAATTGCAAATGGTTGTTTGCCAACCTGCAATTTCAATTTTTTTGGTTTACCAGAACAAAGCGCCTTAGTGTTTAGAGTTGTTTCTGAATAATGATGAAAAAGAATTGCAGTAATATTTAAACATTATTTAGGCAATAATGAAATTTCAAAATATCAAACTTCCAACCCTAGTGAAAAATGAATATACTAAAATGTATTTGAAATACATTTATTTTATGCTAAGTAGGCCTATATTACAAATACATTTACATATTATTATCTTAATCTAAATACCCCAAAATGGTATTCTAAATGAAGTCTGCAAAATTAGAACAACTTATTTTGTACTTAATGCACTTTAGTTATCCAGAAATAGTGCTGAGGTCCAACTAAAGATATACATAAGTATATTTGATTGTGCTAAAATGGAACTATTGGAAATATACTTTAGATACATTTTAAATATCTTGCATTTAAAGACTGATATTATACAGAGATCATACTAATAGTGATAAAACACATTTTAGGCTTAATATTAAGAAATGTGCATTGTGCAATAAAGAAGTACTCCAAATAAAGTTTAATTATAATACCGTATTTATATCAGAAAATCTCAAGTGTTATGTCTGTAAATATGTTAATGCATTTCTAGTATACTTAGTATGAAATAAATGTATTTTAAATATTTTTTTTCACTAGAGAAAAGCTATCTAATAAGCAAACTTATTTTTAGATTTAAACTGTTTTCAAAGAATTAACTCGATTAAAAATGCACCATTTCTCCACAAGTCTTACTGCTCACTATTTATTTAACATTCAGAGAAAAAAAACATATTTTCAGAGAGAAACGTCAGAGACTATTTTTATGGCAGCATGCCACAGCAAACATAAACACGGCCATAAAAAATCTGCCTTGAGGCCACAATCAACAATTATGCAGCAGTGTTTAATTGTGAAAAACCTTGTAACCTCATCTAGGCTGTATATCCATTTCATTGCACAGTTTGAAGGTACCAAAAGACACAAAAATGTTTTTACTTGACAATAACTCTGTGACAAGTATATAGTCCAGACATTAAAAACTAGGTCTGTTCTAGCATGCGGTTTAGTGACATTTTAAGAAAAATAAAATTCTGTTTGTTGATCTTTGTACCTCGGGTCCAGTTTTTACCAGACATTACAGTAACACACAGACAAGTATGCAGCTAAATAACCATACCATTGGGTCTATTTATGTCTCAATGTAAAATTTTGTAAAAGTCATCACCCTCAAATTTAAATGTCAATATTATATTTTACACAAAAAAACTTGCATTAACAAAAGTCATATGCTCTTCGAGACTGAAACTATTGTCACTACAAACACTACAAAGATGCAATAGCCGTTCCCTTTAAAATAACACTTGTTGACATAGCAAAATAAATTCAGCATGCAATACAAACACATCAGAAATAGTTGGCAAAAACATCATAAAGGAGCTTTACAGTGAGAAACGGTGACTGAGGGCTTTCCCAAAGTCATTGTTGTTTCTAGAAGGGTGTATCATCACTTTCTGTGCATTCATCCTTACACGGTTCGATGGTTTTACCCATCCCATGCCTTAGGGGAAGGATCCCCCTTACCGTATTGAAAGATCTGCATGCATCCTACATCTCACGCACCCAATTCACACACCATTTCTCGTATATACCCTCACTGACAAAAGAGAGCCCTAAAAGACACCAAATATCGCTGTCTAAGAATATTACTTTTCAATAGTCACTCAATGAACACAGTATGTGTGTGAGAGAACAAAATGCGATGATGACACGTTCCAAAACACAGCTTTATGGGTCGGTACACAGATTTATGGGTTTGATTATATGGACGCATTCACACCACACCTCAGATTCTTACCTGCAATTACAGTTTCTTTTGGTACCAAGTCATTACTGCTTTGGAACTCAGAACATAGTGATACGAGAGAGAAATTATTATTTGGCTGGATATCAAGCAGCAGAAAGCTTCAAAGGCCATCATTTAACAGGTAACAGACCCGGCACCACTGTATATTTCATTACCGAGGCCTCATTATTCTGTAATTCCTTCCCTGTGGACAAGGTCTGATAACTAATACACTCCAAATGGTCGACAGATAGAGTTTTTCTTTCGCATGTATGTTGAATATTTGTTTGGCAGTTACCATAAAGCTTCTTTCATCACATTCTTACGTGAGCAGTGAAACAGGCAGTTAACCGCTTTGTTATTACTCAGGGGGGAACGCTGGAAATGTGCCCATTATAGATCCACAGGTCATTAAACAGTGACATCAAAGACGTCTGATTCCAATTTACTCTCTATCTTCACTCGTACCAAGCACAACAACATGTATGTGTCAGAATAAACTCGTAACTTCACAAAACTAACACGTAAGCAAAGTAATGAGGCTCTGAGTTGTTTTAATAACTCTCGCTGTTCCATGCCATTGTAGCAAGGTAAACATTGTTTAGATATTTATATGTATATCAAGTGTGCATTCCTGGCTAGTGAAGACATGTGAGGGGAGAGAGAGCCACAAGACTTATTATGAGATCTACTGAGGAATTATCCTGCCCTCCTCTCGCCATAAAAAAGTCAAAGAGTTGAAGAGAGTCTGATTGCAGCCTCACACCTGCTTTGTGTGCAAATTATAACATTGAGCTAGTTTGCGCTAGTGCTCATTTCCCTTATTATCTGTGGTAGGTCAAATGGACAGCTGAGAAATGCTTCAGATAAACACCTACATCGATGTGCCTTAATGCTGCAGGCTCCAGGTTGGCAAAGAACTCCTGTGGTTTTGCGACTGTGAAAGCACACAAGTCATTTTGAACTCAAAAGACATAAAACAGGATAATTGTATATAGCTATTAAATACATAATATTTCAATATTAGCTGACGTAAAACTGTTTGAGATGTTCATACGAAGTGTAAATTTGTGTCTATAAGAGTGATTTGAGTTATGTGTACCCCATGTGTTCCTCGGTTCCCTGTCCTCAATGTCCTAATGTGAATGTCCCAATGGCCTCAAAAGCCCAGTGTTCAAGTAAATAGAAGACCTTTATTACAATATTTCTATCCTCTGCCATTATTCACAAAGTCATTTTCAATATTAAAGAACTTGCTTATAAAACCTCACCCTTCACAGTTCACTCTTTTGTAGGGCTGCATTGATTCCCGATTGGATCTGATTCAGATTCACAAGCTCGCAATTAGAATAATGTATAAATGTAAATGAGAAACGGTGCAGGAAACACCCTGAAAATTAACAACATGGCCCAAACAATGCAGTGAAGTGAGTAATTCAATAGAATGCAGAGATCTACAGGGTTGTGAAGTGCTATACATTTTCATGAAGCCAGTGACATTAAGCAGATATTGGGATTTTAAGAATCAATATCGGGATTATTCAAATTAATCACAAATTATTTAAATTAATAAAAAACAAACAAACAAAAACAATATTTCTACACATGTAGACCTACTCTTTATGTATTTTGGTGCGATTACCAGCAAGGCCTATGGCATATATTGGTAGTAGTTGGAGAATAACCACATGAATAATCCCACCTATACCTGTAAAGATGATCTCCATCTTTATGAATGTCACCCTGCATTGGACCCCAGCCCGACTGACGCTTTCTGGCAGTGACAAATCTGGCAAAACACTGGGTTTTAGAGTGATTATGTCATTACTCTCTGATTGTATGGGACAAGATGAAAAGAATGTAAGCAAGGGGAGGGAGAGTGACTAATCCTTCTCGAGGTGTCCTCTTTCAGGACCCTTTCTGTGAGTCTTTGTGAGGGGCTTATGCGGCCTGCTGCCCCAGTTTTTTCAGGGGGCCGCACCGCCCCTATCGGATGTCCCAGACACAGCGGAGTCAGCCTGGCCTGTGAATGACAGAATCAATGGGCTGGGAAAGAGCTCTGCCAAGGGTCTTTAAATATCTCCCCACCTAACCTTCACAGGAATTACATCATGGCAGCCTGCCTGTGCTGGGCCACGAAGAGGAGGAAGAAGAAGATGAGGAGGAGGAGGTAGCGAAGGAGACACGCTGAAGGTATAGCATCAAGAGGTTGACTCAAGGTCAACAGGCCTCTTTTACAGGAGACTTCACTTCAAATAATTATTTATGTAATGCACTTCAAATAATCATTTGAAATGGAATTCTTTTGTAACATTATAAATGTCTTTACTGACACATTTGATCAAATGTCTTGGAAAAAAAAGTCTTGAACAGCATACATACACATTTTTTATGGTCTCTTTTTGGAAATTCCTTAATATTAATGTCAAAACAAACATACAGTATTATGGGTATAAGACACAACCAGAATGTCACAACATACTTCAGCGATGTGTAAAAACTCAATAAGACAATAACCCTTGTCAACAAGATCACTGAAGCACAGTAGTTATGGTGAGCGGTTGGCACAGGGGTAGCGTAGAGTTATTTGAGAATGCCAACTCTATGGGTGGGCTGAGACAGGAGCTAATTTTCCGATGGAAACCCTGATATCTAAACAATATAGGAGCAATAAACAAATACAGGGTTGGAATAGCAATATGTTGGCCTTGGTGGAGCCAGAAAATGTCAACGCACTTATGCATGATAATTCAGCTACAGACAGCACGATATGATATTTTCCAAGGTTTATACACGTGGAAATGAATGGTAATGAGTCCCTGCCTACCGTTATCATCATCCGTAACCTACTGACACCACAAGTCTCAAACAACAAACAAGTCCCCCTTCACGTTCTGGTGGTGGGCTCTGGTGGAGAACCCCTACCAAGAGGACTAATCGATGCTCTCATCAGACCTTCTGAATGTGCATTCTTCACATAACTCAAGCCTCAATCATCCATTTCACACATTAGAGCCTGTTCTTAGACTCCTAAATGGCACACACCTGCAATACCGCTCTATGTTTCACACTGAATCTCACTCTGTTGAGCTGCTCTAGAGAATTAGAGCTGTCAAGGACTCTAGCTCTCTAGAAACATACATGTTTGAGTCTGTGCCAAGCTAACCAGAAATGGTTGTAGCATCTCCATCAAGGGCTTTGGATGAGCTCGCTGTAAGCTTGTTCAAATAGTTTGCAAAGCAGTCAGCAACTTCTGCTCAGGCGCATATACAAAGTATGATGAGAGACAACTGTGACTGCCAAATGCATCGGCTTTGCTTTCTGATGAGTGTGCTGACATATTTAACAGAGCATATTAATACACATCATTCTGAGGTATTTTCGCTGCCTAGCTGTGGGTGATTTTGACACATTGTGAGGAATGATTGGTTGCTAAAATGCATAACATTTACATATTTGGCAGATGTTTTTACCCAAATAACTAAAAGTGCATTTAAGGTATATATTTTATCACAGTGTGCACTCCCTGGGACTCGTGTTGAGCTACAGGAAAACTCAGTGTGTATTAGCCTACCAACTTTAAATAAATAATATATAATACATAATTACATATATACACACTTTATGGGTTGGTAAGATTTTCTCTTATACTCACCAAGGCTGCATCTGATCAAAAATACAGTAAAAACAGAAATATTGTGGAATATAAAATAACTGTTTTCTATTTTAATATATTTTAACATCTATTTATTAATAAATTTATTTGATGTCCAAGCTGAAATTTCAGCATCTTTACTCTAGTCTTCAGTGTCACATGATCCTTCAGAAATCATTCTAATATGTTGATTTCTTATTATTATTATTATTTCTTATTAATGCTTTGTTTTTTGGAAACTTTTTATTTACTACTTTTTTAAGTTATTTTGATGAATAGAAAGTTCAAAAGAACAGCATTTATTTGAAATAAAAATCTTTTGTGACATTATAAATGTCTTTACTGTCAACATTGATCAATTTAATGAAAAAAATCTTAATGACCCCAAACTTTTGAATGGTAGTGTATATACACAATATATTCAAATTTGTCTCGTTTTAGAAATTCATATATTGATGCCAAAGTAAATGCCTTCTATAATTTTTCATATGACTTTACTTACTGTACAGCAACCAGTAAGGGTTAGGTTTCTTAATAAAACAGAGCCCCAAGACATTTAAAACACGAGTAACAGTGGCGTCAGCTGTCTGTGTGTTTTCACAGCCTTCAAACTGACTGATTGCTGAAATATCAGATGTTTGTTAGTAAAATTAAGACACATCGAACAAGGTAATTAATTAAAAAAAAAAAAAAAAAAAAAAAAAAAACACGTTATTAAAAACAAAAGAATACATTGCCATATGACACCCTGTCAGAAATAAATGTGTAAAATTTTTATCTTTGTCTTGTTCATTTAAGTACACTGTTGACTACATATTAGTAATTTAAGATACTAATATAGCCTTAAGGTAATAATAAGAACCTTTTAGGGGTTGATAAGATAAAAATGTGCAATTTTGAGGATGCTGCCTCTGTAATAACTAGTTCAGGAGCCTAAAGGAAAAATTTTGACAATCATTTGTTTCTGACAGTGACCTCACATTAAACAGCAATAAAATATGGAGTAACAGGAATGTCCATGTGCAGAGCTGGAAAATTAACAGAGCTTAAATATATAAGGAAAGCAAAGAAAGTATCATATGACATTTACCTTCGTGCTGCCATCCAGCTCCTCGCTGTTGGAAAGAGTGGTGTTCGATGAGTGGAATGCTTCGGTGTGCTGCGGAGCGAGCTCCTTAAGCTTCTTACGCACCTTCCTGCCCTCGGCCCACCCTAGAAGGATGCACTGGCTCCAGAGCACTGCCGTCACCACAGCTAGCAGCCAGCAACGCATCTTCAGCCCACCAGCCAGGAGACCGTGGTTGGGTCAGAAAACAGATTCTCTCACAGTCTCTCTCTTTGCGGGAAGTTCTCGACTTTGAGAAATATAAAAAAGACAGCAAGATGTTCCACACGCCTGACCTCACTGGAAGAAAAATACTGTAATAGACAGGCAAAGTGATTAAGGGACTTGTCCACTCCACCTGGTACCTCAGCCTAGTCTTGATCTTCTCAACAGCCAGCAGTATGAGGCAGGGGCTCAAGCTCCTTTGGCAAAAACAAAGTGAAGCTTACTCGACTATGAAATGTATCAAGTGTGGAGTGGTCCTGGGAAATGACAGGTCGTCGCAGAGCTGACAGCAAATAAACCCATTAGTGAGATTTTTCACGCTTCCTGCCCCGTGGGGGGTACCAGAGGGCAACTGAAGAAGGTCCCAAGGTAGGGAGGGGGGAGTGGATGGAGATTACTTAGATTCCCTCTCACTTTCTCTTTGGTTCTTTACCTCCGTCACTCCTACTGTGATGTGGAGTCTCTGCAGTGATGCAGCGGAGCCGATTCTCTGGTAAGCAATGTTGAGCTCTAGCCCCATCAGTCTTCACATGTGGTTCCTTCTTGAAGCCTAGGTGGGAAAAAAATGTCCTGAGGGAATTGGAAGTTGGAAATGCTCCAGTTTTCGTAGCCTTTGGCCTTCTATTGCCTTTTTTTCTTGCAGGGAAAAATCTGTCCCCCTCTGAGGAACTTCAAAGAAGTGAAGCACTTGATGGGCCAATCGCACCCAAACGCATCAGCCCAGTTCTGCAGGGTGACAAAAACACATGCACGCTCACCTTAAAGTGCAAGATCTGCGTGGACTTTGTGGTAGGTCTTGCTCACAGTTGTATTTTCACCCTCTCCAGATCTTATGCTGTTGCTCCTGCTCTCTCTCACTCTGCTTACAGGAGGGCTCACAGCAGAGTTTATCACAACCCCCTCTCTGCCTCTCGCTCTTTCTCTCTCTCTCTCTCTCTCTCTCTCTCTCTCTCTCGCTCTCTCTCTTTCTGATTCCCTTGCTTCTCTTTTCCTCATCAGTGAAACTGGCAACCTCAGTGGACTCAGCCCTGTTTTATCTCACTAATGAAATACTCAAGTCTTGAGGGAGAGCTCTTTGGCAGGCAGACTCTAGGGAATGCGTGTTCATGTGTGTAAGTGTAAATCTGTGTGTGTGTGTGTGTGTGTGTGTGTGTGTGTGTGTGTGTGTGTGTGTGTGTGTGTGTGTGTGTGTGTGTGTGTGTGTGTGTGTGTGTGTGTGTGTGTGTGGTGTAGTGTCCTACTTTGCAGTAGCTCTGTACATGTGACATTTAGTCTCAGAGAATTCAAACAACTCGGAAAGAACTGCTTTAAGGCACTAGAAAGTAGTTTGACCAGCTGACTAGTTATTTGTGTCTTTTAAAGAAGAGCTGATCATATGAATTTACATAGAGTCACATAATAGCTTGAAATATGTCCATCTGCATGGACACTCATTGAGATTAAAGTGTCAGAAGCATGTTCAACAGTACAAACAATATTTCCCATTATACGCAGAAAAAAAAGTGTAAAAAATGGTGTTAAAGGCGAGAGTAATTTTAGTGATCATCATCGTATTTATAGCCACAATCTGTTCATGTCATTCATCCATCCATTATTTTACTTACTGTTTCACATTATCACAAAATATATAGGCTAATCATATTATCGTATTATAATATATCACACTTAAAATGGTTAAATTATGTACAATTTTAACTTTGTGGTTAAAAATACAGTACTTTCAGCACTGCAACCATACTGGGAGATATCCTACAACTCTTGACGCTCTTCCCCCCTCTGGTGGTTGGAAATAAAGCTGCAGAAATGCATCTTGACAGAACGAACTGACAATTTTAGTGTTATCTGTATTTTATTCAAATCCACCAAGAAATCAATATGCAAATTGCTAATTTATTGTGTTCCTGCTTGTAATTTTTAAAATTTAAATTCACTACACTGTTCTTACAAATAGGCTTACCATAAGTACCATAATAAAAACAAAGAACCATTGGTGAGTGTGTGTGTGTGTGTGTGTGTGTGTGTGTGTGTGTGTGTGTGTGTGTGTGTGTGTGTGTGTGTGTGTGTGTGTGTGTGTGTGTGTGTGTGTGTGTGTGTGTGTGTGTGTACTGTATATAAGTGTGTAAATGTAAGTGATTATCATTTTGACATCACTCCGTCTGATAGATTCATAGCATAATTCCTGAGTTTTCCTGATGTAAACCAGGAATCTGGTCCAGATTGCAGTATTTAACAGCATCCAAAACTATATGAGTTGATATGCATTAGATGACAGAAAGTTACCTACCGTTCATCTTCTCAATGTTAGACACCCTCTCAATTTTCTTGTCTTACAGATGGGCATAATGCCTGAAAAGGTAAAAAGACTGTTACAATCAAAAGACTCTTCTCTTAATCTTACTGAAAGGGAATCAGCAAGGAAGAAAATTTCCATTGTCCACTTAACACTAAATACCTTCGTGCTCTGATCAAATGTAGCACACTGGGCACAGGTGCTTCTCCATCATCACAAGAAAATAGCAAAACACAGAACTCAAGTTGATCTTTGGCACAATATGGAGGTCTATATGCCTGCCAACATTTGATCTGTGTACCAGGTCTAGGACTGTCAGTATATGATTTATCATGGCCCTTAATACACAAAAAGACCAAGGAATTGCATATTAATTCTCAATATCCTACAATGCCTGTAAGATTTTGGGGATATATATATATATATATATATATATATATATATATATATATATATATATATATATATATATATATATATATATACACACACTCACCTAAAGGATTATTAGGGACACCATACTAATACTGTGTTTGACCCCCTTTCGCCTTCAGAACTGCCTTAATTCTACGTGGCATTGATTCAACAAGGTGCTGAAAGCATTCTTTAGAAATGTTGTCCTATATTAATAGGATAGCATCTTGCAGTTGATGGAGATTTGTGGGATGCACATCCAAAGCTCCCGTTCCACCACATCCCAAAGATGCTCTATTGGGTTGAGATCTGGTGACTGTGGGGGCCATTTTAGTACAGTGAACTCATTGTCATGTTCAAGAAACCAATTTGAAATGATTCGACCTTTGTGACATGGTGCATTATCCTGCTGGAAGTAGCCATCAGAGAATGGGTACATGGTGGTCATAAAGGGATGGACATGGTCAGAAACAATGCTCAGGTAGGCCGTGGCATTTAAACGATGCCCAATTGGCACTAAGGGGCCTAAAGTGTGCCAAGAAAACATCCCCCACACCATTACACTACCAGCACCAGCCTGCACAGTGGTAACAAGGCATGATGGATCCATGTTCTCATTCTGTTTACGCCAAATTCTGACTCTACCATCTGAATGTCTCAACAGAAATCGAGACTCATCAGACCAGGCAACATTTTTCCAGTCTTTAACTGTTCAATTTTGGTGAGCTCATGCAAATTGTAGCCTCTTTTTCCTATTTGTAGTGGAGATGAGTGGTACCCGGTGGGGTCTTCTGCTGTTGTAGCCCATCCGCCTCAAGGTTGTGCATGTTGTGGCTTCACAAATGCTTTTGCTGCATACCTCGGTTGTAACGAGTGGTTATTTCAGTCAAAGTTGCTCTTCTATCAGCTTGAATCAGTCAGCCCATTCTCCTCTGACCTCTAGCATCAACAAGGCATTTTCTCCCACAGGACTGCCGCATACTGGATGTTTTTCCCTTTTCACACCATTCTTTGTAAACCCTAGAAATGGTTGCTCGTGAAAATCCCAGTAACTGAGCAGATTGTGAAATACTGAGACTGGCCCGTCTGGCACCAACAACCATGCCACGCTCAAAATTGCTTAAATCACCTTTCTTTCCCATTCTGACATTCAGTTTGGAGTTCAGGAGATTGTCTTGACCAGGACCACATCCCTAAATGCATTGAAGCAACTTGCCATGTGGTTGATTAGATAATTGCATTAATGAAAAATTTAACAGGTGTTCCTAATAATTTTTAGGTGAGTGTATATATATATATATATATATATATATATATATATATATATATATATATATATATATATATATATATATATATATATATATATATATATATAATGGTTAATGGTTTCCACTAAAAAAATACCATTACAAACATTACAAACCATCAAGAGTTAACCATTAAAACCATCACCTAATGGTTTCAGTAGCAGTGTTGCCAACTTTGCGGATTTCCTGTGGGCTACTTGTAAACGGCTGATATTTCCCCCTATGGTTTAAAAGTTTGACATATAATTGTAATTCACTGAAATGCATGTTTTAATATTATAGGGTCACTGGGCTATTTTCGATTGGCCTTTGTGCTAGTTTTGTTACACAGACCTGGCAACCCTTGTCCTGTAGTGTGCTTTGGGCAATATTCCATTAGGATTTAATGGTTTTAACATGCCACCAATAGAAGGCAACTCATTACCAGTAGAGACCCACAGAGACCATTACAGTTTCCATTAAAACCAATACAATTCCCAGTATAACCATTAAAACCATTACAAATTCTGTAAGGTTTTCTAATGTTTTTTTTTTTTTTCAGACTCTAGGCTATAACTACCAGTAGTCCTTCAGGTAAAGCTGCCCGATTAAAACTTGAAACCTTATTTTTCATGTTTAAGTTTTTATAGCCTATTTGCTGTGACTGTTCAACAAGCCCCAAATAGAGAACACCACCAAGCTAATGTGAGTTTGACATAACATTCCTCAAAAACTAAACCAGTAAGGCTTTCATCATGGTCAGAGAAGAAAAATTATATGAAAGATAAACGTTCGTGTCACTGTCAATTTCATACGCATTCATCAGCTGGTACAGTAGATGGCGATATATGCGTTTCCCCTCTCACCTCATGTGACACAAGAAGAAGATGCGCGATTGCTGACAACGTAGCAATGTTTCTTTCCTGAACGCCTGTCTGCTGTCAGTTTGTCCTGTTCCGTTTGTTGTCAGTTTGTCCTGTTCCGTTTGTGTGTGTTATCGGAGTCCAGAGAGGGAGGACGTCACTTTCAGGGCCATAAACCGCCCAGTGACCAGCGTTTGGTCTCGAGTGGCGACGTGTACAGGAACTGCGCGATGAGCTGCACATAAACAGTCCGCTCACGGTGCTTCAAATACATTAGGCCATTGCCTTATACTCATTCATCTGACATTTGGTTTTTGGAAAGGACCTTTCAAACAGGCGAGTAGGTAAGTTATGTATTTCCATTCACAAGTGGTATTTTAAATCAATTAGCATTCGTTCAGCAGGTGTTGTCCAACATATGTGCTGATTCATATTTAATATTAACTGATAAAACGGTAGCCGATAACTGGTTCACTGGATAAATAATTTATTAATTGTTATAATTATGCCAATTTATCACGACCTAGATTAGTAAAGTCTTCCTATTTGATCTCGTGTGTGTTTATTTATTTATATATTTATATATTTTAATTACACACACTCACTCTCCCAGCTGGTTTACTGGTTTTAGCTGGTCTAAGCTGGTTTTCCAGCCTTTTCCAAGAAAATGCCCATAATCCCTCTAAACCCAAAAAACAGCTTAGTCTGATTTTTTTGATTTGTTTAATTTTCACCAGTAAACTGCACTCTCATTGAATATTATGTTGAATAAGTCTTATGTTTGTTTTTAATACAAATTTTCTTTTCTTAGTTTCAACAGCTGTTTATGACATTTATCAGTAACACCATGTTCAACCGGAGAAGATCTCAGCTTAGCCGCCTGTGCGTCTCAACTTTGGCAGTGTTTGTAATACTGGCTCTGAATGTTCAGGCCAGGCCTGCAAATATATCAGCATTAAAAGACAAACACCCCAGCAACAGTAAGGAGGACAATGAAATCCTTCCACCTGACCATCTGAACGGTGTGAAGATGGAGATGGACGGTCACCTCAATAAAGACTTTCATCAGGAGGTGTTTCTGGGGAAGGAGATGGAGGAGTTTGATGAGGACTCAGAGCCCAGGAGGAACAGGAAGAAACTCATTGAAATCTTCACCAAGTAGGTGTACAGCTGTGGAAACAGTGAGATCTTCCCATGGTGTGCTTGGGTGTCATTCTAAAGGCATTTGTAGCTTAACCCAATGAACAGTGAGCAATTATTGAATGTCATCCTGAACAATAAAGTTAAAGATTTGCTTTATTGCGTTTGTGATATACATCTGAGTGAAATGGGAAGTGAACATTATCGAAAAAGGAAAAAAAGTGTAAGTTGAGGTTTTGGTTCTGTCTGTCAGTTAATGATTGGATGGAAAAAAGTCTGTCATTTTCATCAGAAGATTGATTTATGATAGTATAATTAAATGTAAAAAAAAAAATTATTAAACATGCATGGGTGAATCATTTGCAATAAGATCAACAACATTTTTTTTAGAAAGTTCATGCTGACTTTAAAAACAGTCACACTTAGCCATTAAGTAAATGTTTGATTCCATTAAAGATGACTTTAATTATCTAATTGCTATATCATCAAACTTTTACTCTCTGTTTCTAGGGTGGATATTAATAAAGACAGGAGTGTCAGTGCTAAAGAAATGCAGCGCTGGATCATGGAGAAGACAGAAGAACATTTTCAGGAAGCTGTTAGAGAAAACAAACTCAGTTTTCGTGCCGTGGACCCTGATCAGGATGGTAGGTGTATATTGTTATTTAGACCCGTGCCATATTAAAATAGTTTTTGATTTCCGGCATGATGTTTTGATAAAGCGTATCTGGTCTTTACTGTTTTGGTGATGTGAAAGAAGTTTTACCTGAACTGCTCAATTTGTGCTCTCTCTCAGGATATGTAACTTGGGATGAATACCGTGTGAAGTTTTTAGCCAGCAAAGGTTTCAATGAGAAAGAAGTGGCAGAGAAGATCAAAAACAATGAAGAACTGAAAGTGGATGAAGAAAGTAAGTTGTAATGTAGAAGGTGTATTTGTCTGGTACGGTACTCTTAATGAAGCCATTTCTAATGATATAAATAAAACATGGCCTCACCACAGCTCAGGAGGTTTTGGAGAGCTTGAAGGATCGCTGGTTCCAGGCAGATAACCCTCCAGCTGACCAGCTGCTCAATGAAGAGGAGTTCCTCTCGTTCCTGCACCCAGAGCACAGCAAAGGCATGCTCAGATACATGGTCAAGGAGATCGTCCGAGATCTTGGTAAGCAAATTCATACCCAAGACATGCCCACACATTTTTTTTGTGATTCTTAGTGTCTTTTGTAGAGCTGCTTCATAGCAGAAGAACTGGAGGAAGTGGCTAGGGAGAGGGAAGTCTGGGCGTCTCTGCTTAGAATGTTGCCCCCGCGACCCGGCCCCGGATAAGCGGAAGATGATGGATGGATGGATGGATGGATGGAATGCTTCATAGCGATTTAGAATTTAATCAAACTTGTTTAATAATTTATGAATTTTGCAACATTGAGACGTGTTGGGGGAACGCATTACAAGTAACTTGAGTTACATAATCAGATTACTTTTTCAAGTACATAATTCAAGTAATCGTTGTTTTGCCATGTATTGACTGACATGTCTTCTGTCCCCTTGTTGAGAGAAATCGGGAGTAAGGTGCATGAGGCATTGTGTGTGCTGTGTAAACATGATGGCTAATGTAGAAAGCATTTACTCATCTAACTTACATGAAAACAGATTCAGTATTCCTCAAAATCAATAAAAACAGTGAAATGCAAGTTGTTAACCTGCAATAATTAAAATGTTAAATAATACATAATGTATTTAATTTCACTTTATTATGCAGTGTCTTTGCTTTTGACCTTCGATGATCCAATTCAACCATAATAATAAGCAAAAATTACTTTAGTTAAACCACATTTGTGTGTGGGTTTGTTTTTTGCTTTTATTGCTGAAGTAAGAGTGTTGAACTTTCTTCTTCTGAGTCATTTGACTTTTGGTGTGAAAGGGCCATTCCATTTCCCAAAAACAGAACTTTTTTAGTTTGCTTTGTTATTAAAAAAACAAACAAGTCCAGCCCAGTCAAGAAAAAAATATGCAAAAGTAATGTAATACATTACTTTCCATAAAAAGTAACGCAATTAGCTACACAATATTTGTAACTAAAAGTAACTTTCCCAAACACCAATCGAGACTGACCTGAATCAACAAAAATTGAACATAAATTGAATAATGACACTATTGCTTTCTGTAGAGTTGCTTATAACTGAACTGAACTCATTTCATAATTGAATAACTATTGAACTGAGCTGAATGACACCATCGTCTTTTTAGAGCTGCTTTAAATTCTCTCATATTAGCCATATTTGCATAGTTCTCAAGTTTGCATAATTGGATTCTGTTATTTTATTACTGTGAAGCTTCGTTGAAACAATCTGTATAGTATAAAGCACTATATAAATAAAGGGACGACTTAAGTGAACTACGTTTTAAATTCCTAAACAGATCAAGATGGAGATGGAAAGTTGACTCTTGCTGAATTTATTTCCCTTCCCATGGGAACTGTGGAGAATCAGCAGGCCCAAGACATTGATGACGACTGGGTTCGTGAAAGGAAGAAGGAGTTTGAAGATGTCATTGATGCTAACCATGATACGATTGTAACGATGGAAGAGTTGGAGGTTGGTCCTCTTTTATCACTGTTGTTAATGGATTAGAGCACTTTATTTACATGACTCATTTACATGTATATCTGTCTCTTGATTATATTCTCGCTGTCCCACAGGAGTACATGGACCCTATGAATGAGTACAATGCTCTGAATGAAGCCAAGCAGATGATTGCTGTGGCGGATGAGAACCAAAACCACAACCTGGAACTAGAGGAGATCCTTAAATATAGCGAGTACTTCACTGGCAGCAAACTCATGGACTATGCCCGTAACGTACATGAGGAGTTTTAAGAGTCTTAATCGAGTCTTAATAAGAATAGCATGTATATATCCCTAGAGTGTCGCAAGGATGATGTTGGTCCTTGCTTGCTTCCCAAATTGGGATCAACAAGTGCTTTTGGACATGTGTTTGTAACTGTATGGACCTGCAAGCCACAAAAACTTCTCTGTTGCAATGTGCAAGTATGACATATTACGAGAAATCTGCCTTCATAATGTCATATATGTGAGCCCCATAAAGTCCTATATAATTAATGTTAGACACTTTCATTAAGTTTTGAGTGTTGATAATTAAGTGAAATCTCTGTATATGAGGAGTTGGTGAGGGGAAAGAGTGTTTTCCATTGATTAAAACAATAGATTAATGTAAATATTGTAGTTAATTGGAGTGCCATAATATATAAATGAATTCACTTTTTGGGTGGGTTGCTTTTGACAGGGTTTGAGCTTCCCGAGCTATGTGTTATTTCCAAAGATGGCGAGCCAGCCAGATGATTTGGGTGGTAATTTTGTGAAAACTGTAATGGCACTTCTATTTGAAATCATTAAATGCAAAGCAGTCAAAAAGTCTAGTAAATGAATAATATTGAAGGGATAGTTCACTCAAAAATGAAAGTTCTGTCATCATTTACTCACCCTCAAGTTGACCCTCAAACCTGTATGAATTTCTTTCTTCTGTTGAACACAAAAGAAGATATTTTGAAGAATGTTGGTAACCAGATGACACCCATTGACTTCCATAATAGAAAAAGAGATGCTATGAAATGGATGTCAATGGTGTCCATCAACTTTTTGGTTACCGACATTCTTCAAAATATCTTCTTTTGTGTTCAACAGAAGAAAGTCATACAGGTATGAAACAACTTGAGGGTGAGTAAGAACTATCCCATCAATTGATAGTGCATAGGATAATGATGCACAATATATCTGTCATATATGAACTATTTGCATTTTTAAGAACCGTGTTATTCAGAGGTTTGTTGAAATCAATTGTATATAGCCTGAATATTATTTTATTACTTTTAAGAATTTAATTTACCCTGTTACCTTAGCAGTGTCTTTCAGTTAAATATAGTCAGCAGCTTATTCTCTGTTGACATTGATGTTTCTCCATTGCACCTGTCTGAGAGTTTGTTAAAAGTAATTCAAAGTGTTTTAAATTTAGCTTAACAGAAATGCTTTGAGGGGAATTTAATTTTTATTAGGAACTATAATTTACCCTTTTAAATTATGAAAAATGGAAGAACCATTACATGTATTTTCTGGATTTGAGAATAAAGTTGTATTAAAATACACATTTGCCTTAAAAAGAATTAGGCTAATGTGTCCTACTGACTATTTGTGTATAAATTTGAGCTCTAGTTTTGGTGTTTTTGTAATGGTTTAAGACTCTAAATTAGTTTTTGCCATATGAATTAGTAGCTGAGTATTTTTTGATTATTTTTGTTATCAACTCCCATTATGTGTTTTTCTGGGTGTTAAAATATAGCTGCTAATGTGATCACATCTTTGTACTGAACATTTACTGATTATATTTTACATTCATCATGTGGAAGTTCAATTGACTTGCCTAATTTAAAGTAAAAAAAAAAAAAAAGGGAAGAGTGCTGAATGTTTTGAAGCTTTGAAATGCATTATTTTAAAATAATATATTTTCATATTGTTCTGTATTTATGCTACAGTATTCATAATGCATTGCATGAAATTACATTACCTTTCAAATTAGCTAAAGGTTATGCTGTGAACTGTGAACACTGGTAACACTTGAAACATTTGTTCCAGGTTAGAGAGGTAACAGTCAGGCTGAAATTTTTATTATAAAATGCAAGGTGTGAAGTACAGTAAGTAATTGTAGTTCACTATATATAATTATTACTTTAGACATTAAATTTGAATTGGCTACCTTGTATCTTTATTCTTGTGTCTTTACTCGATTTCTAGAAGAAGAAAAAAATGTTTTACACCTTAACATTTTGTAGACATTCCAATTACATATTGATACATAATCTTGCTGAATGTCAAATCACACTCCTGGGAATTCCACTTGATTTACAGTCAGTGAAATTCATTTCATTATGAATTTTAATTGGCCACAAAAAGACCATTTTTACATCAGTAAATTTCCAATTATAATTCATTTTTACTTTTAAACTTGTAAGTACCATGAAATGTAAAAACATTTAGCCCAAGCAAACATTTAACCCAACTGCTGGGTTAGTCCATTTTCAACCCAACTTGGGCTGTTTTTAACCCAACATTTTTAGAGTGTAGTTTTAATTGAAAAACAAATCCTGACAGTGTTGTCAATTCTATTTCTATTCTATTCTATCAAAAGCAGAATAGTTCATATCACTCACATGTTCTCACTGACTCATTAATTTGACAATTACTATTTGCTTAGTTTGTTGTATGATTCTTGTTTACAAGATGATTTTTGTCAATTCAGATTTTCAATCCAGTTCCTGTTTGGGAAGAAGCAAAGCAGATCACATCCTGTTCAAACCGACATGGTCAACATTTTTAGCATTTTAGATGTTTAACTGTAAGTTAATAAATTAAATATGCTTATGAATGTTCTATTTTGTTCTATTTACCTTTTGAATTTCACTTCTGCACTTCTCTTACACTATGACTGTGAATACACACTGTGACTCTTGATAAATGATCAAATATATCATTGTTCCTCATTTGCAAGATGATTTGACTAAAAGCACCTTGACTAAAATTGGCTTACGGTTTAATTGACTAAATATAAATGTTGAAAAGAATCTTCACAAGTAGTCTATTATTTTTCACTTCATGAAGTTTCTAGTGTAACCACAGGGAGGCAGAAAAGTGTCAAAATTCATGACTGTTGGTATGAGCATCATATGTGCCTCCGAACTCTACGACCCTCAAAAATATTATTACATGCTCTTCACACTTATCTATTGCAAAATCTGATTTACCTCCAGCTATTATTTATTGTCATCTTAAAATCCATGCACAGCAGCAACGATTTTTGCAAACATTACACATGCATGTCATTTCCACGCTCAACGCATCCAATGAGAATCCAGCTGGCAATCTTTAAATTATTAAAAGGAGTCTATTTTTTAGTCCAATAAATAAAACAGTCCCAAATAATGAAGTTTTAGCAGAGCCCTACTATAGGGTGTGGCATTGTGTAAAGAGCAGACAGACGGGTTTCAAGTACGGTGGTGGTAGAGAGAGGCTTTTTTCACTGCTAGAGACTGTTATGTAAGGAGGGAGAGTCTTCCCACCTCCCCTCTCTGTTTTTGTTTTTCTCAATGAGCCAGGCTCTCCCTGACGCAGGCCCCTGCGCCTGTCCACTAGGCCCCTTTCCTGGAAACAGAGCCTGGCAGGGGCCACTCAGGGGCAGGTTTGGGGAGTGGGGGAGAGAGTGATTGTGGGAGGGGGTCTCCTTTCCCTTCCTGCAAATCACATGGCTTCAGACTTGAGTCTCAGCCTTACAGAAACCTCAGATTTGGTCAATCTGGGCACAGCTCTCGTTGAGCATATGCGTTCAGGTCATTGAGTGCACGGACTGTAAGTCACTGAGGGTGGAGGGCTCTAGGCAGGATTAAGTAGCTTATATCCTGTTCACTGATTATTGATATGTACAAAGAGCCTGAAGACTGAATGAATCCTGAAGATATCTTGTCATTTCAACACTTGGACACGCTATGTTGTGATGCGACTGACTGTTTTCCACATATATTTTATTTATAATTATTATACTTAATGCAAGACAAGTGGTATTAACATTATGGTTAATGTTATACTATTAAAATAAATAAATATAACATTGCTTCCATATCATATAATTATATTTGTATTATATTCTTATAATGTATTATGTATATGTATTATATATAAATGTGTGTGTGGGCATTGGGTATTTTTTGAATGTTATATTATTTTTATTATTGTTATATATTTTTCTATTCTGAATCTTATCTTACTTTTTCACAATTTTTTTATCAAATAAATGAAACTTTGGTCAGCATAAGAGACTTCTAAAACAAATCACACTTTTGAACAGTGTATTTTTAATAATAAACTGAATGCATCTGATCACTATGTTAAAAAGCTTGTCAGTTTTCTTGTTTGCTAGTCTTGATATGTACACCAGAGATGCTTGAGTCTTAGGGAACAGGTTCTAATTTCATCCCGTCCTTGTTCAAGGCACCAATCCAGAACTGTAACCTTATAAAAACACAACAATTAGGTTGCCCTTTTTGGTTGGGGCAAGTTCTAGGATTACCATTTGGGATTAATGAACTTTTTGCAGGCAGGTACAACTCCATGATGTTACTTTACAGATTCACAAAATGTAGCTCTTTACGTATATTGTTGTAAATGTAAATTATGAGAAATGGAGCGATTAACGGAAATACGTTTATGCCTCTCTCCTGTGAAAACAAACTACACACACAAAAAAAACTATTATTTGAATCATTAGAATTTGCCTGTGAAAAGCCTCCGTCAATGCTTTCTATGATTACTTCCATCATATGAGTGACTGTAATAATTTTTTCAAGCAGCTTATTTGCTGACTTTCTTTAAATATTAAGTCACTTCAGAGGGTGCCAGCATCTCGACTTGTGTTAAATCAAGATAGAGCTTCATTAACTGTCTTTATCTGTCAGCTTTGACCTCTGTGGAATGCTTAGTCGACAGGACAATCAAGAGGCACTGTTTACAGCAAGGAAGTGCGTTAAAGTTTCTGTAATACATAAAAGCTTTAATATGCAATGAACCGATAAAGTTATAAAAAAAAGCAAATTATTTTGTTATTAATGATGCAGAATTGAAAAAGCTTATTTTACCACAAAAGCAGTTTTTAGTGTCTTCTTTACTTCCTTCTGTAAAAATATTAGTTTGAAATGGTTTGATATTGTGATGCAATGTAAACCAAAAGGTTCTTTAGTGATCCCATGCCTGCCATTGCAGAGTTGCAAAAAACACTTTTTCAAAAGCAGAACATGTTTTGGAACGCTCCGGCTTACACTTATTTTAGTCACATATCTGACATCTGCACAACTTCCACATTTCTGCAAACAGTTCTTGTTTATGTCTTGGTTTTGTGGTATAGAATTGGTCCCGTTTGGGAATAGAATAGATTTCCAGCATAGGAGTTCTGGGCAGTACTCAGGCTGGTAAAAAGCCTGTGGCTCTTTTATCATTTACCATTCTCTACCTCTGTTCCCTTGACTGAAAGAGAACAGTTTGAAAACATGCACTACAATAATGGCGCCTTGACTAATAAATAAATGTGTAACGTTCATGGAAATTATTTATTGCAGTAAATGCAGCTGCACGTGTGTTTTGGACATAATTAGTTGCATCATTAAATTAGCACCTAAATGGGTTGTGCTAGGCATTATACAGGGCATTTAGGGCAGGTCAAAAGGAATTAAACTTTCATAATTAAGAAATGTATCTTTTTTCACACAGCAGTCAATGGCAGTTTACGATGATGCCTTGGCCAACTACGTTTCAAATCATGACAAGAAATACTGTTGTCAAAGCATCAAGTTGTTATCTAATCTAAAATGATTTCATGTTTAATGACCTGATTAATGAAAAGATTTTAGTAATGTCTTACTTCATAACCTCATGCTGGAATCAAAATTGCACTTACATTAATTTGAGTAATTAAAAACAGCATTCAGCACTCAATTTATTTGTATTATTCAAAACAACTTTGATTTCATTTAATTAATAATTTGATTGTGCTCTAGCATTTTTAATACACTAAAATGACACTTTGTCTTTTAATGTTAGACTAATGCTTATTATTTGTTGATGAAATTATTTAATAATCAATTTTAGCACAGAATCCTAAGGTTGCTCAAGTTGTGAACTAATAATACTAGCAAATATTTAGATATGATCAATATATAGCCTTAATTAATCCTCCTCCTCATCATCATCATCATCATCATCATCATCATCATCATCACAATTGCAGTGATGAGGAGGAGGAGGATCAGTAGGAAAATGATTAGGTGGATTAGGTGTGATGCGTTTTGAAAACATGAGCATTTTTTTCAGATATTACTAATTCAGTCGCATCACTCATTTCCTTTGCAATTTCCTCATTATTAAATTAGCATTCCAGCACTGTAATTTAGATTTAATAGGACTACAGCTTCTGAATACTGATTTGCGACAAAACCAGCACTGGAATGTTTTCGGTGTGGAGTGTGCAGAACAGAAGAATGCTTCAGCTACTCCCACTTCCTGGTGATCCAATCCGAAACGACCAGCTGTTTCAAGGCGCCCATCCGAGTCCGTCCAAAGCAAAACAATACACGCAAAAACATAAAAATCATCAATTAACGGCTATTTTCGCTTCTTGTCGTCTTAAATTATACATCGGAGCGAATTGGTCGTGTCTTTTTTTTAAATTATATTTTGGATCTACCCCAGTTACGGGGTTGTTTATCTGTAGTAAGGGGGACTTGAAACCGTCCTTGCCCCATGTCCTCGGTTGTTTTTCTTCTTTCGCCTGGATTCTCCATGTTGTTGGAGAAAAAGTGAGGGCTTTACCTAGACTACAGGGGGCTATGGATAAATATACGAGCGATAACGTAAACCGAGACGCGAAGCCTAGAAAATAGCAGATAAGATAAAACAAAAACAAAGTGTCATGCCCCTCCCATGTGGAAGAGAATAGAAGGCGGGAATAAATAAATATCAAAATAATTTGTCGCCGTAGGTTTGAGATATTTTTGTGCGGACGGAAATTATTCATTTTAAGCCTCGATAGCTTTTAATGCCACTAAATGCGGGCCGACTGTTCGTCGCTGGAAAAGGTTGGTTGGACGTTGAGGGCTGTGCGTTTGTTAGATGGAAAGTTCTATCATCACTCAAGTGCAGAGAGAGGATTCTCGGTTGTCTTCGAAAACAGGTAGGCAATGCACTGTCACATGCTATATGGAGATGTTTGAGCGCTGCTGTCAACTCTAACTATCACCATTATCGCGCCACTGTTCGATGTGCGATTCGAACATGTTCGATGCTCGCGCTGTGACAGTTATTTGTCATGTTAAGCTGATTGACATGTCACAGTCGCGAGCGGAATTCGTTAAGTTCCGACCGTTGAAACTTAACGAATTCCGCTCCGAACAGCGAAATGTAAATAAGCTTAATATCACATTTCAGGATATATAAGCGCTTTGTTTTTACATGTAGTATACTAAAGATAAATCTTAGTGTAACTTAATTTTATTATTTACACGCTTTGCTGTTGCAGTCAGGCATTGCTGAATGTTTACGTAATATGATCAGTTTTTAAAAGGATTTTAGACGACCTGCAGAAATCTGACATGTTTTTTTCTCTGTATATATATTTTTATTATTAATATTATTTTTTTTATGAACCTTTGTTTTCTATTGATTTATTATTTGTTTATTTCAGTATTAATTCATTGATGGTTCCGTTACACAATAGATGTAATTCTGGTGTTTGGTCATTTTTAAAACGTGTAACCAATGTTAATTCGCGTTTCATGTTGTTTCCTCTTCTGTGGACGTCGTTTCATCGCTTGGTTAATGGATCATTTGAGTGACATGTTGTTTTAACGTTATGCAGATTATGTTTCAAAAACATTTTCTGTTTAATCGGTTTACCTACACACGCGCATGTCACACTCGTACTGAAGTAAAACTGTACAAAATATCGAGTTGAAATGTGAAAAACATCGGCCTAATGGAGAGCGCAAGGTGCCGCGCTGGAATGCACAACACACCCCTCAGCACACGCCCTCCATCTGCCGCGCGACGCTACCATTACACACGTTTAAACCTTAACGGTTAATGAAGGCCTTATCTAGATGTTTAACGAGTAAAGGCCACAGAGTTGTGCGGAAAACAACCATTATGCGGAAAGTAACCGTTTTGTAACCCCTTACTTACTACCCTGAAGGCCAGTCAATCTCCTCTCGGTGTTTGACCAGTGTTTATCTTGTGTCTCGTCAATATGCGCAGAGCTGTGCGCTTATTTTAGATCTGACGCAAATACGATATAAACATAATGCGTTCTAGACGAACATACTTAACTGGTGTCAATTTGTCTGTTATTACAGATGTTTACGATCTCTGTAGTAGTGAATTACGAGCAGCCATAATGTTGGGAAAATGGCCAAGCCAAGTCTGCACAAAATCCTTGAAGACCCATTGAACTCACTTTGTACTCGCTGGCATCAAGTGTCCAGTGTGACCTTTTTTTCTTGTTTTGTTGTTGTTGTTGTTGTGTGTGTGGCCATAATAGCAAAGGCTCTCAGGAATTATTGTGCCCAGGGTGTGGACAGATGCAAATGTAAGCCAAATTAATTAATATAAAAAGGTTGAATACATGTACAAATATAATAATAAAAAAAAAAAAAAAAAAAACATGTCAGTTAGTTTCTAAGACATAATCTTTGTATTCATGAGAGTTTAATTTCTTTATTTAAACAAATAAAAAATAAAAATCATTTTATAATATTTTGTGCAAATATTTTGATTCAATGTCAAGTGGTTTAACCAAGTAAAAAGCACTACATTCTTTCTTTTCACCTTTTGCATACACACGAGGGTACTCATCTTAAAAAACATTTTCAAAGATTTTTTTGCAAGGTAAAAAATAAATACATTTGAGTCATGCATATCAAAAAGGTGCTTAAAAATCGCCTAAAGTATGTTTTTAATGAACCAAATGGCTGCAATTCACAGCCATCAGGGTCTAAAGGGGTCCTCTGTTTTATGACATGACAACAAAATGGCTTCCCGCTTGTTGTTATGCCACACTGACTTTAATTTGTCTGCTCAAAGTTTTTTTTAAATATTAATAATAATAATTTGGAGAAATAATAATACATATGTATGCTTAATTTTAAGAATACATTTAAAAAAAATTTAAACTGTTTTCTGTTTTACAATCTCCAGACATTTTTTCCTTAACCCTTATATATATGTATGTGTGTGTGTGTGTGTGTGTGTGTGTGTGTATTTGCTGTAGTACCTTGTGGAATTTGATTAAATGATGGTTGAATATATTGCATTAACAGTATTTAAATCAAGCAAGAACTCAGGTTTAGACATGTATAATGTAGTAGACTGTGTCTTAACTTGTCATTAGATGAGTATCCAGCTATGGTTTAGTTGATGTACATCATAACGGAGTGAAAAATGCAATGAAAAACAATACTTAGTTGAAATATAACGATCAGCCAATATGGATGTTTTTCAACAACCAATACTGAGGCTGATATCTAGAGATCAGTGTGACTGGCATGTGGCATGCGACGTAATGTCAATATAGACATAATATAGTTTAATGATAACAAATGAGAAGATAAACAGAAAATGTGCACTATTCAAAGGCAGATAATCTCAAAATGACCACATATTTTATTAAACTGATTGTAATTGTGGTCTGTCACTATACACTGTATGTGCTCTAAGAGCTCAGTGAATTCTTATTTTGAGCATTATTATTATTATTTTAATCAGGAACACCATTTTGATATACTTGAGTGCATTAGACAGCAATGTGCTCAGGCAGCAATGTGAATGCCTGAAAAATCGCTTCCATATGTATTGGTTATGCGTTATGTCTAAAATCGGTTTCTTGTAGAGCAAATCTAAGACATTTTGTCTAGGAAAACATTGCTGCTGTTATGCCAGTGTTAGATACATGCAAAACAACTGAGCAAAAAAATTCTAAGTTAGCTGGTCTAATTATAAATATCAAGAACATGTTATTGTTTTCTTAACAGATTCCTTGGACTCCAGTTACACACAATGAAACTGAAACTCACTGAAACTCAAAATTGCCATTTAATTCGCCTTGGAGATCTTTATTATCTTGGAAAATAGATGACAAATTACAGGGGATGAAATTTGTAACTTCTAGATTTTTAGCAGTTTTCTTTTGTTCATCTACCTTTTGGGAAGTCAATAAAAACACAATCTCATTTGTTGAGATCTGAGCAGAAATGTAATGGCTAGAAACACTGACCCTTTAAAAGCTTCTAGCAGAACCTTTGACAGTCCTTAACAAAACACTCCTTCCACTCCACTCACAAAGCTTGACAATATGGCTGCATGTGACAAATGTTTTCAAGAAAGTGCATTTGAATTCATGGATACATTTTCCTTGTACTCCATTTCCTGAGCCCTTTTGTTAAGCAGGGCGTTATCAGAGAGTGTACAGATGGGCAAATACAGCACAGAGTAAATGATGACGAAGGAGGCCATTTTCTCTCATCCTCCCTCTGCTGTACATGCTGCTCGTATGTTACATAAGATGATTCCTATGGCTACATAAGTCCCATAGGAAGAGGTGCCTGGGATCAGGCCCTGCTCACATTATGGTCAATTCCTTCTGCTGAGAGAAAAAAAAAAAGATTACTAGGACTGAAGTTACATCACCATAGGAATTAAAAAAAAAAAAAAGATTCTAATCACTGCATGGCGTACTTTCATGTTGCAAGAGCTTTTATGCCCATTTTTTCATTTTTGCTTCTTGGAAATCTCAACAGGCATGTCTGAACAAAATCATGTTCCTCTTACATGCAAATATTTGCCAGCAAAACTATGCAGAAGCCCCCTAAATATGCAAGGAGCCCCTTTGTGATGCACAACAAAGCTCGCTACAGATGTTGTGTTACAAAACGTAGCTCTTATTTCTGTGGATAGGAGTTGCGTCTGTGGCGTTTGCACTTCGAGGGCTTGTTTCAGCCAGACTCTTCTGTGATGAAATGGCAGGAGTGGTGTGTGTGTGTATGTGTATGTTTTGCTCTGAAGGTACAGCTGAAATGTGTGGGCTTTCCCGCCCTCTGAGATTATATAACATATACCAGCCGTGGCCAGCACTCTCATTTAAAACAGATTTTCTGTTTCTGTACAACGTGTGCCATCTCTGGAGAGGGGCGGCTGAGCATTTGGTCATTTTGATGTCGATAGGCACCGCATTTACTGACGAAAACATACAATTCAAGCCAGTGTTCTGAATTATTTAAAAGATCCATCAAGCCTCAGTGGCTTATTCGATGCAAATGTATCTAGCTGATTGGTGAATGTGAATTTAAGTTTTGTTTGTCATCTATTGGAGACTAAAGTGGTTAATTGAAAATATTAATATTTACTAATGCACTCTGGGTGTGGTTTGACAGCACTTAATGTTATTCAAGTGGGGTTGTTTATAAACCACACAACATGAGCCTTTTTATGCTATGTTTATAAATACAAGCTAATATATGCAAATTATGCATTTAAAAATGGTTTTATTGTTTTCAAACAGATCAGGTGAATAAAAACTCGCCTCAGAAACCTGGAAGTCGGAATATCTTCAAAAAGCTCATCTGTTGCCTTCGAGCTCAAGATGCCCAACTGCCAACGTCACCTACCCATGATGCCTTGCTAGCGCCCGAGGACAATGGGACCATTGCCAAAGTATTATAGGAGCCTATTATTTTTATAAATGATTAAATTAATACCAATTAATATTCAATAAAATAATATTACACCACATATATTTGGGTAGATTAATACAAAATATTAAATATAAAAACTATAATATGGATGTGTAAAATTAAATGTACTGTACTTTTTATTTTGTGTGTGTGGTGTGAATCAAATATACATTTTTCCTGGTGTTGTTGACCCTCTGTGTTCTGGTCTCACCTGTAGATACCAGGAGAGTGTCTGCTGCCAGCAGTGACCTCTCAGGACCAAGGGAAGATCTGTGTGGTCATAGATCTGGATGAAACACTGGTGCATAGCTCTTTTAAGGTACACCCTGTAACACTGATTGATATTGTAAATTTAACATTTTAAGGAAGTACTATATAACTGAACATTTCAGAATAGATGCATACATTAAATATTATCCGTTCGATAACTATACCATTTGCATGTAAACAACAGGGTTAATAACCGTTTCCATATCCACATTGTTTTTATAGCCAATAAGCAATGCAGATTTCATTGTGCCTGTGGAGATTGAGGGGACCACACACCAGGTGAGATCTGATAAATGTTTGTGTATGTGAGAAACACCAGTAATCCCCTGCCAGTGCGCATTGACTTGAAGTGTGCAGGACATCTGCTCGAGGAAACAGTGGAGATGTTGTTCTATATTCAAAAGTGAATGATGAGCACCATCTGCTGGACTGATTTAAGAACGACACTTCAGCAGTGGAGGACGATTGACGTCATGTTGTGTACAACCACAAGAGACAATATTTTTACGCATTGATTCTTTTGTTTTACTCTTAAAATAGTGATAAAAAGCAGTGCAACCAGAATACTTTTGTTTTTTAAAATGTGTAGATTGAACTCGCATTAATATTCCCTAAACCTTTTTTGTTCTTTCCCACTTTTCACAGAAAATCTGCATTTGGCTTCTGCCTGGTTCAAGTAATCCAGGATAGGTTAGTTCCCACTAGTACGGCCTATTCTTGGTTACTTGTTTCAGGAGGAGGCTACGAGCAACAGCACTAGAAGCGCCTTAGTGCACAACACAACATTTTGTGATTTTACAGAATTAAAAAATAATAATATAATTACTTTAAGACTCTTAAGGCCTGGTTTCACAGACATTAAGCCGGATTAGGCCTTGGTTCAATTAGGACATTTAAGTATAGATTTTTAAAATGTGCCTCAGAAAAAAAAAAGAAACATCACTGGTGTGCATCTTGAGACAAAACAATTGCATTCAGTTAAAACAGCTCAAACATACATTTTAGTCTGGGACTAGCTTAAGCCTTGTCTGTGAAACTGGGGGTTAATTTAAATTGCATTAAAATACATTAGTCTCATATACAAAAACTCATGTGTGTTTTAGGTGTATGTGTTGAAGAGGCCATACGTGGATGAGTTTCTCCAGAGGATGGGAGAACTCTTTGAATGTGTTCTGTTCACTGCCAGCCTTGCTAAGGTATCGAAACATGCATCACTTTTCATGTTTCTTTAGGAAAATGGTAGAAATTCCTTACTAAATGCTTAGTTAAGTACACTAAATGGTTAGTTAGTGTTATAGAGTTATGCCCTTGTAGTGTGAGATTTATTTTCTTCTCCAGTATCACATTTCCTTAACCCATCCCTCCTTCTCCACGTTCATGGCTCTGGTAGTATGCAGACCCCGTGACCGACCTGCTGGATCAGTGTGGCGTGTTCAGGACGCGCCTGTTCCGTGAATCCTGTGTGTTCTATCAAGGCTGCTATGTTAAAGACCTGAGTCGCCTTGGCCGTGAGCTCCACAAAACCCTGATCCTGGACAACTCCCCTGCCTCCTACATCTTCCACCCTGAGAATGCTGTGGGTTTCACTGTCCTGCTGCTATTTAGCTTTTTGTTAAACCCTGCCCTGCAGATTCTCCCTATTTAGCACTTGTTTATTTCACTGTATTTGACATATGCAGTGGAGTCAAAGTCTCATATATATATATATATATATATATATATATATATATATATATATATATATATATATATATATATATATATGTAATATGTATGTGTATGTATATGATAGTATTTCTTCTATCTATACATATACAGTTTTGCTCAGTATTATTGGCACCCTGGTAAATATGATCAAAGATGGCTGTAAAAAAATTAGCAAAAATCTAACCTTTCACTGAATTAAAAGAATTGAAAGTGGGGGTGAATCAAATTATGAAATAAATGCTTCTCCAAAACATGTTGACCATAATTATTGGCACCTTCTTATGAAATACTTTTTGCCATGATAACAGCTCTGAGTCTTCTATGATGCCTGATGAGTTTGGAGAACACCTGACAAGAGATCAGAGACCATTCCTCCATACAGAATCCCTCCAGATCCTTCAGATTCCCAGCTCCATGTTGGTGCTTCTTCTCTTCAGTTCACACCACTCATTTTCTGTAGGGTTTAGGTCAGGAGACTGGGATGGCCATGGCAGAAGCTTCATTTTGTGCTCAGTGACAAATTTCTTTGTTGATTTTTATGTTTTGATGGAAGATCCAACCACGGCCCATTGTTAGATTTCTAGCAGAGGCCGTCAGGTTAGATTTTTTTTTTATCTGTTGGTATTTGCTAGAATCCATGATACAAGATGTCCAGGACCTCCAGCAAAAAAAATAGGCCCACAACATTAAAGATCCAGTGGTATTTTTAACCATGGACATGGGACATCTGGTGGGTATACTGCTATAAAGCTCTATAGTTTCATCTGACCATAGAATCAGGTCCCTGTTGAAGTTCCAGTCGTGTCTGACAACTGAATATGCTGTGTTTGTTTCTGGATGAGCAAAAATGATTTTTCTTGAATGTAGGGTTTTTTTTGGTTTTTGTTTTTTTAAGGCTTTCTCACCCCAAGACTCAACTAATCTCTGCGATTCTCCATCTGTGATCTTTGGAGAGCCACTCAAACTCTCCTCCTTGCCGTGCATTAGGACAATATAGACACGCATCCTCTTCCAGGCAGATTCGTAACAACTTTAGTTGATTAGAACTTTTATCTACTAACGATTTATCTACTAACTAATTACTGCCCTGATGGTGAATTTTCACACAGTCACTTTCTATTTTGTAAAGCTCAATCTTTTGCTGCACATCAGAACTATATTCTTTAGTTTTCATTGTGATGAACGATTAAGGGAATTTGGCCTTTGTGTTTCCTAAGTTATAGCTAGACAATTTAATGTTCCTAGTCACCCTGGTGTACAAAATTTCTTTAAATATTAATGGGAATATACTTCAGAGATATTTTACTCATAAAAAAATTCTAGGGGTCCAAATAATTGTGGCCAACGTGTTTTGGAGAAAAACATTTATTTCATAATGTGATCTCCCCGACTTTCCATTCTTTTCCTTCAATGAAAGGTTAGGTTTTGGGAATTCTTTTGATCAATCAAAAGGATAAACAATGCAGATTTATTTTTACAGCAATCTTTGATCATATTTACCAGGGTGCCAATAATTCTGACCACAATTATGTCTCTGTGATAATTATGTAAATTTTCAGAATGCCTTTTATCAAAATTGTCAATTGCAGTCTTAGACTTTTGGACCCCACTGTATGCGTTACAAAATATTGTTGTTCCACCAACTGAAATATGTGGCCCCACTTTATATTAGGTGGCCTTAACTACTATATACTTGCATCAAAAACTAAGTACAATGTACTTATTGTGTTCATATTGTATTGCAAAACACTTGCTGATATTAAAAGTTATAAAGTTAGGGACAGATGTGGTGGTATGGGTAAGTTTAAGGGTAGGGTTAGGTGTAAGGGAAGTGTCAACAGTGTAATTACAGAAATTAATTACAGATGTAATTACATGCAGCTATTTTTTAAAATATAAGTACTATGTAAAAACAGTACTATGTATACACAATAAGTGCATTATAAAAAGATTAATTTAAATGTTAGTACATAGTAGTTAAGGCCACCTAATATAAAGTGGGTGCAAATATGTTCATTTAATTTACAAAATGCACTGACTAATATTTAAATAATCCCAAAATGATTATATGATTTAAACCCAGTAAGCTATAGGCGTATAATAACCTGTGTAATAACTTTAACAGGTTCCTGTACTCTCCTGGTTTGATGATTCAGAGGACACGGAGCTGCTTCACCTCATCCCAGTATTTGAAGAGTTAAGTCAGGCTGATGATGTCTACAGCAGACTTGAACAACTCAGGGGTCCATAATCCCTACACTGCCAGACCAGGGCAAACCTCCATGTTGTGTAGCACTGACTGCCAATCACACACAAGCGGCTCATATGACAGTAGACTCCGCCTTCTGACCTGAAAACAAACACGAAAGCTCATAATTCTGCTCGGCACCAAGTATATGCGGTTATGCTACATGGTTTGAGGGACTTTAAATAGTTTGCGATTATAAATATTGTGGTCAGAAGCCAGCTTTGTCTCAGTCATTGAGCGTGCCTTTTGCAATAACAATTTACAGATTTTGTATTCCTTTTTTACTTTTCCATTTTTTTATTTTTTTATTTTTTTTTAACGTTTATAATGACATCCTTTGGGAGATTAAACAGTTTGCAGGGTCTAATCGAGTCATCTGTAATCCGCAACAGTGAAGCTGAAGTCACTGTATTTTGTTAGACAGCTCAGCACATAAAGCACAATAAACTTTCAGGCCAGTCTCTATGCAAGTTCTACCTGAACTCAACCTCACACTTTTTTAATCTTCAGCATTCGTAAATCACTTTAAAGGAAAACTACTGTTGCTAATGTATTCCAGACTCCAGCGAAATGCCACAGAAATTGAGAAATGGCACAAATGGAATACACATTGTTTTATCCAACATGCTATGCATAGTTTTTCCATAAATGCAAATGTGACACCAATACATTTTTGTTTCTCATAAGTCTCATTACTTTACACAAGGCCTTGTTTAAACGGCACAGTTTCTACTGTCGCTGAGATGCGTTAACATGGCATTAAAATACCTGTTTTTAACACCATTTCATGTGAATTACAACTACATACCTTCCTGTATTCATCCATTCATAAAGTGGCCTTAACTCTATCTGCTTCAAGTGTACTTGATGGGGTTTTATTATACGCGAGGAGCAGAATTAACACCACAGAATGAACCAAAGAGATTTATCTTTTTCAATTACTGTCCTTCTCTCTGCTGTATTTATGCAGACAATTACTTGTGCTGTCATTTATGTGTATATTTGGTTGAACTTGAAAAATGTCCATCTTTGTATGATACATCTTTGAACTTGAAAATGTCCATCTTTGATCTGTTGATGCAGACCAGATGCTCCACCTCTGTACTTCATCTTATATTATTTAAACATGATCATGTTTATATTATAAGTTGTTTTTACTGTAGTACAAATATTCAAAATGGCCATGATTTTTTATAAACACAGCAGTGTTGAAGGGCAGATGCCTTTTGGTTAAAACATTTGCCCTGATAAGTTCTGTGTTGACATATTTTTGACTTTTGTATTGCTGATAATAAAAAAAAATTCTGTGCAACAATATGTAATTGTTTTCTCTGCATTCTCTCATTGAGCCATTGTGAGCCATCATATATATATATATAGCCGCAAAGAATCCAAACATGCAAAATAGCATTCAATAATTCCTAACATCTACTCTTGAATGATAAAACACCACAAAACAAGCATTCAAATTCTTTAAAATTCTATTTTTTTATATACTAAATAGAGCATCTCATACATTTCCACTCAAATTAAATTGTTGCCATCACATTACAAGCAAGTTGTACGTCCTCCTTTTGACCACTAGGGGCACCAGAATCTCAGTATAGGAAAATATGCGTCACATTCTGTAATAAATATACCACAAAAAAACGTACTTAAAAAGGTTTTTATTGAGTTGAGTTTTATTGAGTGATGGCAATTGCTTAGAAAGGAGATTATGAAAACACATTTATGGCTTTTGCAGGACAGAGTGAAAACAAAAATAAGATAGCACCTTATATAAACATTTTACAGATATATTAACAACTTCATCATAAATTCTTTTGTAAACATACCAAACTAATATAAAATATTCCTGACAATTACAACAAAGTAAATAACAAAGGTTATAACGGCAGGCAAATTAGAGAACTACGATAGTACTACTTATAAAAATAAAAATAAAAACAAGAATTTTGCAACAAATCAAGAGAGTAACATGCGTATAGGATTGACTACAAAGTTAATTTATCTCTACAAAAACTTTACACAGGCCTGGAAAGACTGTCGGATGACAAAGTATATATGCTTGGGAATGTTTTTAATTAGTCTTTTGTTGTGGTCGCTTCATAAAAAACAGCTATTGAGGTGAGCACAGATTGGAAAGGATTCGGGTTGTACTACTTATCTACTAACCTATGGCTTTTTGAGCAACCACTTGAAAATGGAAAGTTTTTTGCCTGTAATCCATTACACAGGATTAGCACAGTCAAATGCATGCAATGCACTTTAAATTGAATTGCACCAAAATGCTGAAGAAATACGATGGGTTAGTGGGGGGAGAAAAGAAAAAAAATCCCTACCATTTCCCAAAGAAAACCCCTTTTGCTGAGTAATCAACATGAAACCTGGCTCACAGGAGGGTAATTTCTAACAGCTGTGGAAAGATGCGCGAGGCAGAGTCAGCGTTGTTACGTCAACATGAAGAGTAAAGAAATCATCAGCCACCTTTTCAAAATTCACAAGGAATGATTTGATTATTTTTCTCTCATGTCTAGTCAGCCAAAGCCAAACTTCTAGGGTTTAAGTTTAAGCTTTGTTAAAGTTCACTGATTCAGGGTGATCCATTAATCAGAATTAGGTCATGAGTCACAAGTTTCTTTAAATCATTGCAAAACAAAAGTAACATACACAAAAAAACAAGTCATGGCCGGATCTGGAGAACAAACTATCCTATAGACGCAAAGCGAGACACGTACACACAAAGTCAGGCACAGTACATGTTTGAACAGAACGTAAAAGGAGTAACCAATAAAAGGTGGTCTTGTCTTACCACACTATTCAAAGAAAATAAATAAATAAACGTCAATAATAAATCACCGTGGAACACTGTAGCTCTGTCTTATATAGATCGCACTTACTGTATGTTGCTGCTACGAGGTTTTTTTCTTTCAACACAATGAATCAAAACTCTACGGCTGATGCAAGTTTTACACAGATGCATTTTTTTTCTTTTTTTTTTTTTCATGAAATATGCATATTAAATTAACTGAAAATCACATATATTAACATTCACTTTCCAATAACTTTACACAAATGTTACCAAAGAGAGTGTGCACTGATGTTGCATGAGAACCAGAACATTCTGTGAGATTAAAAACTGGAAGACTGTTGCGATGAGCTTGGATTCATCCTTGAAACGTAATTTAACAATAATGAGTTGAACGTCACTACTTTTGCTACCACTTGAAACAGAGAACACGAATGAGATGATAGAGTTGTTATAATGGGCTAAAATGACACCACCACAAACACATTGTAAAAGTCCTTCCTTCCGACCATCAGGATAGAAACGTGGGTATTTCGTGTATGGAGGGTAACATGTGGCATGAGCTTTTCTTGGTCAAAAAAAAAAGGGTTATCCCGTAAATAGCCTTCTTCGAAAAATATTTGAAGTGTCACGAGAATCGGGGTTACAAAAAGGTTGGTACCTGGTTATCATTCAGTCCCTCTGAAATCACTTCAGCCTTGACTACCACACGAGGACAGGCTGTCGTAGAGGGAATCGCTCAGGGATTCGGGGGTCTCGAGGACCTGGGGATGGCTTGGAGACAGGCCCTCATCAGGTCTCTCTCTCACCAACTCCAAACCAGTGTCCCTTACCATCTCCGGGTTTGCAGGAATACGGCTTTTGCCTCTACGTGCCTGTCCGGGTTGAGGAAGACTTCTTGGGTCTCCTTCACGGCTGGCTACGGAATCACTTGTCTTGTTGCGCTGCAGGAAAATAAGGCCCAGAAATGCACAGTGAACAACAATAGAAAGTACTGTACAACCACAAATCAAGAAAAGTTGGGACATTTTGTAAAATGTAATAAAATCTGTAATGTCCTGTGTTCCACCCCCAATGTAATACCAAATTTAGCATTTTATTCAACAGTACATTTTTTGTTAACCTTTTAGCATGTCTTAAGATATAATAATCTAAAAATAATAATATCATATCATGTTCAGTATTGTGATGTGTTTCGAATTATGACATGAGGCTATCGTTACACCCCTGGTAGCAGGGCTCAATATTAATGCTTGTCCGGGACAAGTGGATTTTTTGAAGGGACAAGTGGAAGAGAATTTTACTTGCCTGACCAGACAAGAAGCCTGATTAAAATGTCAATAACAAAAAATAACTAGGGAATAACCAAAATGCAAGAATGATTCTGCATTCATTTAGTGTAAGTGGCGATCGATAGTGGATAATATATAATGTATAATGAACTGACGGTAACAAGGTTGCGCTGTTGACGTTCGTGCAGCCTCCTCAAGGAGAAATCAACAAATGAGCGGCGCTCACACGGAGAAACTCAGTTGAAATGTGGAGTTTTTATATTTATAACATATGATACAGTTAAGCAAGAGTGCAGTTTTCCTGAATACCATCACGACTGAAAATGACACTGATTTCATGTGACAGTTCCATAAACAATTAATTAACATTAAGTCACTTACATTTTAGATGCAATATTGACTGCTTTTGTTCTATTTCAGCAGAGAAAATAGTTCCAAACAAAGATCATAGCAGAACCATAACGCATCTCACAGCAACAGTGTGTTACTGAATGATTCAGCGTTTTGAATGCTATATTTAGTAAGATTAGGGGAAAAATGCCCTTTTATAAAAGGTAAAAATATCACAAATATGCAGATTTAAATATGTCAAAGCTGATTGAACACTGGTGAGAATATTGCTTCAGAATAAATTATATTTACAACACACACACACACACACACACACACACACACACACACACACACACACACACACACACACACACACACACACACACACACACACACACACACACACACACACACACAAAAAAGAAAATCTAATTTTATTCGGACAAGCAAGTTTTTTACTTGGACAAGTGATGGACAAGCACGTAAACAGGCTTAATGCCGAGCCCATTTCAACAATACTTTTAATGAAATAAATGCAGCCTTGGCGAGCGTAAGAGAGCATAACTTATTTCAAAAAATCTTACCGATCCCAAACTTTTGAACATGGAATTGGATTGTTGTAATTGTCTTGTTGGGTGAAACTAGGATCTAAAGTGATGCTCACCCTCTTAAATGAACTCTTATGACTCACTGGCTCCACTCCGTCACCAACGGCAAGAAAAACCTCAGACGGTTCTGCAGATGCTTTGAGGTTTGGGAAAGTCCAGTTCTTTGTGGGGCCCAATTTCATAGGTGCTCCACAGATATCAGTGCCTGAAAAGATAAATCAAATCTGAGAAACACCCCCTGGAATGTCTTCCTGTTAATTACTGTACAATCATTCTTTATTGAAAACTCCCATAATTGATTAACCTTAAATGACAGCTAAAGTATTATATACCATCATGAACGATGTTTGCAATCTGGCTGGATGGAATCTTGTTTTCCAAAGTGCTGGTGTGATGGTCCATATCCTGACCCCCCATATAATCCTCTTCTAAACATGACAACTCTCTCTCCAAAGTCCAGGCCTTATGGGACATTTTCATCCCTGAGCCATGTTTTCCCTGGAGATGAGAAGGGTCACACTCCCCGTGGGCCTTCCCTTTGGGAATGCTTTTGCAACCAGCATTTGCACTATAGTCAGGAAGAGGGAATGTGCCAATGCCACTGTCAAGGGTGTGAGTAGAGATTCCAGATCCTAAAAAAATAAATTTTATTTATGAATATTATGTATGTATGCACGTAGGAATGACAAAGAATCACCCGAAAGATTAAAATAATGCTTGCAACACATCTGTTGCTGTATGACTCACATATGGAAGCCACAGAAATTCAGACGCACCTAGATTATTCATCACCAGTGACAGGTTAAAACCCGTTTTTGTCGCTACATGCTAACCAAATTCCTGCCTCTGGAAACATTTAAAGCCATGATGTCACGCATTGTAATCATGCCTTACCTGCAAAATGTTCGTGATGAATCGTCTCTACCAGGTTCTCATCTGATGTGACATCTTTACTCAGTAAAGCAGAAACCTGTGAAAAATTAATATTCAAGGTAACATTAAAGTACTATTGACTACTTTCAAAACAACAATGTGCATTATATTCATGAATTTCACTTTTTACCTTTTCCATGTCATCACTGCTTCTTGTCTGACTAGCAATGCCAACACTTTGGTGACTGAACACAGGTCTGGATTTACAGTCAAACGAGAGACGTCGATGTGCCATACTGATGCTACCAGTGTCTTTTCCATCAACCCTTATAGAAGAATCAGAATAAAATTGATGTGAAAACCATTCATTGTTTGCAGTCTGTTCCTCAGAAAAGTATATGGTTATAGAATACTTGGAATATAGAAGATGGAATACTTTTATGATAATCATATCTCCATTCTGGAGTTTTTATTGAAAATAAATAAATAAATAAATAAATAAATAAATAAATAAATAAATAAATAATTCAGGAGTTTCAATTGAAAGAGTAGATTTTTACATTTTGTTTGAACTCTCTCTCTCATTTATTAAGCCATATGCAGTCGCCTAGCCACTATGACAGCTGACTCACAAGTCATATTCAAATAAGGTCTCAAAACACATTTTCTCACCTTAGTCATTCATCAGTTATTTAAATTAACCTTCATTACCTGTAAACCTGCACTACAACTATGTACTTAAAGGTTAAGTTCACATGAAATTCATGTTGTCTTTGACTTGTGGGTTGTTTTAACGATTCATGCATGAAAAGCAAATGTCTTCAAATAAAAACACTGAAAATTCAATACTTTGTGAAATTACCTGCTTGAAATGTGTACTTACTTATGCCATCTTTAAAATAGTTACTGTAACAACTGTTGTTTTGTACTTACCGGTTTAGCAGTTGCTGCATGAAGTTGTCAGATGGCACTCCTCTGTACATCACAGACAGCTGGCCTTGGGCTTGGTCCATCACCACCTCACAGGAATGGCCCTTTCCTTGTCGGTCCAAGGCCACTCCATTCACATAAGCCCGTTCTTCTTCAAGAGCTTTATGCAAGCCCTCTGCCTTCTCAATCAGCATAGAAATGTTTAGGCTCTCACTCTCTGTTTTCTTCGCAGCCCCCTTGGAATCCTTGCCCACCGAGGATATATTGAGTTTCCAATCTCTCTTATCATCTTTCACTTTTGACGTTTCTGGTTTACGGCTAAGAGCTGGAAGCTTGCTTTTTCTCAGACCAAACCAGCTGGCAATTCCATTGGAAGCCTTTTGCTTTACCTCAGCCATTTGCCCTTTATCTTGCTCTTGCAGTTTCAACATATTTTCCTCAATGCCCTTCATGACCTTCTGCTCGATAGAAGACTGTGGGCTGGGGGCAGAGTGCCTCTTTTCTTCAGCGGACTCTACCGGCCTTGGTGGAGGAGGAGGAAGACTCTCTCCATAAGAAGAATTCTTCTTCTTATTGGCCCTGAGATGGCTTCGGTCCTCAGATTTGGACATGTACCTCTGAAATTCTTGAGTAGGCTTCCCATCTCGGTTCATTGATGGTGGCACAGTTTTAGTAGGTGATTTGAGTGGGATTTTATTGGGGCTGCCACTCTGGGGACCAGTTACATTTTTTGCATTATATGAAAGGCTATGGGGTGTTGTATTCTTAGCATAGCTGCGCAAAGCCTGCGCAGCCTCTAGGTTAGTAGATGGTGGATGCATCTTAGATTTTGGGCTTTCTTGCTTGGCTAAGAATGTTCTAGAGGATTCATGTTCAAGTTTGGAGACTAATGTGCAAGACGGAAGAGACCTGACAGCTTGTTCAACATGTTGAAAGGCTCCTTGTTTCGAAACAGCACCATCAAGATGACTTGAATGGTATGATTTATCCTCAATGGAATCTGTATTTTTAGGAAGTCTATATTCTCCGGATTTACAATCAGAGTTTCTGTCAGCAGTTTTGCTTTTATCTGTAGTTCTTGTTGGTATGCTTGCAGCAGACTGAATTTCTTTCTTCTCTGCAAGCGGAGGACAAGCTGTGTACTCCTCCGGG
This sequence comes from Paracanthobrama guichenoti, assembly GCA_018749465.1. Taxonomy (NCBI): domain Eukaryota; kingdom Metazoa; phylum Chordata; class Actinopteri; order Cypriniformes; family Gobionidae; genus Paracanthobrama; species Paracanthobrama guichenoti. The sequence goes on from CM031965.1 coordinate 17,055,517, forward strand.
TTCCTCAACTTGCCAAGTGCAGCCAGTCGTTCTTTAAAAGAATGACTTGATTCACCTGAATGTCTACCAATCCCTGATTTCTTAGGAACAGGCGGTGGATCGTTCCTTTTAAAAGGTGATTCGGAGCTCTGTGAATCATTATCTACCAGTTCGTTTTTCTCCTGGCTCCTGGACCTTGTGCTAATCCCACTTTGAGCCTTTTGGGATGATGACTGACTAGGCAGACTACGATGATTGACTTGCTTATGCCACACTGGGCTCTCCGAGCTGTCCTCTTGGTCTGAAGAATCAGACTCTGGTGAGATGTCCTTCTGTTTGAAACTCGTTGGTCTCTCTATACCAAACTTCGTCTGCTTTCCTTTCGCACCTTCATTAGCAGGGCTGGAATTTTGAAGAGATGAGCTCACTTCTCCAAGCAGCTGGGATACATCGGTTTTGGAGATATCGGAGACATTTTCATAGTGTGGAATTTTCTGAGGGGTTTTTTGAACATTAGAACTTTGTGTAGGCTTGGCTACTCGACTTGATTTAGGGATACCACAGCCAAGTTCCTTTGGCAATGGTGCAGGAACGTCGTCAGGTTGGGGTGGAGAAGTCGGAGCAGAGTGAGACTCCGATTTAAAAGGGGGCAGTTGTCTTTGCCTCTCTGTTGTGGTGGCTTTTCGAGTGGCTACGGGCGAAGTGTGCACCTCATAGTTGTTGCTCCGGCAAGGAATCTTCGAACTACGAGTCAACTGAGGACTAAGACGAGGTGGAGCAGGTACTGCAGTACGTTCTCCAATAGTGGGTATTTTAAGGAACTTGAGCAGTTTAGAGGGCGAGGCCTTGACCTCTCTAAGGCAGGAAACTTGATTCGGGCTGACCGTAATTTTTGATCTACTAGACTGAGGGTCAGATGGCGTGTCTTTCACAGGGACAGAGATATCATCCAGTACTTTTGAGGCAGTATGATTCTCATTGGGGGAAAATAACAGACCTTTGTGAACTGGTTCAATGCTGTCCATCTCACAGTGTGTATTTTGTAAATTGTCTTTGAGTCCAAGAGTAGGCAGCTTTGAGGTGGCTATGCTGGCTCGACAGACACAGTCAGCGTCTTCTTTCGTTGTGAACTCTTCTTTCTCAAGTCTTTGTGGCACTACAACGTTTAAGTGCTTCAAGTCAGAGTCCAGCAGTGCCACATCAATTGTGCTATCATCACAAATCGTCTCATTGCAGGTGCTGCTGCTTGACCTGTTGGACTGAGACTCAAGCAGAAGGTCAGATAACCTATGCTTGTCTCTTGTTTCTACAGATACATGATCTGAGACTGCTCTGGGCTGATCTCTTTCTGAAATGGTCAATCTAGAGTATGATTCAGGGGCTTCTAATAGGTGGGGATCATTCGGTGGGTTAAGACCTTGTTCTGCTGAAAGAATGGACATATCTCCAGATGCCCTATTTACAAACAGTTCACTTGTACCTGTGGCAGGTTTCACGAGACTCTGCATTTCCATGTTCTCTTGGAAATCGGGCCGAGCCAAATTGAGGTTATCGATGGTAATGGGGGATGAAGTGCAACAATTGTGGCTACTCTTGGCTAAGCTGCCTGAATCTTTATTGGACAGCATTAAGCATGTGCTACAACTACCACACTTTACATTGCTGTGCTCTCCTCCATTCAAATGCTGATGTGTGCAAACATCTGGACAGGAATGGGAACAATGTGCTTTGGGTGCATTGCACCTGGATGAATTGTCTCTGCAGGCTAATACAGCCTCCTTAGAGGCAAGAGCCTGGCTATAGTCACAGATCGAGGGAATACCAGAGGAACGATGGTACCGAAGTGGATCTGTTTCTTCAAGCTTGCGGAGGACTTCCAAAATGTGTGCTTTTTTCTTCAAGAATGGGGACATGGCCTCCATGGACGTGGATGAGCCTTGGGTCTCAGGTATGCAATTTTGTGCACATTCGCTGTTGCCCTGTGGAACCAAATTAGAAGGATGAAGAAAAGTTGTCATACAAGACAGATTCAACAAAGACTTTGTGTACGGCTTCTACCTTGGCCTGTGCGTTTCTCTGAGCCTCAATCAGTTTGTTAGATTCACTGTGCTGCAGCTCGCCGATGTGCTCCAGACAGGGTCCTGGCTGCTTTGATAAGACACATCAGGTAAGCTTTAAGCTTCTTATTATATGAATAAATTACTGGATTTGGATTATGCAAAACATGTATGCATACACAACAAGGGTATTTTGCCTGTTTACACACAAAATCCTTGTAGTCACAAGTAAAAAATTCTGTCCAAGCATACCAGGATAATTAAACAGGAAGAGGTTAATTGAGCCATTTTCTTCATTTTACAAACAAACCTAATAGGACATCCCTGTGGAGTTTGAAGAATGTTTTGTGAAAAACATAAAAATATGATGGAAAAATGCATAGTGCAAGTTTAAAGTTGATAATTTACCTGCTGATGTACACATGATTGACTGTGCAATTTCTCCTGCAGGAGCTCACACAGTGTTCTGTTCTGCCTCTCCAAATCAAACACACGCATTTTCAGCTTAATGCATTCCTCTCGAAGATCCTAAAAGAATAATTTACAGCAAAACATTAAAAAATATATATACCACTTATAAAATATACAATAACTATATTAAAAACCATTAATAAAAAATGTATAATAATTAATACATAAAAACAAATTAAATATAAAATACATTTTCTTTGGACTGTGCAGTTCAATTAAATAATTGTATCAATACAAATTTTATAAATATGTTTCTGATGCAGAACTACACAGTTTTTACCTTTTGATTGAGTAATGCTTGGACAACATGGTTGGCCACCTAAAAAAAACATTTAAAAAAACACATGAATTAAACATAATACTTTCAGGGCAATTGCATTTATCATTTGACTAATGGTTTTGACTAATGAAATCATAATTTGACTAAAGGCCCCAATATACTCATGATGTGATTCGTTCTTTGCTTGGGGGTAAAAAGAACTTCAAAAATGCGTGAGCAGCGATGCTGTTCAGATGAATATGTAAATATGTGCTACGTGCTTTCCTTTCAATAACAAAATAAACACAACAAAAATGACAGCAGTGAGAGACCAGTATTTACGAAAGCATCTGATCATAGCTATGTGGATATGTTTGAGCTCTGCAATTCGGCACTCCAGTAAAGCCACATCACGTTTATTTATATAGCACTTTATACCATAGATTGTTTAAAAGCAAGCAACTTTACAGTATTAAACGTGAAGAAAAAAAACACTGTCAGTACTTTATTCGGTTAGAATTATAATTTCTACTATAAAGCAGCTCTCCAGTGTATTCATGTTTTTACTCACAGACGACTGACTGAACAGAAAAAAAAATTAACTGGAGAAGATTTTCACATCAAAGAAACGGAACCTCAGTGCACACCTACCTATTGCATAATCACCACAGACCAATGGTAGTACGAAGGCGTTTACCAGAAAGAGCGAACTTTTCCAGAAAATTTGCTTCGTCAAGCTGTTTCAAACTCCCAAAATAAGTACAAAACAAACTTTGCTTTGGTCTGACTGTTTTCGAAATGATGCCACACCAGTTCATTCTTCGATTTCGCTTTAAGTATATAGGGGCCTTAATGATTTGGCTGTCTGTATTAGGCAAAACCATTGCAAATCTCCATAGCAAGGCAAATGCATGGCTTGGTAAGAAACAATATTTAACTCACCTCATCCAAGCATCGTTCATACGCTTCTCTCTGACTCTCGTTTGCTAATGAAAGGGCAGAGTTCTCGGCCTGTCCAAAAATAGAACAGTTTCAACAGCAAGGAAGAAAAGTAAACAAAACGGTATTCTTGGTTAAAGTATATATGGCACTTACTTGAAGTTCTCTCACCCGCTCCAGAAGCTCACTGCTACTCTCTTCCTCTAGATAGGACTCCAGATCACCCTCCTCAGACTCAAAGTCCTCATCTACTCTATTTTGGGCCTCTTCCGACATTGTCTTTACCTTGAGACATAAAAACATATATTTTTTATATAGACAAAAAAATAGCCTTTAATTGTGCCATTCTTTTATGAGTGAAAGAAAAAGCACTATATAAATCGGACAAATTATTATTTCTTATTATAAGATCTTATATTCTTATATTATAATAGTTCTTTCTTCGAGCTGAAGTGTCAAATGTTTTTGACGTCAATACATTCTTCTGTCCAAGTTTAATATGCAGAGACTGCAAGTCAAAATAGTTTGAGCTGCCTGACATGGCAACTGTGGTGGGACTGCTTGAGTTTGGGATGGGACTACCTATTTGTCCAACCAATGGAAAATGTGTTTTGCAAAACTTGCTTGAAGACAGGTATTATTTATGCAATTCCCCTCTGATGTGCTAATGAGCAACAAATCACACACTCCAGAATTTCAGATTCTTACTTTTTAAACCGTGTTTGCATATTGTAAACAACTAATTAAACAACCTGTAAACCAGATTTCCAAACATTCTTGTGTACTTTAGGAGTTACAGAACAAACACACTAGTGGTGTGCCTTTTAATCTTGTTGTAAAATAGTTAGCGTAATTATGAAGCTTTTGAGACAGCTGGAAGTGAGCGAGTAAGCAGAACAAGACCCTGGCAAAAACACATCTTCACTTTAATGGTGTCATCAGAGGGAATTAGACAGAAGAGGACTGAAAACACAAGAGGATTCCAGCCATCATGCCGTTTCATGACCTACTGACTTACTGACTGGGGCACAGAATCGGATCCTCGTGGCATGCATTCAAACTTAGATGACAAAAGCGGTTTTCAAAGACGTGTTCTAATGTGTGCTAAAGAAAACGAAGACTCTAAATGCTGAGGTTTTCTGAAATTAAACCAACGATATATAAATATATGGCTTTCCCTAGCATCTGTGTGGTAATAAATTATTGCGGTCAAACGAATCAAGTAGAATCGGATTGGCTAACCAAGAATTTTGCCCTTTACCCCCTTTTCACTTTGCATATAAACACCTTTATATTCATAAATGCAAGGCTACACTGATATGGTTGATACCGAAAAGCATTAACCAATATATTGGCCAAGATATTAAGGTTTTTTTTTTTTTTTTTTTGGTAAATCACAAAATGTAAATTCATATTTACTTATCGAACCAATTCAAATGACATTAAAAAGTAAATTTATCAGCCAAAAAAACAAATGTGACCAACTGATAAATTATGCATTCCTAATAAAATGTTAACATTTTGAACTCAAGGAAATCCCAATGATATCAAAATCTCGTTTGAACATGCTTCCCATGTGTTGGAAAGGCTGATGGCTATCAGTGTTTTGTTGATGTAAACATCTTTATTGTTTAACTATACCACAACAGTAGCATCCAGTCACCTTCCTCCACCCATTCCCATCACTGCACTATATCATAAATTTGACCTTCAATATGAACACCGGATGTAGTCAGCAGATGGACTATCATTGCAAAATTGAATCTAAAAATCAATACGTTCATGAGATTCATTCATAATTGATCCTCTAAGCATTCGGTGTGCTCATTTATGTGGCAAGCTTATCTATAGATGTCTAACTCTTTGCAAGTGAATAGCTTAAATGGAAACTCCATTTCTGGAAGTAAATGAATACAAAGGCTATTGGGGTCAGAGGGTTGACGGATTGCAGCGGGTCAGAGAACACTGCTCTGTTTTAACAGTAAAGGATGGCCCTACGACAGGCTCCAGGCCATACTATAGAGCTGGCAGTTCCTGTAGTGCCAGGAGGCTCCTTTCACATGACAGACTCTTTTCACAAAGACACAAGGCACAGCCTTCCAACAGAAGATGTATTTGTAGCATAACTGTGACACATTAACCCATACAGAACGGATACATTTAGATTTAATTCAGAAGACAACCTTATCCAAAAACACAGAATTTAATTAATTTACAAATCCATAAATCTAAACCTAATATATAATAAATGCCTTAAAAATATTTTACTGCCAATGTACCAGTTGTTTGATTAATACATTATCTATATAAAATAAAATAAAAAATAATAAAATAAAATAAAATAAAATAATTTAAAGCCAAAAACTCACCGAGAAATGAATATAGTACAAATCCAAAGCCCTGGGCAAAAAGCCTTAATGAAATTTTATATCTTAAAAAGCAAGTTCATACGATAGCCCTCCAAAGAACAAATATAGCTAGAGGAGTAGAACTAACTGGTATTCCAGGTTAAGAACTCTTGTCTTTTCCTCTTTGAATTTCACTGTGTCACGCTCAAGTTCTCATGCATGTCTGTCTAAAAGAGTCATGTGATAAAGATGATCTTGAGCTAGCAGGAAGTTAAATCTACATATAATGCGTAAGCGGTGTCATTTTGGTTCCACAACATTTGCAATACAGGATTAACTAGAACTGTGTCATGTCTCTGCTCTGTTTTTACCCTATGTTGTTAATGCTTGACCGTTTTCCAATTGCTGGTGGCTAGGGCTGGGCAAAATCTCATGAGATCACCAGCAGCCTCGATCATCTTCCTTTTCATCTATGAACCACTCACAAGAAATGAAATATTTATGGGTGAGTAAGCTGATTCTGGTGAATCAGAGCCTTAAAAGCCTATTTTGGGGTCTTTATGATAATAGTGATAGTGGAGCGATAACTGTCAGTCAAGAAATTCCCCTCTGCTGCTACT